>JNFW01000003.1:366283-388119 GCA_002564245.1 Saccharomycopsis fermentans
AGCTCTCCTGCTGTACCACCACCTCCGCCAATGATGAGTTCGCCTTCTGTGCCACCACCTCCGCCAATGATGAGCTCTCCTGCTGTACCACCACCACAAACAGCCTCAATACAAAATTCATCAAAAGGATCTAAAACAATAGGATCACAGCCTATGGCTGGAGGATTGCCTTTTCTTGCCGAAATAAATGCCAAAAGAAGAGAGGACTTTGTAATAGATGACTCATCAGCTAAGAAAAACCCTGCTTTCTCAGATGCAAACAGTGGGAATCATAATAAGGGCTCAAATAGATCGAAACCATCAACTTCAGCACCACCTCCTATGTCCTTTGTACAAAAAATACCTAAAGCAGCTATACCTTCAGCACCAGCATTGCCTAAGATGAGTGCTCCCTCAGTACCATCATTACCAGGAATAAGTGCTCCCCCAGCACCAAAACCTCCAAAAACAAGACCTGTTTCCCTTGCAAAACCCAATGCTCTTCAAACTCTGACTCCGGTTGCAGGTGGTTTACCATTTCTTGCTGAAATTGACGCGATGCGCAAAGATGATTATAATATCGATCCTATTCCAGTAATTTCAGAGAAACCTGGCTCGAAGAAATCTTCTGTAGGGAATCTTGCAATGCCTAATATGGCAGCACCTCCGTTGCCGAAAATCCATTCGCCACCAATACCTGCATCTAATTCCATGAGATCTGAACAGTCGTTTCCGTCACTACCAATGGCTGCACCGCCACCAGTACCTCCTACTTTAGCACCGCTGATACCAGCACCACCTGCAACAAACAATTCATCTTCATATAGCTCTAAGCCCATTTCAAAATCAAGCAGTCCTTCGTCGAGACAAGTATCCCTGCCAGTGAACGGAGGACTTCCTTTTCTCGCGGAGATTGATGCTAGAAGAAATGATGAGTATATCATAGAGAACGTTTCAGGTCAAGGTAATGCGTCGACACATTTAAACAAAGCATCCTCAAAAATGCCACAAATATTCAAAACGTTTGCCAATCAGAAAAATAATGCCCCTCCAATCCCTATACTGCAAGCACCACCTGTACCATCCGCGCCACCACCGCCACCTGCATCACAGATAGAGTTCAAAAAGCCATCAAATTCATCACCAAGAAATAATTTAATGAGCGGTGGGCTTCCATTTTTAAGTGAGATCAATGCTAGAAAAAATGATTCTCATATTGTATCAGCTAAACCATCCTTAAATTTCTCGCCTGTATCTTCTGTACCACCACCACCACCACCATCTTTGGGTGCTCCTCCTTTACCTACGTCACCGCCATCACCATCACTTCAAAAGCCTGTTGAAAGTGGAAGAATTCCAAATAGTTCGCAGTATATAGGCGACAACATTGGTTTGCCGCCTCAAAAGGCATTCCCTGCTCCTTCAGCACCAAAGCAAACAGCCCCCAAACCACCTTCATTTTCCCACCAGCCACCACCACCACCACCATCAGCTAGCACTAAGTTTGCTTCTTCTAATGGAGACAGCGGTCCTATTTCTCAACAGTCTTCGTCTACGACATCAAAAAAGAATGATTTCAGTGGTATTAGAGATCGCCGTAACGCCAAGTCACAGTTTTTACCTGATAAACCCGACGGTGACGTAAGCAATAGATCCCAAAATGGAGCTGAGATAGTAGTACCTCATATTGATGGCATGAATGATCCAAGATTTGGTTTCAGTAATGCATCGAATATTCCTCTTCCAAGAAAGTTTTCAAATTTAATTAAGTTTTATCCTAGTACGGCATAAAATATGTTACCTTGTTTTGAAGCTACAAGTAATTTTTAAGCAAAAATTAAATAAGTTTATGTATAAAATAATGTTACATTTAGTAGCCTAACCGTTGCTTCTCTTTTTACAATAATACATTCATCTATGCGCTTGGAAATATACTGCCTTTGTCAGCCCAATATTTTCTTTTGGCAGCTTTATTTTGTTTAGAAAATTCAAGTATTGCATCTATCGTCGATAATTTTTTACTTTCTTTAAGTTTTTCAATGGCTTCCTTGTTTTCATTGTTGTCTGAAATTACAGTTTCTGTAATATCTGCATATCTCTCGAGACCACTTGTTTTACTGAATTTGGCATGCTCCAACATTTCAGAGGTGTTCTCAGATTTCGAATTTACAGACTCTTCAATTTCATCGTCAATTTCATCCTCCATTTCCTCCTCTGGATCTTCAATTTGATTCTCAGTATCGTTCCCAACTTCATTGATAGGGGTTTCTTTATTTTCAAAATTTACATCCTTTCCTTTTTCTTTTTTACGCTCGCCTGCTTCATCCTCACCCTCACTATCATCTTCACCGCTCTCAAGACCCATCATATCACTGATCAGTTTTGAATCCCAAATTGTATTGGATTTATTGCTGAGATAAGCCTTTTCGTCGTCGTCTATGCTATCACTTTTTTCCTCATCGCTACTTTCTTCACTATCAGTTGCAGAACCTTCTTCGCTATCTTCTTCACTATTTCCTTCACTTTCATCTGTTGTCAAGTCAACATATTCATTTTTCGATGTGCGCTGTTTGCGTTTTATGGAATGAATTGTCTGATTATCGATAAACGCAATGTTTTTAACGAATGCTCTTTCGTCAACAAACTCACGTTGACGACCTTTATATTTAATAATTGAACCTAAAATTGATTCATTTAGCCTTTGTTTATAAGTCATTGAATTTAAATCTAGGCATTTATCTACAAGTAAGGTAAATGCACTATTAAAAGCCTTTCTCCAATCCCAAATCTTAAATGAACCCCTTGAGATATTATTCAGGGGATCATTAGGATCCTGAACTGCCAAACTATATGAGTTTCTACCGGTGTCCATGTCTGGATAAAATCTCTTTTCACCATACATCGGCTCGCCCGTTTCTGGCGATTGTGGTATTATCACAACGTTATCATAAGCAAAATTCCTACCGTATAATTCGAAAAATTCTATAAGCAACACTCCTAAATTCTTAAGAGGATCTATTGAATTAGTGATTAGTCTTGGGTGAAGCTTCAAAAAGGTATAAACCATACAAATGGTTGTAAAACCACCTATACCACCAAATCTAACATTGTTGAGTTGTCTAGTAGCCAAAAAATGTTTGAGAACCATAACGAGTTCTCGAAGTCCTGGTGTGTCTTTTACCCATTTCGATATAATTTTTGCAGCATCAACACCATTCATTCTTTCAAAGGAAATATCGATATTAAGTCCGGTCTCTTTATCAACAAGCTTAATAATTGGAACTTTAGCAGAGGCCACTACTTCGATAGATTGTGGGATCTTTTTCAGTTTCAAATAACTGGACAATTTATACAAGGAGGCTCTATTATCTTTTTTATTTAAAGAATCTGGGTCGTCAGTATTAATTACAAAATCAATATCTGAATCAGGAAGGTATAGTTCGGAAGCATATGAGCCGAAAACATAAACATGTGAATCTTTCCAAAAATTTTCAATAGCTGATTTTAACCTTTTTATACATTTATTACGAAGCACAATTTCTTCTCTTGAGGGCGACATAAACTTGGCGAAATCATGAATCTCTAAATTAAGCCAATCTGCTATTTCTTTTTGTTTTGAATGATCATGATTTAGAACCCAGGGGAAAGCAGTATGTGCTTTCAATTTTGTCATGTCCTCCTGAATATCTCTTGAATGGTTACGATCAGGCTTTTTATTTTGTCTCTTTTCAGTAAACAGTTCATGATTATCATCATTGTCATCATCATCATCATCATTATCATCATCAAAGTTGAATGAAATAAAATCTTCATTATTCTCTAGCGAATCATCTATTTTCGTTTTCTTGGTCGTTGTGCTTTCTAAGTTTTCCGGATCACGACTTCTCTTTCTATTAGCTGTGTCATCTAATTTCTCTGAAGTTGATTTTGTGTCATTTGTATCAGAGATTGACTCATTATCCGAGTCAAGAAGTATAACATTAGTTGAGGGTGAAGGCGAGTAATTATCATCGCTTAATCCACTATCATCTATCGTTTCAGCGACAATATCAGGTACTCGATGTGATTCTATCGATGCAGTTTTATTTTCATTTCGGGCGATACAATTATTCTGGTCAAGAGGCTCTGTGATTATATCTGTACCATTGATCTTACTAGATGCTCTTGCATTTCCCTGAGAAATAGATCCTAATTCTTTCTGAGCCTCAGAATCTTTAAAAGAGTCCGACATAAAAGCAGCGATATTAGTTTTCTATTTTCTTTTTCGTATTATTATATTAAAGTCTCAAATAGAGGGACACGCGTTCTTGCTGTATTGTGCTGAGATGAAGGGATTACCAAAAACAGAATCACAATCCCAGTATAAACGTCGAAAATAGTAGGGAATGGAATTTTATAAAAATGTATTCCAGTTTTTTCAAATTAATTTCTCTATAGTGGCAAAGGGGGAGGGGGGTCTAAAGGCTCAATTATAAGAGAATTCTAACCAAACATTAGTAGATGTTGGATCTTTGGTATATCAATATTGAATATTCAAGTTGCAAAAAGATAGAGAGCTATTAGGGTGAAAAGTTTTCATATTATTGTAGGTTTTGAGCACCGAAAACAGACTTGTTTCTAAAACAAGATGTTTCACGTGACTATTTTAAGCATTGTATGGCTAGCCTAATAGAGTTACAAAGTAGCTATCTCTGGCTTTCAACAGTTTTTTTTATAGCAAAAAATATCTATTAATATTGATGATAAAGTTTCAAGTATTTGATGTATTTTCAAAATGCTTTGAATCCCTGAGTTCTGGGCTATTTTTCTATTCTAAATCAATTCTTTTGAAGATGCAGAGAAACTGGTGAATACAGCCGCGAGTTATCAATCATCAATACCTGTCTATTGTCAGCGCACAATATGCTTTTTAGATGCTGAATTTTCAGCTGCGTTAGCACCACCAGACGTTTGGCTCTTAGAATCTTGCTTCCAGTCTCACTAAACAAAGATGTGTATCACTTTGTCTAGTGGTTTTCATTCTCTTTTCTTACATATATATGTATGTGGCCCTACTCTTTTTTATTTCAATTGAAAAGTCTGTATTGTACGAAGTTACAGAGAATTGATCCTGCAATCAAGAACTCGCAGCTTGGCTTTTTCAGCTACCAGTAAGCATCGTTGAGGTCCCTGACACTATATACCATGCACATCAATAGCACTCAGGTACGGGTTGCAGGGAGCTTCACGTTCCTTAATTTTTATTATTAAAACGATTTTTCTGCCCAGACTTTTATGGATTGCAAGAAACAAACAACCTTTTTAGGATCCTGAAGATCCTGTAAATGGAGCCATCGAAATTCCGGTTTGAAGCATGCAAATTTCGAGTTTATTTTGTTTTCTAAGCAAATACAACAGGAAACAACATAATCAACAATGCCTCAATGCAAAATTTGCTGTACGGCTTACGTATTTATGTGCTCACCTGCGTTGCACTGTTTATTTCTTTGGCTACTTCTACATCGATTCTGCAAATCCTGGTTTCTCGGTTAACCTTATCAAGTAAGATTGGAACTAATTCAGATATGCATATTCTCAATCTGTAAGGAGTGCACAAATTGTGCATATGAAACAGGAACACAATCAATATATGCAAAAACATGCATGTTAGATGTTTGGAAGTGTGTTTCTGATTAAGGTACAAGAACTATTGAGAATCTTTCGTATTGTTTGATTTTGAAATATGTTGACATAATGTTGAGCACACAGGATATCTGGAAGAAGTTAGAAAACATGCTAGATTTTAAAGTCCCGATTTCCTATTTCGGACGCAAAATAAAAATGTAGGTACACCAAAGTAGCAATATTTTGACTGTTTAGTATGTAATCATTGGCCAGAAAATATTATGTTCATTTTCAAATATATATATATATATATATCAAGCATAAACCTTCCAGTAGGTCCTTTCCACAGACTTTATATAAACATCCAACCCTCATTTTCTTTAGATATTGTAGACATTTCTTCTTCTTTCGTTATCAATACCCCATTAGAACAATAATAACCATGAGTGTGGCTTTAGTATTGATTTCTTTTTTAAATCTAGTCGCTTGCGATCAAACTACCAGTATCGTTTCTTACAGTGTTCCAGTGGACGAAAGTGCAGTCCAGTCAGTTTTATCTACTATCACAGATACTGCCTTGAGGCAGCTATTTTCTCAGTTCCAAGCTGCTAGAGGAACTTCTGCTGCATTATCCATAGCCTCTGTCTACGGTTCTCAAATTCTTAATGGGGAAATGACAGATCTTAACTCTTTGGCTTTGGCCATTGCTACTATTTCTGGTACTCAAACAAAAAATGATGGAACATCAATAATCACTGATTCTCGTGTTACATCCTTTGAAACTTCTACCGGTGGAATAATTACCGACGATCAAGCCAATTTAACTTCTGTTACAACGATGAACGTCGTGATTTCTGGAGCCTCTGAATTAAAATTTACTAGTGATAGTTCGTCTAATACCTATAATTCAACCTCAAGTCAAAAAGCTGCTGCCGTCAAATTGTTTGCTGCTACACCATTAGCTTTTGGTGCTGCAATCTTTGCTCTTCTTTAATTCTTTATTTTTGCTCTGATCTCATAAATTTTTCATACTTTATCATGTACCAATTTCATTTCTTGTAGTTTGACATTTTTTTTAAAATATCTTGATTTATTATATTCACCTCTTTAGGCTTATACACAGTTTTTTTTTTCAATCATTATTCGTATTATTTTTATTATACCCTATTCAATCGTAATTTCCAATTATACTAGATAATTATTGTTTAAGAGAAAGTAGAACTTTTTATATAAAATATTATTATCAGAATTCTTGAGAAGTTTGAAAAGAAAAAAAAAAATTATTAAAGTTCGGAAAAATTTTGAAATAGAGCTTCACTGAGATGAGCAAAAAATCTTTTGATTCAACCGAATTAACATCAGATGACGTTTCTTTCATCATGGAAAATAGTACTCGTATCATTAGTCGTTAAGTTACTAGTCGTCAATAGCGTATACTGGTCTGACAAAGCCATTTGATTTCTTCTTAGTATTTTGTGGTAAATGCATTAATACGATAGGTAAATATACAAAATTAAGAGGACCCAACATCACTTGAATTGAATAATTCCAAGTGATTCAAAACGCATGTTCTTGGTCTATATGATTCATGACTTCTATCTAATAGCTCATCGAGCTCCTCTTTGGATAATTTATTATCCTTGATATCACTATTCGCTTGAAACACATTTGCTTGAAAAAAATTCAGTAACTCCTTAGAATTCATATTTGATGAATTAGAGTTGAGCAAAGATTCGAATTCGCCTAACTGTATAACGACTTTCTCTAAATTTCTTTTAGTGTCAGCCCTGGCAAGAAGTAATTGCTCAACTGTATTCATAGTGGTAAAGCGATACACGATAACAGGTTTTGTTTGTCCTAATCTATGAGCTCTATCCATGGCTTGAAGATCTACTTGTGGATTCCAGTCGCTGTCAAATATTATTACAGTATCAGCAGCAACTAAATTGATACCAAGACCACCTGCTCGAGTAGATAGTAAAAATATATTACAATCATCATCATCATAGAACGTTTTAATCGATTTTTCTCTTTGGGCTTGACTGGATGTGCCATCTAATCTGCACCTACCTAGTTCCTTATATGTAAGATAATCTTCAAGAAGGTCAAGCATAGTGGTAAACTGTGAAAAAATTAAAACTTTATGATTATCAGCTAAAAGCCTCGTAAGTAATTGATCTAATATTTCCATTTTACCAGAGTTTTCGATCAAATTCCTACTTACATTATTTTCATCCATCCATGGAAAGAAAAAAGAATAAGGCGAATCACAAATTGAACGTAACTGCATCATCAAATTGCCATAATTTTTGTGCTTGATCTCATTGGAAATCTCTTCCCAAGCATGATTAAGTGTATTTGTATACTTTTTCTTCATTTTAGCAGTGAAATGCTGTTTTGAAGGTAAGATATCAGTATTCGTAAAGTTTGAAGCTTTGTCTTTTGATGTTTTAAAATCTATACCAACATCATTTCCCTTATCCATATTTGGTGACTCAGCATCAACTTTATCCATTTGTCCCTTGGTATATTGTGCTTGATAAGATTTTGAAGTTGGATTTTGCTCCAAAGTTTGAGCAGTTGAGGACAGTGAAAAGCTATGAGATGCAGATAATTCTTGATCCTTTGAATCCTTTTTTGCCTTAGTGTCCAAGTCATATTTAGTGTCTTTTGAGATAGCGTTTTTCATTAAACGCTCGTCATCTTTAGAATCATTTTCAATTACTTCAGTATGCTTTCCCATTGTATCAAGATAATCTTCATCTTGCTTGCCAGCAGTATTTTCATTTGTTTTATTTTTAGAAACTGTCAAATTCTCTTTAGAGCATGGTAATATCTGTTCTTTTGGAATTGAAACTTTTGACTTTTCGTTCATGTTAGGTGAAACCAAAAAATTCGACATAAATTCATCCGTTTGCTTAAAGGTGTTTGCTATTTTGGCTTTCAGGAGCAGAGAAATATAATTTTCTAAGCTCCTTTTATTTGAGAGCGCTTCTCTTAGATCAGAATCTGTTTCATTCTCACTTATGGACTCTTTAGAGAGGTTGGGCGGCATCAAAATAGAATAATTGACTACTATGTTTAATTTTCGATCGCTCTCCGAGATGAGAGCTTTACAAAATACTTCAAAATTTCGGACCATTTGCTCATTTAAATTTATATCTGGAGATATAAATTTTTGAAAAATCATTTCGAAACTTGGTTTTCTTTTGGTGTCCAAGAATTCAATTTGTTTATAGATTGACAATATCAATATTCTAAAATTAATTTGTCTTTTCTCTTGATAGCTGGTTCCCAAGAAATGATTCATTTCATCGAATCTGCTGTTCAAAATATTGGTATTCTCATCAAGCTTTGCTTTCTTGATATTATAGAATTTTTGTGATAATTCCTGCTGTTGTAATTTTGTCTGACACTTTGCTGCATGATAAAGCTCAGACTTTGAACAAGAAGTTAAAAACAGAGCCCAATCACTATGAAATTTTTTGATTAATCTTTTTTTATGCATTAAAATCTTTTTATCTTGTTGATTGATTACATCTAATCTAAAAAGTAGATGCATTTTAAGCCTATTAGCTTGAGATCTTTCATTGATTAAACTGTTTTCAAGTTCTTTTTCAATTAACCCCAAATCATTAGATATACTTGAATTGACACTAAGTTCACTTTTATCTGCATTGGTCGTTGATTCATCTGGCATAAGTTCATCAAACAGATTTTTCTTCGAAAAAATATTTTGTGATTCTATCATTTTATTCTCATAATTTCTTAAAAGTAAGTTATCAATAACAAGGCGGTATCCTTTGATTTGAATAATATGTGCAACTTCCTGTAAGTATGCGTTTTTTTGAATGAGATTTTCATTCGCAATAGAAAGTTCAAAGATATCAGTAAATAAATCACTATATTTATAAAGATCTTTTTCATTGTGAAATATGAATGAATCGTAAGTCCTTCTGTCCAATAGAGCCAAAAAATGATCCATCAGAAAGTTTATAAAATAACTGTTTTTGACCTTATCAGATTTATTGGTGACGGCCTTTTTGACTCTAGCAATATTTTGAGAAGAAGGCATATTTATATCGAATACCGTCAATAATTCAGAAGGAATAACGTTATTTGACTTTCTGAAATCATTCAAAACTCTTTCTTCTCGCAGTAACCTAACTCTTTTCTGAGGTAGAGATTCATTTTCACTCTCACTAACTCTCTTGTTTCTTAGTTTAGAATTAGACTCAGCTTGATCCACATAAAGCTCATCTTTTTCATAGTAATTATTTTTGTAAACATTAATGTCCAGGAGTTCATCGTCACTTACATCACCTTCAAATTGATTGAAATTGTTTTCATTGTAATTGATTGGCTTTGAAACTCTTTTGGCTTTGTTACTAACAGTAATAGAATTAGCATCATTATGCAAATCAATTACTTCAGAAGACGGTCGAAGTTTCAAAATTTTTGAGTCAATAAACTCTCTTATCAATTCTTCAGGAACTTGGAGGTTATTAACAGAAATATACTCGCGGAATGCAATTTGAGGAAGTATACTTCTGAAAGTTTTACTTAAAGCAGCTTCATATAATCGCACTTGCATATCGCTAAGTTTACAGTAGATAATATATTCTCTTTTTGGTGGCAATGACTTAATTACAACTTTTTTCAATCTCCTCAAAATGAAAGGTTTCAAAATTGTATGCAAATTCTCGACTAACTGAGCTTGTATTTTTGAGGTAAACACTTCATCATCTATCTTGTCTTGGGATCCTGGAGAAAAATTAAACCATTGATGAAATAAATCAATATCCTGGAAAATGTCAGGAAGAATAAAATTCAATAAAGACCACAACTCATCTAGATTATTCTGTAAAGGGGTTCCAGTGATTAATAATCTATTCTCGGTTTTTAATTTTTTCAATTCCTTTATCAACTTAGAATTAATATTTTTTAATCTATGTCCTTCATCGACGATCAAAAATTTCCAGTTGAACTTATCTAGATATCTTCTGTCTCTAAGAATTATTTCATAACTAGTAATCACAATACTTAGTCGATTACGATTTTTGGTCATAAAATATTTTGATCTGAGATTCTCACGTTCTTCTTTGGAGCCCGAATATTTGAGGCAAGGAATATCAGGAGCAAATCGGGTGACTTCCTTGTACCAATTACCTACGGTTGATAAAGGGCAAGCTACCAAGAAAGGACCTTTATTATTGTTCTCGTATAGAAAAGCCAACAAGGAAATCAGCTGGAGTGTTTTGCCCAATCCCATTTCATCTGCTAAAATACCATTCAACCCGTTCTCGTATAAAGTAACCAACCAATCCAAACCGTCTAACTGGTAGTCACGTAACGTAGCGCCTTTTATTAGTTTAGGTTGCTCTCTAGTACCCGCATTTCCATTTGTCAACTTTTCTTTTGTTTTCAATGTTTCTGCAGTAATGTTTGAGGAAGCACCTGGGTACATTGAGATTATTCCACCATTCTTTTTTTTCTTGGATTTTCGGCCTTTTTTTGAATTATTAAGCTCATTGTCATTTTTTGTTTCGCAGATATTGCTATCGTTATGATATTTATTCCCTGTTTTATCTTTATTTTCTTTATTCTTTTCTTTCAGCTTTTTTCTCTCTAATGAAGATTGAAGAAGTGTGTCAGCTATGATCTGAGAGAATACTTTTGATTTCTGAACTAATTGTTCTAATCTACTCAATTTTATGGAGTTAGACAAACTATCAAAATCCTGTTGGTTTGGGGAGCCACTATTTTGCATACTATCAAGCAAATTATCAATTTTATTATCTTCATTCATTGACAAATCTGTTTCCATGTTATCTTTTATACAGCTATTAGATTCTCCATCATTGTCATAATCGGCAGAACTGAGTATATTCTGTTCTTTTGAGCTTGTTATATTTTTATCTTGGCTTGAGTTCTTTGCTTTATAATCGTCTGAAGAATCAGGTTCACTGTGCTGATCTTTTTCGAAATCAAGTGACGATAAATCAGAGGAAGAGGACGAGGAGGAAGAAACAAGAAAAATATTACTATCGTGATCAGGAACAACAAAAGAATTCCTGGATGGATAGGAAGTTTTATTGACCAATAATTCTTTTGAAGACTTAGGATTTACATGTAATTTGCTATTTGATAATAAATTCGCAGAATTATTGCTTGTATCATTTTTCTTTGATAAAGTACTCGAGATGTGGTTGCTCTTATTCTGTAGGCTAGTTTTATAAGGCTCCTTGACAAATTTATTACTATGTGATTGCGATTGTGTAGCAAATAGATCAGCTCTTGAATTGGGAACTCGACTGATTCCTGGTATATGCACAAAAGTTCGAATGTTTTCTACATTGTTTTCCTGTTCATCTAAGCTTTCATCTTCATCAATAATTTCGAAGCTTGATGAAGGAGAAGCGGTGAGTAAATTTGTGCTTGAGTGATTTGTCTGATCCAAATAATCATCAACAATCTCGAAACTTCTCAGTGGATTTTGCTTAACATTTTTTTTTGGTTGCGAATTACCAGGAAATGACCTTCTTGATCTGATATGGCTTGTAGTATCAGTGGTACCATAATTTGCAGCTCTTTTTGAATACCTACTCAATGGAATATCATAATTATTTTCGCTATTATTTACTTGTTGAAGTGCTTTAGAAGCTCTATTTCCAGAAGAACTGATCTTGCCATTATTGTTGAAACTTGTCAATCCATTATCTTGATTGATGTGCTTTTTCTTTTCTTCTAAATTAATTGGTTTTGGAGCATTTCTTTCCTTGTAGCTGTGAATATTATCCATGGACTTTAGCTTTGCAATTTCTCTTTCATTCTTGTTCACTTTAAGTTGGGAAAGAGGTATTTCTTCGCTTTCATCGCTACTACCAGGTTCACTATTACTATTGCTATCATTTTCAATATCACTTTCGCCTTCAATATCACTTTCAATATTGCTATCACTTTCATTGTAGCTATCGTTTTGACTTTTTCTGTGATTTGCACGCTCACTTTTATTACCTGGATTGTCTTCACTCTCACTAGTATCCCCATCGTCGCTCGACAAAGTTATCGGATTGTTGAGATCCCATCCATTTCCGAAGCTGTTAGCGTTCGGCACTTTTTGAGAAGATCCAGAAATCAGAAGATTTATATTACTAGAATCATCAGCAGATTCTTGTGACTTGGATCTGGAGTATCTGGTTCTTCCCCGTGATTCCATTGTAAAATTACTAATAGGTTGGACCTACTTTGCTTCAATATTGCTTTTGAACTGTTTATAATTTTAGTATTTAAAGGAAAGTTCCATAAACCATAGTTATATTTAGGAGTCAGAGTGATATAAAGTGCCAGAAGAAATAGAACTAAAGCTTAGAAAAACGCAATTCTATATTTTAATGTTAGCTCGTACATATATATATATATATATATCTGTATGTATGTATGTATATAAGTAGGTGATTCTCTCTTTTTTTTCCCACCAAAATTTTATAATGGTTGTTGTATTATTATCTGATATTCATGCAGTCATTTTTCAATGTTGATACTCAGTGAATATTTCCGCAATATTAAATTACTGAAATCTACAACTTGACTAATTTCGAAAATATATTCAGAAATACTATAGTATAATGATATTTAAGGTTGCTAAACATTGTCAAGCAAATAACCGTTGAAATTAGCTCTGATTTTGAGTGCCATAGATCTACAAGCTTCAATTAGTTTATCCAAATTTTCATCACTAATGGTATCAGTTTCTGAATCGAAAATCAAACCTACTATTTCTCCTGAAGTACTCATGAAAGATACCATTGCATTTATGGTTGATTTTTGCCAATTTAAGTTATTAGAAAACATACTGAATTTTGGATCAATAATCAAAGTGGATTCACTACTTGTTGTGGAGAAACCGGCCTGTGTGAGACCTGTACATACCATATCCTTGCACTCAATACCCGAGGTTGCAACTGCCATTGATGTACAATTTGAACTCCAACTGATCAATGATAGTGTATTATGGTTTACGTTTGGATCATTGCTGAGAATATGGATAAATATGTCAATGGAAGATTTTGGATATTTCTCGAGCATGAGAGAAGGTAGAAGCGATGAATGAATGTAAGACGCTAATTTTTGTTCCAAGTGAGAAACTTGGTAATTTGATATGGATGAGGTAGTAACGAAATCTTCAATTTTTCCCTCTGAGTTTTCGACTAGATTTGCGCTGAGCTGGGATTTGAGAAATTGCTGGCGTTTTTCGAATTTCATGCCTTCAAAATTTGATAATTCGTTGATATTAGGCGAGATCTTGCAGGTCACTGACAATCTACCAGATGAGATTATACCAGAACCCTTTATTGGACGCGCACCGTATACTGAGGCGATGATGGCAGTGGTATTGTCGATCTCCAAATAGCAGGATCCATTGGATGATTCGACGATATTTGTCGAGATGAAAAAGTCTCTAATCTTCAGCTGTGTCTGGCTCGCGTTTGCTTCTGTCTTTGAGTTCTGATTTTTCTGGAGGAATACCAACGGCAAGGCACCATCTGGTCCTGTGATTCTTCTTTTGTCTGTGCTCATTTCGCTCGCTCGTACTTGAATCTATGATTGAGGGCTAAAACTTTCGGAGTTGATCTGTGGTTCTCAAACAGTTGCAAAATGAATGTCCGCACACACACGATACACAGGATACATAGGATACATAGTTTATATAGATATATACACATAGTTTAAAATGTCATCGATGTCATTAGAGATGTGGAAAAAAAAATAAAGAAAAAAAGTTTAGCAAACCTGTACCCCAAAATCCAAAATATTCAAACCCTATTGCAATAAAACCTTAACACTAACAAATTAGTACATTCAAACAAAACACAAACACCTTAAAACTGGACACAATTAAATCCATACACTCAAAAGTATAACATAAACACCCAGACATAACAATATTTAAAAACCGTAAATCCAGACGTTGAACAGCCAGAAACCTCAAATTTAAACACCATGACAACAAACAACGGTACACCTCGCCACGGGAAATCAGATCAAGCATGTGCTTTTTCTTCCAGCTATGTAACTCTTTCTGGCTTGCATTTTCCTTTTCATTAGTAGGTAGATCTATCAGATGGTATATTTTGCTTTACGAGCTACCTTGACAAGTTTGTCCACATCTAAACAAGTTTGCCCAGGATTGAACAACAAGAATTCCGTGATTCTGGCTAGCATGTAGTTCAAATTTAGCTACAGTTCTTGGTTTGTATCAATTACGAATTTTTTTTTTGGTGGTGTTGCATGCCTCAATGTGTCACATGTTCAAATCGAGAAGCGGCCTATTACTGTTTTAGAAGAGCGCATGCTTGGATTATGCAGATGATTCCAAAACACACCCATCAGGAAGGAGGCTCTGTTTTGTATTTTGAGAAGAAAAAAGACAACCAGTGACAGTACAGTTTTCTATCTATAACCGCTAGACATTGACAACATATACATGGTAAGAAACTGATAGATGGCTTAATTTTATTTTTGAAGAGTACAAAGTATATAATAATAGAAGACCCCAACTTTTTTTACTTTTCTTTTTATCGTTTTTTTCCCTGTTTTTTCCGTTTTTGAACTCGGTAAACTTATTGTTCAATTTGTCAAACCAAAAAAAAAAAACGTTCTATTGTTTCGCTGTTGTAGACTTTTATTGTCCTGCTATCCTCAACAAAGATCTGCTGAGTTATTTCGACCACCAGCCGCAAGAATTTCCCAGCTATTTCGACAACTAGCCGTAAGAAATAAGAAGATTTTGCAAGATACACGCCAGAGATACCTCAGAGGAACTTCAGATATATAGTGGGCTGACCAGAGAAGAAATAGATAGTGGGCTAACCAGAGAACAAATAGATAGTGGGCTAACCAGAGAACAAATATATATTGGACTGACCAGAGAACAAAATGTCGCAGTCAATCGAAATACACGAGAACTCACCCTACACCAAGGTGACCCCCGACGACTTTTCCCCTGCTACTGTTTTTCCAGCGCACAACTCTCCCGACGCTGAGGGGGTCAATGAAAGTGGCCACAATGATACAAGCAGCACTATCACTTCTAATATGTCTCTTTACACCGCCTTGGAGAACCCTTGGCAGGTTTACAGAGACAAAAATCAGGTTAATCGAGGAAGACCTAACATAAATTATAATAACTACCAAATCAGATACTCAAATCATAAGCCTTTGTTTGCCAACAACAAGATCCTAGCAAAAAAAATGAAACAGAGAAAATTCAGAAACAGGTTTCTACTATCGAAAAACAAGAAAAAGAAGATCGATCAGACGTCTCCAAGTTGGGGAAATCATTATCTGAATATCAATACTGATGATACAGCCGAAAGTAACAACACAGATGATCTATATGAGCGTATCATTAATTCTAATCCTAATTTTAAAACCAAAGAGGAATTATACAATAAAATTGATTCCTTGAACGAAGCTTCCGCATATCACGGCATTTTACCAAATGAGATCCTTAACTTTTCATTTCTGGAACATCAGGATCGTTTAGACAGCTATTATGGATATCAATATATTCCACCAAAAGATAGTAAATTTAAAGTGAAAACCAAAAAGTTTAAGTCTAATTTGAACAATAAAAGAAAAGGAAAGTTTATCAAACGTTTCTGGAAAAAATTGTTCGTATCAAGAAAGAAGAAGAAGCAAAATCAAAAGAAAATCAATAATGCTGATATTAAGTTACACAAGGTAGACTCAGCAACTGCCAACTTGATTGAAAAAAAATTCTCAAATTTCCTTGAAATCCAGAAAAACCCAAATAATCATTTGAATGACAGCTCGTCATCTATCAGTGTGAAGATTATCACAAATGGTGCAATGGCCGACCTCGATGATATTGTATCTCCAACTTCTCCAAACCTGAAAAAGAGATTTTCATTAGTTAAAAATAGATTAATGCTTCAACTAATGAAATTCAATCCAAACATAAAGTCTCAAATAGTGTATCCAGAATATGAATCTATTGATCAGCCGCAACTCAACTTAAGACACGATATCTGCACCAATGCTTTTGAACGATTTGAATTCGAGGATGGTATCAACTATGGTATCTTGACTAAAAATAAAGTGGATAGACTGCCAAATTCCAAAGAGCTTCATCAAAAGGGAATTCACCAATCTATCCCAGATGCTGAGTTCGATGAGTTAATGAATAACAAGAATGTATCACCTTTGAAAAAAAGTGATATTGAGAATCCAAGTGTTCATTCAAATACAAGTATTAGTGAAAGAACTAATTCAAGTGACTCTGATAACGCTCATAATCACCATTATCGTAAATATGCTGGAGAAAATGAGAACAAGTTTTCAGCCAGAAGAAAAAAGAACTATATTGATTTCCTGACCCCTCCTTTAAGCGCAAATGACATTGGGTTCGAAGACAGTCAAGCTGATGAGGATAAGAGAATAAGTGTTGCAACTGTGACTCCTGCAGATGAAATAGAAAGTGCCGATACTGAAAAATCTGACGGCGAAGAAAATATTCCAAATAGATCTACTGAACGTGAAGTGGCCTCAAAAATTGGATTTACATCATCCTCCACGGTCAAGGCAAATAAACCTGTTGACAGTATTGTTGGTAGCGTAGGTAAACCAGAGGCAACAGATAAAATTGACGAACCATTGATAGTTGGTCAGTCTATTGGTTCTCCACCTCAGTCACTCTCTACAATAGCATATTCTGTGGCTTCCTCTAGGGATTCTCTCGTGATTAATCTGATTCCTATTGGCCTTGCCACGAAATATGATAATAAAAAGCATTCAAGTATTAGCCAGGCCAGAAACAGCCCTAATAATGTCAATAAGAAACTGATGTCTCATAGAACTAGCGTTCTTCTTGGATCGCTTGGTCTTGGAAATAGCTTTAATAATGATTACGAGACGTCAAACACAAAACGGAGCTCTATGAAGCTGAATAGCAAGAGAAATAAAAAGAAAATTACCATCGATGAACAGCTTCTTTCTACTGAAAATATGGTTGCTGTTGATCCTTCTTTCATTCCGCGCACCGGTAGCAAGGGAAGTCTTACTGGAAGTCTCAGCAAGAGAAAAGTTAAAACCAAGGATTCAAGTACAAGAAATAGTAGCTTGTCGCGTAAAACTTCTGTTAATAGTAATAGAAAGAGCACTGGATCTGTTCTTTTAAACTCTAATAACAGTAAAATCACTCTGAAATATGCTTCTACAAATGGAACTTCGGCAGCCGTCGCATCTGCAGTCTCCAGTGCTGCTGTTTCTTCTCTTCAAGACTCGAACAGAACTATGAGTAATGCCAGTAGTAAATATAGTAGTTCCAGAGCTTCATATATGAGAAAGAATAGAAATATTGAGGAAACAACTACTGACAGAGGTCTGTTATATAACAAAGAGTTTGATTATGGCAAAGTTTATATCGAAAAAGGAATGTTGCTTCCAGAAAATAATACTCAAGTTATTTTTACAAGTAGTGGAGAAGAGCATGAGACTAATGATTATGTTGATGAATTTGGAAATGTTAAGGTTGCTCAATTAAACAAAGAAAGTTCTTTGTATGACACCAGTGATTCTGACGGAGGGATTGTCAAGACTGAGACTGTGAGTCATGAATCTGAAGACTATAACAATGTTGTTGAGATTCATCCTGTTGAAGAAACAAGTTCCTTGAAGGACTCTTTGTTAGGAATTGATGAAAATGGAGTTGATCCAATCCATGAAGAATTTATGCCTGATGCAGAAGAAATTTTGGGCAAAATTCAATCAAATACCCACATTCAGTTTGAAAGACGTAGAAGCTCACTAGATTCTTACGTAACTGCAAATACAGCTCTTGATGCAGGAAGCAACAATGAAGTTGCAGAAGATGTTATAAAACAAGCAACAACTGAAGTTGGTGGCAATAACATTTATCAACCAAGCATAATTGGTGGTGCTGTTGGGGGTGATATTTTTAAGATTAGTGAAACAGAACAAAGAGCTCTCCAAAGGGAATTGGATAGTTTTGATGCTCTTTCCTTGCAAAAGAAAATACAAGAGAAACTAGCAAAAGAAAATGAATCGATGAATAGCTTCAATAGTGCTAACAGTAATGACTCTATGGTGAAATATTACAGTAGTGATGTCTTAGCTGAGAATAGCACCCTTTTCAAGTCCAGAATGAACAATAAACCATACCTCAGCTCGACAAATAAAACGGCTAGCCAGTATATCAATCAAGGTAAACATAATATTGCTACTGTACATGGATTTGGTGTGGGTGCCACAAGCAATATCTCAAGTGAGGTGCTACATAAGAGCTCTAATCTGCAAGATGAGATGTTTTACAAGAGAAGAACCATTATAGAAAGTGGAAATAGCTCTGATGATTTGAAGAACTACGGAAGCGGCAGCGATTTCGGTGTTGAAGATGCTATAATTGGCAAAGAGAGAGATGAATCCAAAGATGATCAAAAGTTTGCTATTTATGGTAGTAAGAAAAACCAATCAGAGGAAAGTAAAATGGATGACACGAAAAAAAGAGTTCTGCAAAATGGATATGTGTCATCCTCTTCATCATCTAATAGTGGTACATCAAGAAGCAACTCTGTACATCCTGCATCACATGTTGGGTCGTCATCACATGATGGTAGTAATAACAGAGATTACCAAAGTGGAACGGGCGAACATGAACGTAGGCCAGAAGAAGTAGAAGCTTGGATTCTGTATATGAGAAGAATTTTGAACGAGAGAATCAAAAATAACTTGATTAGTAGAGGAGCCGAAGCAGAACAAGTTAATAGTGAATCATTTTTGGAGTTTTTAAGCAACGAAGGAGCGATATCAGAGATGGGAAGTAAGAAGAATTCGCCACATAGCAGTAATGAAAACAGAGGAAGTGATAAGCTTATGCGACTTGGAGCCTGGTCGCCTAACAGTCAGGATGGTAGTACATATTCTACCGACTCTCGTCATCAGCAGAAGTATTCTGGGTTCATTGAATACTATACCAAAAAGGAAGGAGAGAGTGGAAGCGGAAGGGCATACAGTATCAGAAGTAAAATATCTGCAGATTCTTCTGGCTCTCTGCTGTACCATGAAATCATGGTGAGTATGGACAATGGAATAGTGAAGGAGTTGGGAAATGCTAGCTTTAGTGGAAGTGGTGCAAGTCTTGTCAGTGGCACCAGCAGTGGCCATAGAAGAAAGTTGAGAGCCAATCGTGGAAAAAGTTGAGAATTAATATGAATGGGCTAGCTGTGGGAGAATTTCACGGCCTGAAATGGAAGAAAAGTAAGAGTTAAATTGTGAGAAATTCAAGAGTTCAAATGAGAAAGAAGTAGAAGTTTTTTTATTAGTTTTTTTTTTTTGTTGAAAGTCATTTAGTTTTGTTTACAGTTTTAAAGTTTTTTTTATTTTTTTTCGCATTGTATATTATTTTTGAGAAGCCTTATGGTTATCTACTAAATTTTTCTTATTTTAATTGCATTTTATATTTTGATTATGAAGATTGTAAATTTTACCAACAATATCAATTTGGGGACTGCATGTTGAATGTTTAGAGCAGAAAGACTTTTTCATGCAGCAAAAGAAAAATAATTTCTCTGGAAGAGTAGAGTTTCTCTGAAAGAAAAATCGAGTACATCCGAACAAATACACAGCTCTACATTAATATTTCACTTCAACAACCTTGCATCAGATAACTCCATGTTTTAAAACCCTTGAATAGGAAAACCTTGCATAACCATTTGGCTATCCGCACGGAGAACTGAAGACAAACAAAAAAAGAGTTCATAATTCAAAAAAAAACGGTCTTGCTGACATTTTTTGCATTTGCTTGCTCAAAAACAAGGATGATGAAAGTTAGTCGTAGTGTTATTTCTTTTTTTTGTTTCTCAAAAACGAAAATAACTTTCAGACGAAAATATAAATAAATAATAACAATAGAGTGCGCATAAATTACTAGGTGCATTATGCTTGATTAAATGTTAATTGATGACTTTTGTTCGATTGCATGTACAAAAAGATTCAAAATTTCTGAGAAAGGATAAGGATCTATCCACTATTGGATATTATTGGTGGGATTCGCAGGAATACTTGATTTTTTTATTCACATTTGGCGTTTGATTCTAATTAAAAATGCTGAGGGGCAGCACTGGTGCATTTCAAATAGGCGGCCGCATCTGATAATCCAACAGCCGAAGGAAATAAAATTAATTATGGTTTACAAACCAGCAGTAACAGATTAATTGGGTTGAATCTATCAGTGGTAGATAATGGTTTTACAAACTTCAGCTACCAGGATGTTTTTCCTCAGGCTCGATGGTCGTGGCACATTGCATTCTTCAATTGCAGCAAAATTACACACATACAAAGGCCCAATACAATTGTCAGCGACCAAAGAAAACATAATGAAATATAAGCTGCCATTCTTGCGTTGATACTAATAGATCCCCATATTCTTAGGCTAATATTCATTATTTTGAAATGTCATATCATGAACAGCAAATTTGCAAATATTCTTTCCCAAGTATTCACTTGTTGGTGTGTTGCAGATACACTTCCAGCTGGTGAGGGTTCGCCAATTGGTTTTTGCTACGTTTATATTGTGTATGGTTGGTTGTATATGCGCGTGTTGGGTTAATGTTCGGATATTTTTCATCTGAAGCTTGTGGTATTTTTATACACAGAGCACATACTGCTTTCACTACGATGCACTAGATATTTTTCACTGCTACAAGGTTTTTTTTTTATTTCTTTTTTTTTATTCTTGACCACATATATTCAGTATTTGTTGTTTTTGTTCTTTCCATGAAAAGAAAACCCTTTTAGATTTTCATAATGTAAACTTTTAAGTTCGTTTTTCCCTTGGTAATTTTGCAAGGCATTTTTTCTATTGATATTTCTCTCAAAAAATTAGCTTTTTGTTCCACTTTTTTTTTCTATTATATTAGATCACTTATCTATTTGTACAATAATATACTGCCTTCATGTTGTATTTATACTGCATCTGTTTTGTATTAGTATACAGTGTGCATCTATTTTGTATTTTGTATATTCTATACCTATTACATATTAATTTTTTTTGCGCCAGGTCCAACTGCATAAAGAAAAAGAAATAACAGAAAAAAAAAATTTTTGAAATACTCAAATATGCCACCCAATTTACAGGCCCCGTTAATGAGAGAAAAAAATGAAAAAAAAATAAAAAATAAAAAAAAAGAAAACGAAAAAAAAAAACCATA
>JNFW01000003.1:388144-862793 GCA_002564245.1 Saccharomycopsis fermentans
CCATAGAAAAAAAGAGAGAGAAAAAAAAAAAAAAAACAAATACAGAGAACAACCAGACAACAACAACTTTCTATTTTAGTAAATTAATTAATTAAAGAGATTAATTTATTGCACTTCGAATTGATTAATTAAACCAATTTTTTTTTAGAAAAAACACACACAAAAAAGAACTTGTTGTCCTGGAAACATTCAAGCTTTCGGCTCCATACTACACAACACGACAAGTAATAGCAGACACATTACTGTTCAACGGAGTCGTTTTTCACCTATCCCATACAATTAATCTTCTTATTGTGAATAGTAACTATTTCCGTTGGTACACACCTGATAGAATAGTTGTTAATTAGTTGATTTGTATACACCAGCAGAGACATATCTAACACATTAATTAGTGAAATCAAACCAGACAATACGAACACACATACTGCTGCTTACTTGAGTATCGTATATCGACCCCTCTTATTCGAACTCGAGCTGATAATTATCATCTGGTTTTTTCTGTCCAATTTGTTTTCCAACCTCCTGATTTCTTTTGGCGTTCCCAGCACTCCTATATAGGTCAGCCTCTTCGCATCTTTTTTTTCCAAATTCGGTGGAACTTCCTTTATTCTTGTCCTCTTGACAGGCATTCTCAAAAGCTCGGTATCCAACCATCCCAGCTCGTTGTTCCTACAGCCGAGAAGATTCCCGTGCTGCTCCATTCTGTCTCTTTCTTTTTTTTTTCTTTCTGGAAAGATTTAGCTGGTGCCTGAAAATCTTTTCTGGCTTGTCTTGCGACTCTCAGACAACTCATTCTCTCTCTATTTGCGTCGTTTGTCATCCCCTTCTTCACCATGCCTTCAAATAATCGCACGACAACTCTTCCTCCACCGCCCCCAATGCCTCCTCAGGACTCCGTTAGCTCCAATACTCCAAATGTAGGCTCTGCTCTTAGTAATCAAAGAACGGCCACCTCTGTGATTGGCTCCCACTCTGTTCCTGCCTCTTCCTCTCAACCAGTAGCAGTTCCTGTCTCTGTGGCAACAACAGCGGCAACAAACACCACTGCTGTTCAGCCTGCCGCAGCCCAAAACTTACAATCTGTGGCTCCTTCAACTGCCGTTTCTGCTGAGCAAAAAGAATCAGATATTGCCTACTCAAATAATGTAGATGCGGTAATTCAGACCTGGTTGGCAATCGCCTCTTGCAGTGAAGCAATTAACGACGATGACAGAGCCGTTTTTGCCTACGATCGTGTTCTCACTTATGACCCTAACAGCTCTCCTGCTTTGACAAGACTCGGAAATCTATATCGTCATCGTGATATGTTCTCCCAAGCTGCAGAACTTTACCAAAATGCATTAAAATCAGATTCCAATAATGGTGAGACATGGGGTTTATTAGGCCACTGTTACTTGATGCTTGATGATTTACAGCGTGCATATTCTGCATATCAACAAGCTTTATATCATCTCAACAACCCAAATGTTCCAAAGCTTTGGCACGGAATTGGTATCTTATATGATAGATATGGATCTTTCGAATTTGCGGAAGAAGCTTTCGCCAAAGTTTTGGAGTTAGATCCAAATTTTGAAAAAGCTTCAGAGATCTATTTCAGACTAGGTATCATTTACAAACAGCAAAACAAGTTCACAGAATCTTTGGAATGCTTTAAATTCATTTTACCTAATCCTCCTTCTCCTTTGACTCAGCCCGATGTTTGGTTCCAAATCGGATTGGTCCTTGAACAACAAAGAGATTTTAATGGTGCAAAAGATGCATATGAAAGAGTTTTACAATCTAATCCTCGCCATGCAAAAGTTCTTCAACTTTTAGGCTGTCTTTATTCCCAACAAACTGCAACATTTCACAATTTAGACCATGCTTTAAACTTACTCTCTCAATCCTTGGAATTAGATCAAGAAGACGCACATACTTGGTATCATCTTGGTAGAGTTTACATGGCAAAAGGTGATTACAATGAAGCTTATGAAGCTTTCCAACGCGCTGTGAATAAAGATTCTAGAAACCCAACTTTCTGGTGCTCTATTGGAGTTTTATACTACCAAATATCCCAATATAGAGATGCTTTAAATGCATACACAAGAGCAATCCGTCTTAACCCATATATCTCAGAAGTTTGGTATGATTTAGGTACTCTTTATGAAACTTGCAACAATCAGCTTTCAGATGCTCTTGATGCATACAAGCATGCTCAACGTTTAGACCCTAATAACCCTCATATTAAAGCTAGATTGGATCAATTAACAAAGTATCAACAGGATGGAGGCGCAAGCGGCGGTGCATTACCTCCACCGCCTCCTGTTCAAGAATTGAAATTGCCTACTGAAATGTTGCCTAATAGAGAATTCGAACAACAACAACAACAGCAACCTTTTGGCTCAAATGGAAGTAATCAACCTCAGAATTCTCCTCCTATGGAGACTTTACCTCAGTTAAGATTGGATCAATCCTCTCGTTCTTCCCAGCAACCATCACAACAATATTACTCCACACTTCCACCTCCACCACCTCAAGAACAGCTGCAATTATCTGTTCATTCATTGCAACAGCCAAGCTTTACATCTAATCAACAGAGCTTTAATACTTCTAGCCAACCAACGACTCAACAACAAACGCTACCACAGGAGCAACTTACACCACAGCAACCTGTTGTACCTCCAGTAGCCCAACAAGAGCCATCAGTGCCAAAACATCAAACAATTCAGCAAAAATCGGCACCAAGCAAGCATAAACGTGATCCAGATTCTTACAAAACTTCTTCATCAAGCACAACCAAGTCTCGTAAATTGAATAACGAGGAGAAAAAAGCGGCCAATGGTAACAGAAAGCATCAAAAACATGCGGCAAAGAATAATGCTATTGCTTCGAAGAGCACTGCAGGTTCTCATACTCCGGTAAAGAAAGATGAAAAGTTTACTGCTCCTGGACAAGCAGTGCCACAACTGTCGTCAGTGCCTGTTCCATCAGTGTCTGTAACTTCTGAATCTCTGGCTTCAGCACCTGCATCATATGAACCTGCACCATCTGAACCTGAAACATCAAGACCTTCTGAACCTTCAGCTCCAGCTTCGGATATCGTGCCTTCTGTGGAGAAACCAAAAGCAAGTTTATTACAATTAACTGCTCCCAAGGAGGTTTCTGCATATGAAGAAGAGAATAATGCGTCAGTAGGCACCAGTTCCTCTACGGTAGCTGGAGCAGTTGCTAAAAACTCTAATGGAAAACTGTCTGAGACTAAGAACAGTGAATCTAAAAGCGATGGCGCTGAAGATGATGAACAAGTTGTAATTCGTCAAATTGAGGAGGATGAGAATTATGATGATGATGATGACGATGAGTTTGAAAAAGCTGATACTCCTGATAAGAAAGAAGAAAGTAAAGTGAATGCTGTACTTTCGGAAAAAAGTCTAGACAGTGCTCCAGCTCCTGTTTTAAAGAATGATGAAGCCTTGAAAATTACAAAACCAGCATCAGAAACAAGCGATGCCTCTATTTCGACTACTACGGTAGAAGAAAAACCTGCTGAACAACCGAAGGAAGTGTCGCCTGAAAAATCTGACGAACCAGCTAAATTAGTTCAATCTGAGGAATCTCCAGAAGAAAAAGGGACACAAGATGTTAGTATGGATGATGCTGCTCAAGATTTGAGTGCCAATACTTCTGTTCCTGCTACTGATAAGGAACCATCACTCACAAGTGTCCTTCAAGAGGCAGATAAAATAGAAAGTGACCCAAAAAGTGGTGCGCCAAATCCAGTTTCTGCCACAACCGAAGACATCCCAGCTGTCAAATCCTTGGTCGCAGATGTTCCAGAAAAAGAATCAAGCACAACTGTGCCAGATACCAATTCTAATGTCTCGGATCCCACGAATGTTGATAAAGACGTGAAACATACTTCAAATGTTGAGGATGTTTCAGGATCACTGCAAACAAAGTCTTTACCAGTTAGTAGCCTGAGTGAGGATCAAAACGCAAGTGCTGCTGGTGCTTCTCACGAAGTTCCTTCTGAAATAACAAATACTGATTCTTAAGCTTCTGCCAAGCCTGCTACAAACTCTTAATAGATATTAGATGTGCTATCATTTTTTTTTCCGATTTTTATCGCGCTTGTTATCGTTCCGTTTCCATTTTTGTATTTAACTGTGTACTATTAAGTTTACTCTTTGTTTAGATAATGTTATAATTTTGCTTTCAGTAATCATCAAAATGAAGTACAATAGTAAAGCTAAAAATTTACGCTTGCAATGTATATTGTGTTTTTGTAAGATAATTTATCAAAGATATATCTGCCAGTTTTCACCAATACATCTTTGCACGTCAAATTTTTCATTTTTACTGACGTGCGCCCGCCAGCAATACTATGGTGGTGAGATTAATATAGAGATGACGACATAGCAGAGTTGAAAGAAAAAGTAAATAGCAGCAACAATAATTTAGCAACAGTAAAAACTACAATATAATAATTTTTGCATATTATAATATGGCATAAACATTAAAATTTGAAATTTAAATTGACACATACTTACCAATTCATTTAAATTCAGAACGTTATAACTTTTATGTTTGTGCAATGATGTATATAATTTAGCATTACTTATTTTACTGAAGAAGACGTCTATACTAGTTTTGCTCACTAATTGTTGAAATGTCGAGCTCAAATAATGATAATCATTTGCCAACTGATAAGGGGCACCAAATTCATTCGAATAATCTTGAGAATGGAACTATAGATGAAGCTGGTGTTCCATCCGTTACAGTGGCAAATAATCACAGCCTCCAAGTTGAAAATAATGCAAATGAATCAACTCCGTTATTGTTAAGTCCTGATGATCCAAGGGTTTCTCCTATGAATGACTCAAAAGTTCGCATACTTAGAACTTCGCTCCACATATTGGTAATTGTTAACTTGGTGTGGCTTGTATTGTCGTTGATTTCTTATTTTGTTTCCATACCTCTATTTGACAGTCATGGAAAGTCTTTCTTTGAATTTACCTTTATCTTTCTAGCATTATTTGTGAATTTCATGTCCTATATCTTTTATTTGGTACCCAATGACCTCCAGATTAATGACTATATTGATATTTTCTGCTTGGGATTAGTGTTTTTTGATCTTTTGATCATCGCTATATTTCATAGATCCTTGATTGGTGTACTGGAATATTTGAGCATGGTGTTTTGTCTTATATCTATTAGTGTCAATTTAGTTTCAAACAGGTTTGTCTCTTTTGTAAAAGCAGAGGAGGAAACCCGTTTGACTGGACGTGTTGAAGATAGAAAAACATTCATGGAATATATGAAGATAAGTGTGGAAGTAGCAATGAAAACACTATTGTTATTTTTGGTTATCATATGCAGCATGAATATCTTATTAAAAACAATTGACTTCGCTTTCGTCAAACCTTGGGGTAAAATTATTAACGTAGACACAATTGATGGGAATGTATTTGGTGTACATTTATATTGTGAAGGAGTCAATAAGTTTGATGAAACCACTGATAATGAAACTTCAAAACAACCTATTGTTTTACTAGAAGCAAGTCACGGATCAAGCGAGGATTTTGTTAGTTGGGTAGAAGAACTTCATTTTTTGAATAAGGTTGATAGGTTTTGCATCTATGATCGTCCTGGTTATGGTTTTTCAGATTCAGCACCAAGTCCATATTCATTAGCAATAAATGCCGAAATTCTTGAATTTGTTTTGAATTCAGAGAATTTGACTGATGGAAATCAAAAATTTATGTTAGTTAGTCATGGTATTGGTGGTTTGTATAGTAGAGTCTTTGCAAACAGAAACCCAGATATGATTGATTCAATGATTTTGGTTGATAGCTACTCAGAGGACATGCTACTCAACAATCCGTTCAAAAACAGCAAGAATTCTGATGTCAAGTTACCAAATGATGTTGATACCTTGAATCGAAGATTTGGATTTAAAATATGGTTGGATGGTGTTTTTAGTATGGTAAATTTAAGATTTTTTTACGATATTCTATTTCATGGTTCTTGGAGATCTATTAACAGAGTATATGGTTATGATATGAAATATCAGGGTAAATACCTCAGAGCTAGATTGCAAGAGCAAGTGGTGGCTCAATCATTGTCATATAATGATGTCTTGCTATCTAATAATATTATAAAAAACTCAGATATATCAGTCTCCGTTATTAGCTCTAAATATTCAATCAAAGAAAGTTTGAATTGGGGTAATTGGCAGAGAGGACTTACTAAACTAAGCAGTTCTTCAAAATCTCGTGATGAGTGGGTTATAAGTGAAGCGGGCCATTATATTTGGAAGACACCCCAGGGTAAAAAAGATTTACAAAATTTGGTGATGAGGGTGTTGGGAATTAATCCAGAGTATTAATAATATATTCTGGATCAAAAAGTATTTAATAATCAAATTTATAGTATAAAATCTACGCTTTCTGTTTTATCATTTATAAATAATTATGATCATATCTTTTAATGTTGTAGACCACAAAGATATTCGATTGTTAGATGTCAAACGATTAACGTTCATTGAAATTATTAATGTAATTTTTTCATATGAATGTTCTTTAACATAGGCATGAAAAAAAAAAAAAAAAACATGCACCGAAAATTGGAATTAAAATCAATTTTTCAAAATAAACCAAATATTTAATTACTATGCAATACTAAGCATAGAGAACATTGAAAGTTGCGCATCCTTAATCATCAAAACTATTCCTTTGAGTGTTGACTTGTTAGTTCCAAATATAGTCAAGAAAATAGAGTTTGAACAACTTCAGTTTATTGCTTCGAGGGATATATGAAAGCATAGAAGGGGTTATATTGTTTGGAAAGGCTTCATCAATCTTTGTATTATTTAACACCGAAAAATAGAAAATTTAATTATAAGTATATTATAATTCCGGTTACTTAGATTTAGACTTGCAATATTTTTTGCTCCTAACAGGAATATGGTCGATCCAAAAGTTTTGTTTACGAATGAGCCTGATAAAACAGAGGAAGCTCTAGAAACTTTTGAAAACATTAGATCATGCATTTATACGATTCCTAACATAGGTGCAAGTGGCCAGCATGAAATCATAAGTTGTGATTGTGTAAGACATATCAGTTCAGAGCACAATGGTTTAAATATAGCGTGTGGGGAGGATTCGGACTGTATCAATAGGTTGACTTCCGTAGAATGTGTGAATTCCAGCCGGAATTCATGTGGTACGGACTGTCAAAATCAGAGGTTTCAAAAAAGACAATATTCTGATATTTCCATATTCAAAACAAACAAAAAAGGATTTGGGGTTAGAGCGAACAGGGATTTGCAAGAAGGACAATTTATTTATGAGTATATTGGAGAAGTAATACACGAGGCTGAGTTCCGTAAAAGAATGATTCAGTACGATGCAGAAGGAATCAAACATTTTTATTTCATGATGCTTCAAAAGGATGAATTCATAGATGCAACAAAAAAAGGTTGCCTTGCCAGATTTTGCAATCATTCCTGTTCACCTAATGCTTATGTGGATAAATGGGTTATTGGTAGCAGGTTGCGGATGGGCATTTTTGCCAAAAGATATATTCAAAAGGGTGAGGAGATTTGCTTCGATTACAATGTTGATAGATATGGAGCAGATCCACAACCTTGCTACTGTGGTGAAGAAAAGTGTGTTGGATTTTTGGGTGGTAAAACTCAGACAGACTCAGCTAATTTATTACCTAAAGCATTTGCAGATGCTCTAGGTATAAGTTCCTCTGATGAAAAAGAGTGGCTAAAGTACAAGAAACGTTCAGACAAATCATTCACGGTAAAAAATGATTCAAGCAATATAAACAAGGAATTTGTGGAGGGGTGCATGATGAGGCCTTTAGTTAATAAGGATGTGCCAAAAGTTATGGCAGTTCTCATGCTACCTGATAAGGACAAGCTAATTATCAAAAAACTTATTGAAAGATTATATTTAACTCAATTTCGAGAAGAGAAAGAGGAAACAGAGTCTGTGAATCGATATATAATTAGATTGCATGGATTCAAAGCTATTTCTCTGATTTTGGAAGAAGTTTGGTCTCAGGGAGATATGAAGACTAGTTATGAAATTTTGACCGTTTTGAATAATTGGCACTGTAAAACCAAAAATAAAATCGTGGATTCAGGTATAGAAGATATAATTAAGTTCATTGCTGACTCCACTTTTACAGAATATGATGAGAAAGATTCAACCGGTGCTGATTTTGACAGCGAATATGTGAGCAAATCACAGATTCATAAGAAAGCAGTTGCATTAGCTGATGCTTGGAGTATTTTGGAGGTGGAATTCAAAATTCGAAAGACTAGTCCCAGCGCCGATTCAAATCAGAAAGCAGTTATACAGAACAGTGCAAAAGTTATATCTCTTAGAAGAAACCAATCTTACGACAATAATGAATTGCAAGCAATAGGCGAAGGAAATGATACATCTGCTTCTATTCCAGATAAAAATGTTCTAGCCACCGAAAACAAATACTCAACACCAATTAAAAATGGAATTTATGATTCAAAAAATTATCAGAATGCCTCAAAAATCTCAACAGAAATGCTGGAACCATCCTCCCACTATAATGAAAGAACAAGTTGTAATGGCTATTCACGTCCAAGTAAATATAATGGTATTCAAGGAAGATACGCACCATCAGATGCTTCTGAATATTCACACTACTTGAAAGATAAGTCTGCTCCGTATTTCTCTGCACCAATGTATCATACATCTCATCATAGCAATTATCACAATACAAGACCTTTGTATAGTAATAGTCCAAAGCCATACTATAGTAGGGGTGGCAGACCATATTCAAGAGGTAGAGGATATGCAAGTAGGGCTTTTTCTCACAGAAATAGTGCACCATATTATTCTAATAGTAGGAATGCTTATAATAGCTATGAAAAACATACCTATGATCATTCTTTCGACGATCCAAGTACCCCCTTAAAAGGCGAATATTCAAAATATCAATCGTCCACACCATCGCCACATCAACATAAACATTCAAATCAAGCCAATCATGTTCATGATACATTATCAGACACATCAAATGGATCTTATTATAACAAGCAAGCATTAGATCAAAAAAATAATAGATCAAATGAACCTATAAAAAGTGAACCTACAGCTGCTGAGAGGCAAAAATTGAATGATGAGGTATTCAAAAAAGTGGTCAAAAATGCAACCGAGGCAAATAGACAAAGGATCGAGTCAGAAATGAAATTACAGCAAGGCAGAATTTTATCTGCTGAGATTCTTTCTCTGAGCAGTGAAAATGGTTCTACAAATGGAAGTCCTAGAATTGGAAAGCCACAAGCAGCAACTATGGATGAAGGTTCTTTGCAAAGGCTTTGGAGCAAACAATTTGCTATTTATGTTCCAAATATGGTCAAAGGTTATAGTGAAAATACTTTGACCAAAGATGAAATAAAGGATTTATCTAGATCTCTTGTTCAAAATTTATCAAACAAAGAATTAAAGAGACATCAGGTTACACCACCAAAGTCTTTCAAGGATGACAAGGTAGCCAAAATTAGAGTATTTGTTAAAGATTATATGAAGAAGTATATTTCAAAAAAATCTCAGAAAGAGATCAATCGGAAAAGATCAATTGAATGAGAAGGACTAGAGAAGCGCTTGCACGTATTCAAAAAATTCAAAGATATTTAATCTCATGTGGTCTCTATATTAGAAGATACTTCGTATTTGTATTCTTCTATGGATTATTAAAGTTTTAAAAGTTTTATGATGGCAACACTTCTTTGTTCAAATTTAAGAATGTCATTATTGAAGGAATTTCTCAGAAAATATTTATAGAGATATAAAATGCAACTAAATTTACTTATGAGTTTGTACTTATAGGTAGGTATATAGATAATTATGTATACGAAAAATATATGTTTTAACACTAATTTGAACACTCAAAACATAACAGCTACCAAATATTTTATTTTTTCTTCCCTATGCTATCAACAAAGTTTTTGATATTATATTCATCTTCATACTGAGAATTGTCCCACATCTCTGCCAAGGAGCCGAGAGCCTTCTTGGCTTTACCACCTAAGCCAAGATCATCTACCGGCGCTCCACTTGATTCACTCATAGATCCATCAGTCTCTTTAATGGAGTCAGCTTCAGTCTCCTTATCATCAACGCTAAATAAATCTAACAATTGGTTGGTATCCATTGAGTTAAGATTATTATTTTGCTGACTCACAACAGCAGATGCAACATTAACTTTGAATTGTTGTAACGACATGATTTTCTCCTCAAGAGTGTTTCGGGTGACTAATCGATACACATTAACAGCCTTTGTCTGACCTAATCTATGTGCTCTGTCCATGGCTTGCAAATCATTCATTGGATTCCAATCATGCTCGACAAAAATAACAGTATCTGCACCAGTCAAATTGAGACCCAAACCTCCTACTCTAGTAGTCAAAAGTAAAACGTCAATAGAAGGATCCGAATTAAATTTTGTTACTAATTGTTGTCTCATGCGAGGATCAGTGGTTCCATCCAATCTCATATAAGATACGTTGCGTAGATGTTTTTTGAATAAATCATTTTCAACTTTGTCAAGCATTTCCTTCAATTGACAAAAAATCAAAGCACGATGCTGAGAAATAACACCATCATTTAACAATTGCTCTTCTTTCTCTCGAGAACTACTATGTCTAGAAGATGTACTACTTACACCAATACCACACTCTATTAATAAATTCTTCAAATCCATTAATTTTGGAGCATTTCTAATATCATCTATGTTTGAATTTGTATCCTTTAGGTACTGTTGAATTTGATCATAATTCGGATGACTTGGGCTTAAAACTAATGATGGATGATTACATAATTTTCTCATGTACTGTAGAGCCTGGAAGATATGCTGTTTTCCCGACGAATTGTTTTCAGACAGCACCTCACCGGTTGCACCTTCGCCATCAATTGCCTTTTTAAGATCATCTTCAACGGCATTATGCTGTTTTTTTACAAAATCTTTGTATAATGCCTTTTGAATTTCACTTAACTCGCAGTACCTATCTTGAATAATTTTTGGTGGTAAATCACTCAATACTTCACTTTTAAGTCTTCTAAGCATAAATGGTAAAACTTGTTTATGTAATGCTTCTAAAGCTAAAGCACCCTTTTCTTGTTCCTTGGAAGAAACTTTTGCGTTTCTACTTGCAGCAATGGGTTTAGAAAACTTTTCTTGGAAATATTTTTCAGTACCCAAAAATCCAGGCATTAGGAAATCAAAGAGAGACCATAACTCCAATACATTATTTTGAATTGGAGTCCCTGTCAAAATTAATCTATGCTCAGCTTTGATTGTTTTAACTGATTTGCTTAACTTAGAATTGGAATTTTTAATGATATGACCTTCATCTAAAACAGCATAATTGAAATTTTTTGTGGAAATGAAATCAGAATCATTTCTCATTACATCATACGAAGTAACAATAATATCAAACATATCAAACTGAGATCTTAAGGGTGTTCTCAATGCTGGTGGACCACTATATACTAATACCTTCAAAAAAGGTGCGTAATGATTGACCTCTTGTTCCCAATGACCCATTACTGAAGGAGGACAAATCACTAGCGAGGGCAATCTCTGAAATTCTGGTAACCTTGTTTCTTCAAATTTCACCATACGATTATGGTGATCACTGGAAACAATACATATTGTTTGCAAAGTTTTTCCCAATCCCATATCATCACACAAAATACCATGCAAGTTATATCTATTCAAAAAATGTAACCAGTTGACACCGGATTTTTGATAACTTCTTAATGTTGCTTTAATACTAACAGGTAGCTCATAATCCGGAATTTCTTTAGGATTCATTAACTCTTTGAGGAAATTTCTTTCTTTTTCTCTGCCTTCCAACAATTCAACAGGCATATCTTCCGGATCCTTTATACCCTCTTCTAATGGTACAAGCTTGATAATCGATGCAAAGGTAGTTGTTGCGAGGATTCTAATATTAGAATCACTATCATTCATTCTACCTAGAACAGGAACAATAAAGAAGATAACATACGGTAAAATATCAGAGCCCATCATGTTAGATAAGTGATATATGCATTCAATAGCACCTTGTCTATGCTGAATATCACCTGAATTTTTCAACATTGGCAATACATGCAAAACCATAAAAGGAACGGTTTTAGTTGCAAATGCTTTACACAATGTTGCTAAGCATTTAGCAGCCGAATATCTGAAAATTGAGAATTTAGACTTCAAAGCGTTCAACAAACATTCCAATTTAAGATCTTTAAATAAAACATCAGCAGATAAATTAACAGCCAAAGTTTCAATTAACCCAATGGAGTCTACAATTCCCTGAGCTTGATGATCATCTAGCGCATCCTCATTAATTTTTGATAAAAGATATGTGGGTTCAAATGCTAACTTTCTTAGAATAGGCAATTGCTCAAAGATATCATCACCAAATTCCTTCAAAAGTAAGTACAAAACATTTTTGGAGCCAGCCACTCTTTCTAATTTCAAGTTATCATAGTTGTGCAACTGAGCAATAGATTTTTGGATCTCCAATGAGAAAATTTCTGATTCCATATGTTTGTTGGAAGCGAATTCGGGAAATTGGACACAAAGATAAGACCTCAAATTTTTTATAATCTTTTCATATACTTTAGTCTTCTTATGGTCGATTAATTTAACTATCAAATCCTTGACAGCTTGACAAGCTATATCTTGATATAATAGTATGCGTTCCATTTTCACAGATTCCATTAAACATCTGATATATGGATTTAACTTTGGTGGTAGGCAATTTTTGTTGATATTAATTTTCAAAGCAGTGGTAGCATAACTTGCCATAACTGTTATTTGTCTAGAAGTAACAAATTCTTGAACTGTCTCCATAGATTTAATAATAACTCGTTTAGAATTTTCTAACGACTCTGCCATTGTAAATTTGCTTGGCCCGTTTATCATTTTGATTAACTTTGGATAATAGACATTTACAACCTTCTCGGCATCTGAAATTCCAAACGCATTTGATCCTGCTTGTTTTTCACCTTGAACTATTACTGGTAATACAGGAATTTTTGAGCGTTGAATGTTACCAATTTCTTCAAAACGATGGAATAATTCCGAGCAGGTATTTCTTAAAGACTTCATTGAAGGTACCAATTCTCTGAAAAAAGGTAACGATACCATATCCAGTTCATTTAAATATCTCATTATAACAGGATCAATCTTACTTATTAAAGACTCGCTTGTCATACCTAACGATGTGAGCTGATCAAAATAATTCTGAAAAACCGTGCAAGAGAAAATTCTGGGTGACGATAGAGGTGAAGTCAATGATTTTTGAAGCTTTCCATACACTGTATCAAAAATATCCGTAGTCGAAAAATAAGCTAAAATAATACCAAAATTTTTAGCAGCAGATAGCCTAGTTCTGATGAGTATTTGTTCTCCCAAAAGAGCGATATCTCCTTTTAACATAGGCGCATCAATGTTGACAAATAGATCTGGCTTTTCATCATCTTTAGTTTGCTTTCTCTTTCTTCCTCTTTTTCCAAATTCTATATTTTTACCTTCATCGTCATCATTAGTCTGATGATTCTCCTTACTGGATATTGGTTCACCATTAGGCTTCAAGACATCTTCCGAGTTCATTTTATAGTTCAATCTGTTAATACCAATTGGGACTAAAATCAAGTTGAGAATTGGTAATAAATGAGTAATGAAACTTGATCTCATGTACTTAAATTCATCATATTGATAGTTGATACTAATTAATTGAATTATAACCTTTTCAGATGTTTTTAAAATATCTTCATTTTGTTCGAATAATAAATTTTGATACATCAATCTAAATAACAATGGATGTTGGAACCACTTTCTGGATATATTGCTTTGGCTTTCTGAGATCACACCTTTCATCTGAAGAAACGATAAAAGTGATGACAACACTGCTCTTCGAATAGTGGATATTGAATGTCTTAAAAAAGGGTACAATTTGGGAATTAGATTCTCGAAAGTGTAGTCATGATTTTCATTGACCGACATTTCATTCATTATCTCTAATACTTGTGGATATTGGGCCAACGTAGATATCAATTGAAGTACGTTATTGAGGGATGACTTCAAATCATCATCAGAAATGGAATCCAAAATATCGAAAACAATTTTCAAAATCCTTGTGAGCCATTCCTTATGTATGATAATATGATCAATAATTGGAATCAATAGTGCTGCAGATTCTGACTGGATTTCTTCAATATTATTTTCCAATCCCAGAAGCACTATCGCAATAATGTTTTGAAACACCTCTTTATTTTGAAATATGAATTTAGACTTAATAGATACCGCATATTTCAAACCCAAAATACCCCCATGTGCAGCCTCCCAGCTGAACATTATTTTATCATTAGTGGTATTGACAGCGTCAAAATCTTGATTAACTAGTTCTATTAATTTCAGAAAAATTTTCTTTAGTAAATTACAATCATTTTGATTCACATCATCTAGATTCACAAGCAAAGCAGCCAAAGCCTGTGCACTGGATTCTCTAACAGGTGCGACAACACTGTCACCCACATAATCACCAAACTTATCTAGACAGAATAGTATTAGAAACTTAGAGCATAAATCTTCAAGAGCAGACAAATTTCTTATATCATTCTCTTGACGAGAATAACCCTTAATTCTATTAATACTCTTAGCATGGTGCTTTAATAATGCTCTCAATCCTAGCGCCGACCCATGTCTAATTTCCCAATTAGGATTGAATAAATCAATTATTAATAATTCATACAATCCCTGAAATTTCCAAAATGTATCATTACTGTCTGAAAAAGCAATATTCTCAACTTTTACATTCTCCATTACTAGAACGTTTGAGTCTGATTGAGCAGTTATTTCAAATTTACTTGCTTCGCCTGGGCTTGGTTTATAGTTATCTGATTCACTTGTGGGTGCCGTGCCTGTTAGGGAAGACTGTGATAAGTCAATACTACCACTGTTAGAACCGCTTCCGTTTGAGCTTCCTGACTTTCCTGGGTTGGCAGCAGCTACTTTTGCTCTTCTTTTTGCCATGGCCCGCAATCTCGCAGCAGATCCCTTAGATTTGCGAGTGTCATCTAAACTTTCTAAGTGTGCAGGCTGATTTTGCAGCACTTTTTTTTGCCTCTCTAATTCTTCTTTCTGTTTCTGTAATTCTAGCTCCTGATCCTTTTTTATTTTCATTTTTTTAAATTCTTGTTCTTGCTTAACTAAAATAGAAGGGTCACCAAACCCTAGTCTGGCATTAAGAATCTTTTTAGACAATTGCAAAGTCTCTGTTAAAGATTTTGTTGGATCAGATAAATTTATTAGAGGAGTTCCACTTGCCACTAATTTAGCTGAGTCATTGGATATCAAGTTAAAAAAATGAATTGAATCAAGTTTCATATTGTCATTATCATTCAAAACTTTCTGAATTTGTTCGATTTGTTTCTCAGGATCTTCCTTAATTAAACCTGACCCATTTGTATCTTTCACTTCCTGTTCTTTTTTTATTTGCAATTCTATCTGTTCATCAGCTAATTGGAATTTTCTATCGATATCCTCCACATCGGCATCTGGTTCTATTTTGACTTTACTCTCATTCCCATTGTTTTCATATTTCGGATCGATATCCATTTGGCTACTATTTGACGCGTCATCAGCTTCATTAGGGTTCCAAACAGATGAATTGTCAACTATTCCCGTAAATGCTCTAGATGCAGCTATTCTTGTTTCCCATTTGTTTGACTTAAGAAAAGGATACACTCTAGCCAAAATACTAAGCGTGTCTTCAGGATGATTTTTTGAAGTTTCAGATAGCTGATCAGCTGCAGTATTCCTTATGAATGACGAGGATCCTGTATCAAGAAGAAGAACCAAACGATCTAACCTTGACATTTTTCAATATTTTAGCTAAATATATATATCTTTGGCAGCCTCCAAAACCGTTTCAAAGTAATATTAAAACTCAATGCAACTTGAAGCTGACAAGTTAAACCATTTATTTGGTCAATTGGGTTTTCAATGCAAATAATAATAATGCGAATCTTTGTTGTAGCGTATAGATGTTATGCAATATGTATATACTATAAACAAAATAAACCTTGATCTTCAATCAATCACATTCGAAACTAACCCGATTTGCGCTTGTTTATATACTTTTTTTTTCTGTTTTTTTTTTTTTTTTTTTGTTGTTGTTGTTCTCACTAAACACCAGTTAGCATTACTTAATATCTGATGAGCATCAGACATACTATCACTATAAAACCCGTACACATTTCACTAATGAAGAGTTTATTCTTCTCTTGATTCATTAAATAAGGAGTTTATTTTAACTAGATTCGGCAATTCAGATTAACAGAAACATTTAAGCTAAAAGGTGATAAAAGACTTGAAACATTATCGCATTAAAATTCTTGCAGCTTCAGGTTTGGTTATTGGAAATAATAAATTATCTACAGGACCCTTGTGGCTAGTACTAACAAAAAAGTGTCAACCATATCACGTGACTTACAACGTGCAGAAACCCAAATGAAATGAAATTGTAGAATAAATTTAATAAGATTAAACAACAGTATTTGTAATGAGGCCTGAAAAATATATGATCGACACTTATCATGATGCAAAATGCCTGGGAAAAATTATTATAGAGAACAGATACCCAAAATTCCTGAGCACTCGTCCTCATCAGATTTATCATCATCTAAGCTAACCCCCACGATTTTGATTTCTTGGTAACCATCACCGTGGTACCATTTGAGATATCTTCCTTCTAATTTATAATCTCCGCTTGTATACAATTTTACCCTGAAATCCAGAAAGTGTCTCAATGGTAAGAAGATTAAAGTGAAATTTTGCGAAAGATCATAATTGTCACTATCTAAGCAATTCTTGGCTTCCTCAATTATTAACCGGAATGTTTTCAGTTTCATTTCAAATATAGAGCTGATACTTTGTCCATAAACTTGTTTAGCAAAAGGTCTAATAGTTGCATTTGCTGCCCGAGTTCCTTTATCCCATTTTATACTATCGTAGGCGTCACTGTACTCGTCACACAACTTGCTTTTGTCATCATCCGCTTCTTCATAATTCACCTCTTCAACACTTGGGTTTGATTTATTAGAGTCATAATCCTTTTTATCCATTCTAGGTTCTTTAGACCAGAAAGAAAAATCCTCAAAATTCCAGTCATCACCGAATTTGTGAGAATTTGTGCTGCAGTAAGTCCAATAAGTATGACTGATATCGTTTGCTTCTAAAGCCACACTAATTGTGTCTAAAGCACTTTCTTGCATAGAGTAATCTCCTGTGGAATACAGCTTTTTATCATCCATGTCAAATGGCATTCCTGTCTCTGTCATAATAATAGGTATGGACTTCCCTAGTAGCTCTTCACCTTCTTCTTTGATCCATTTAAATTGTTCTTTGAAAGATTTTTTAATTCTAGATTCTCCAAAAGAGATTGAGAAAATAGGATTACAATATTTGCCTCGAATTATACCGAGTGTATCAACTGCATAGAAATTACTCCAGTGCTTTTTCATGAGAGACAACCCATCATAGTAATGTGGGGAATAAATCAATCTATTATCAATATGCTTCCCTCCCTCAATTCTTTTCAAATTTGGTGGTTTCTGCAATACAACTGGTTGTAAAAGAATGAAAAACTCATCTTTTATGAGAGATCTGACGGAATCTCTCATAATTGTTTTGAATTTAACAAAATGGTCCATCAAAAGATTATTGGTGAAGTACTCCAAATTTAAAATTTTACTCTCGTGATTTGGATGTTTTACAAAGAATTCGTCATTCAAAATTTCCAATGTTTTTTGGTTCCATAGGCCATGTAAATCATAGATACAAAATTCTGGATCCCAACTTCTATTGAGGAAACCATATTTGGAATCAATCAATTTGCATTCTTCTTTGGTCAACCAAACTTTTTTACCTTTTGGATCAATTATAGTGGTTCCACATCTAGCTGGACCTGCTAACGTTATTTGATATTCCTCAACTTCACAAGCAATACCTTGAGACAACTTTAAAGACTGACAAAAAGTCGGGGTAGGGCCTAATCTCATTCTGATATTTGGGTCTAGTTTTGTCAAATTTTTACTACCTAAAAATCCTTTATTAGGTTCATTAAGCATTTCAATTCCAAAGATCATTCCAGAAGTGAATAAATGAGGTCTTTGTTTGCCAATGTTGACAACCAAATATTTTAAAGCATTCATGTAATGATCAACAAGATAGTCTTGCAATGACACACCGTCTATTTTTAACTTAGGAAATAATATATTTCCGGAATAAAAGATCGTGAACATCGTACCTGCAGCTAACTTATAATAATTTGAAGGCCATAACATTTTTGGATAGGCTGACAAGTCTTTGTAGTAATCACCATGCAATATTGCAGCGCCTGTATCCTTAAAATTCCTAGGGTTAAACCCGGCAGCGTAATAAGTCCAAAGCGGAGCACCACTGCCTCCGGTAAATCTAGACCATACATCTTGGTGAATATCAAGGAAAACGTAAATTCCACCTACCTCGTGGAGAATTTCAAGGATATCGCATGTGAACTTTACAAATTCATCATCATATACGCCAGGGCCGGAATGTTCAATGGCTTCCCATGTAAAAATGTATCTAATACAATTGTAGCCCCACGATTTAATTCTGGTGAAGTGTTCTTTAGCATCGGATAAGGGGAAGGGTCTACCCACGAAGGACACGTCCTCGCCGTTCCAGAATTCCTCGCAATCAGACGGATACGAAGACACAAAACAGGGTTGGAACGGAAACTTACTACTGGCATCAAGATTGATCCCTTTCAAGACAACTTTGTTACCCCTATCGTCGATGAAGTCTCCGCACGAGTTGACATCTAGCTTGCTCAACGGTGGCATGGTATGTTTTTTCAGGGCTGCAAATGTAGAAAAGTGTGGGCCAGTGATTTGGTAAAGGGGTTGGAATATCAGGGATAAGCTTGCAAAAGATAATATGGAGACAACGGAGAAAAATGTAGCAAAAAAAACTAAGAGATATTCGAAATAAAAGCCTCGCTTAATTCAAACAAAGACGCTGAATAATCAGGGATATTGGTCTGGCTATATAGTGATTTGATAAATTTTAAAAAGTAGGCTATCTGGAGCAGTTAAACAGTAGCTTACGATCAACGGCTGTCAGGGCTGACTCGATTACTACCGCAATTACTGCTGTAAAAGGAAAAACTGATTAGAGTTTGAGCGCCAACGAGAAAGAAAAAAAAGATAACCAGGCCAAACACGGGAATTACTAAGGAAATTTCCGGTTATCATAGTTTAATAATGTATTGCTTCAGGCTGCTCCATAGACGCTTTAACCTGATTGTCAGGGCTTCTCTAAACTCTATTGTTAGGTGTTGAGGTTAAAGTATGTTTGGGTTTGAGTGTTTACAGGTTTTAGTGTTTGTTTATTGTATGTTTTAATGTTAAGATGTCGGCTTTTTTGGTGTACTATTGTGCTAGCGTGATACTGTATCGGTGTCAAAGTTTAAGGTTGTATTAATGTTTTTGTTTTTTGATGTTTTGAAATCGGGATTCTAGGTTTTAAACTTTAATGTGGTAATGTTTAAAGGGTGTGAGAAAGTGTAAATAATTAGCGTGCGTATAATTTATGCCTATGAGCTCTGTCACAGTGCGCACAACACTCTCTTCAAAGTCCTACTAAAAAAATAGTCAGATGTGATTGGTCAGAGTAAGGGCAAATCCACATATTCAAGAACAATAAAAAAACACCCATGTAAACACAAAAAAAAAAAAAAAAATTTTCTTCCACTGCTTTCTCTGCTGTGAGCTTTTCATTGGGCAGTCTGGCGGCATCAGTGTACTGTTAATAAAATCAAAAATTTCTCTCAGTTAGACACACCAACACATAGAAAAAAAAAAGAATATATATAATTGACAATTGGATTTTCTGTGCCAAAACCGACCCAATACACACCCTAGATACTTGGTTTGAAAGAGATTTTTCTGTATATTTACCGAAATTATAATATAAAAACACAACAATCACCGAACAAAAATGTCTGCTGCCTGGAGAAAAGCTGGATTCACGTAAGTACTTTGGATATTAGGACAAAACAGGCCGAGAATTGCGGAAATGGTGGGACATCAACGAGCAAGCCACGAGGAGGACATATTTGCCCGCAACAGAGGTTTTCCAGCACAAAGATTTGTCTGCAACACAAAGAGGAAAAATTGTATTATCAGCAACAGTAGATCGGAAAAATGCATCATGGGTGACTCCAAACTATAGTTTGTGCCCCCTCCCTGGGTTCTTGAGTGTGTATCACGGAGAAATGGTGTTTATGAACATTGCGGGATATCCTGAGAGTTTTTTCTCTTGTTTACTGGGCACAATTGGTATTTACCTCTCTTACACGGGAAATATCTATTGAATTTTGGGATACGCCGTGGAAAGTTCTTGGAAATCTTGAAATAGACGCATTAAAATCTATAAACGGCTCAGCACAAGGATATTTAAGCAATATAGGAACATTGTATCAGAGTCCCGAAAAGTAAATATTGGCCGAAAACTTCCCTGATTAAAAAATTTAAATGATTGAAAAACTAAACAATAGTCAAACGAACAAGCAGAAAGCAATTATTCATCTTGAATATTCATTCGTGTTTTTGGAAACCTCGTGGTGGTTAATGGCAGTTGCGAAGCATACAAGAAGCAAATGGGTGCCCTAGATTTATGGTTTTTCTGTGTTCTATCAGTAGTTGATCTGTTCAAAATTATACTGAGGCGCAGAATTATCATTCTTTTGGCACTTCTCGGGTTTTTCCCGCTATTAGGTGTTGATTGATTGACAAATCAGCACACCCTGGCACCACTGTTTTGACACTATATTTGCATAACATCAATACTAACAATTTCGCCTTTATAGCTTCAACAAATACGTCGCTGTCAGCGCTCAAACTCTCAGATCTGTCTTGAAAGAAGACTTGAAAGCTAATGCTTTGAAGAGAGAAGTTTACGATGTCAAGGTTGTCAAATTCAAGAACGGTGAACCATTAAGTGACCCAACTCCATTGACCAACTAAACAATTTTCATGTTTGCTTTTTGACTATAAATTCATACAGTAAATATCCTGCCTTCCTCAAAGTTAGGAGCAGTACATTAAATAAAAATAAAATAAAATAAACTATGACAATTGCAACAAAATTCAGTTACATCTTCCGATAATTTCAATCGTATGTCTCATTCAATATTTACGTATATATATATATATATATATATATTAAAAGAATATAATTAATTGATAATAACCTTCATACATTTTACTACTTAGTCTTGTGAATCTTTTTCTTATTAAACAATCACTTCCACGCAAATGAACACAGATTAAGTACCTAGATGAACAGGTTGACTGAATAACAATTCTATGTTTGATTTATTTCAAAGTCATTCTAGAAAAGATAGCTTAAGTAGCAAGAACGCATATCATCCTGTGGTAAGAGTTTTATTCTGTATGGATTTTTGTTTTCTCTGAGATTCGCTTTGTACGTGTTTTTTTTTTTCTGTTTTTTTCTCCCTTCTTTATTCTAAGCCATTCTGAGGCTGAAATAACAAATATTGAAAGAGTTGTCAAAGAACATTTCCTCGTTATAACAAAGCAGAGCTGAATAAATCAAAACTTAACGTACTGTTTCCAAAGTTTTCGGTTTTGCTTGAAAGTTTCACTGCTATATTGGAGAACATTTCAATTTTTTTCATACGCGAGTAAAATTATCTTCAAATCAATAACAGACAATGATTACAGATGACCAGTTGAATAGTTTGGCAATCTTCTTAGGTTTAGGTTCTTTCGTTTTGATTTTTGTGTATCACTTTTTATCATCCAATCAGAAGAAAGTGCCAATTGCTGCCGAATCTAGCTCCGAAAAACCATCAAAAAAGAAACATTAGTTGTTAACAACAGACCTCTAATCAATTAATAATCCACAAATTGGAAATTAGGTCACTATCACAGCATAATTGGGTGCAAAGCAATAGAGAAAACTTTTTGAATATCTTTTAAGTCTCAATTAGAAGCTCCTGATTCAAAAATTTGAAGGTACAGATTTTTTTTTTGATATTATTCATAAGACGCTTTTCTGGTTGATTCATTTATATAAATTTCTCCATTACGGGATTTTGGAGTCACTTTACTTGCTTACCTTTGTCCACCAGTTCCTGATATGCTTATATAGGTACTCAGGATTTTGTACCAATATATAATATGATTCTTCCACGTCCTTTTTCCATTTTATAGAAAAGAAAATATATTGTATCAACAATTTACACAGAAATAGTATGCGATTTAGCTAGAAATAAGTATTATTCACTTGGGTGTACTACTCCTTGTTTTCTGAACCATATATGAATTGAACATGAGCAGTTTATATTAACTCAAAATACGGTTTTACATGTACTTACACAATTATGTTTTCTTTCTTTCCCTATTTTCATGTTCCATCATAGCTGAAATCAAAGATTTCAAATAATAAGTCACAAAAGATCGGTTTTACTCAAAAAAAAAAAAAAATGAAAGGCAGATTTTCACAATTCTGTTTTCTGATTTTCAATTTTGAAACCTGGTATAGTCAGATGAGATTTCAGAAACCAAGTAACATGAAGTTTTGTAAATACTAAAATCAAAGGATTCGAAAATATTATTATTATTATTAAAAGTTGTACTGTATGTATCATTATTTTGTAGCAGTGTAATGTAATCTGATAGTTGCCAAAGTGGGAAATTTGTGTTGAAATTGTTAACTCAATTATCAAGAAGAGGTGATGGCTCTGTTGAATCTATTTTAGCCAAACTGAACAAAACAAAAAAAAAAGAAAAAAAAAAAAAAAAAAAAAAATACTGCACGGTTAATGAAATTCATGTAACATTTAGCTCATCACTCAGTTTCTTGACATATATTTCATGTAAATTTTTATTTTCTGAAAAGTCATATTAGATAAAATATCGAATAAACTTAAAAAATTATTGAAGAATGAAGCTTGATTTAGCCCATTTGAGATATCTTTCGGACGATGACTTCCGTGTCTTGAAGGCGGTGGAAGATGGAAGTAAGAATCATGAATTGGTACCAACACAATTGATTGAAAGATTGACACCAAAAGGTAGAAAAATAAATTTTAAGAAAAACATCTCTGTGCTAGCTAAGTTTAATTTAATCAGTAGAATCAGAAATTCCAAGTATGATGGATATAAGCTCACATATAAAGGACATGATTATTTAGCAATGAATGAAATGATCTTGAGAAGAAAAACGTTTGAACATTTGGGTACAATTGTCGGAATGGGCAAAGAATCTGACATCTATTTGGTCAAGGATTTTGATGGAGTTGAAAAGATTTTAAAAATTCATAGATTAGGAAGAATTTCTTTTAGATCTATCAAAAATAAAAGAGATTATCTAAAAAAAAATGAAGGTAAAAGTTGGATGTATTTATCAAGAATATCTGCCAACAAAGAATATCTGTTTTTGTCTACATTACATAATTCTGGATTTAAGGTCCCTAAGGTTTATGATTACTCCAGACATTGCATTTTGATGGAGAAAGTACAGGGGGTTCCAATGACAAAGCTTTACAATACAACACATGTGGAAACTTTATACAGTGAATTAATGAAGTTTATTGTGAATTTGGCAAATTCTGGTTTAATTCATTGTGATTTTAACGAATTTAACGTTATGGCTATCAATGATGGGGAAAACTATTCTGTATTAGATTTTCCTCAATCTGTTTCGATAGACCATATAAATGCAGATTATTATTTCCAAAGAGACGTTGAATGCATCAAATTATTCTTTAAAAATAGATTCAATTATGCTCCAAAGAAGAATTCTATTATGGAGGATACAGATGGCTTTGGAAATGGGTTTAAGTACACTGCGCCTGATTTCAAAAGAGATGTCAAAAGATGTGATGAACTCGACTTTTTGTTGCAAGCGTCTGGTTCCAAAAGAAAGAAAATTGGTAGAAATGCTGTCGATATTGAAGAAAATAACGAGAATGAAGCTTTTGAAAGCTCAATGGACGCCTATAGAGAAGGATTAGACAACAGTGATGATGATGATTCCGGCAGTGACTATGATAGTGATTATGAAAGTGATTATGAAAATGATGAGGAACAAGTAAATAATGATGAAGCAGAAAATGAAAGAATTATTGAAGCATTACAAAATGGTGTGGAAAATTTGAAAATGGACAAACTTGGAAATTATATACTTGATTAGTGTGATATAGAATGAATACAGAAAAAATATAAAAAAAAAATAAATATATTTTTAAGTAATCTGGGTATTCGTAAAATATGAAATAAAAATACAAATCGAAACGACACCATGCTGTTTCTGCAGCTATAACAACACGTCCTTTTATTATGATTATTTAGTTTTTTTATTTGCAAGTTCTTGAATCAGGAATATAATGCCATTATCGATTTCTTTTAGTTCAAAATTCCCAATCCCCTATTTTGTTCTGGTTGCTATTACTATGATCAGTCAACTTTTTTTGCTTTTTCAATAACCTTCGCTTTTTATTTGACATTCTTGTTTTGTCATTACTATTATACAATCTCGACTTATCTTCTTGTGAGAGGAATTTAGGAATGTTTTTATTGTCAACGTTTGATATATTACTTGTAGCTTGATGCATTGACTTGATTCTTTCACCTCTTTTTTTCCACCGTTCGTAAACTTTTTCATCTTCCTCTAGATTCTTGGGTTTCCAATTAGATTTTAAAATTCTCCGGACAGCTTCAGATGATATTTTGAAATATTCACCGATTTGAGTGTTGTTTAAAAGTGGCATATTCTTTTTCAAAGTTTTTATAGATTCCATATCTTCTCTGCTGACTTTCTTTAATGGAGACCATCCCTGATTTTGAAATTTTCTTTTCAAAGCAAGTTTCTGCTTCTTCCACTCCGGGACATTAGAATCTCTCAAAATTTCTTTGGTTGTTCTGTTAATATTCGTCATTGAATTGATTAACGAAAACTTATCGATCTTGGAAAAGTCTTTGGGTTTGTCTTTTCTATTTTCATCATTGGATAAAGTTTCCTGGCTTTTAATTTTTTGCCCAGTAGTTATTTCCGATCTTTTCAATATTTCGTTCAGCTCAATATGGGGAATTATGAGTTTTTTGCTTTTTTTCTTATTTTTATTCTCTTCATTAGGGGCTCTCCTCGAATTCAGAAAGAGTCTTTGTGCTGTAATAGTTGGCAACAAACTCTTTGATTGAATCAAATATCCAGTTTTTAAGGTATTAATTATATTTCTGTTTAGCGACTGTCTGAAATTATTCTTCACACTTATAAGTATCCTTCTACCAGTAAAAGTCCTTATCATACTGAAAATTTATATCTGCCACTTTGTGTTATTTTAATTACTTTATATTACTTTATATTACTCTCATTTTCCAAGCATATTATTAACTATTGGTTACTTTCCAGTTGAAGGGACGGTTCGAAAAAGATATTGGACAAGTATAGTGTTTTACTTCCAATTTTACAATTTTACAATTTATCTGGTTATCATGAGATCAATTTCAGGTTTCAATTGAAATTTGAGTTGTTAACGCATCTCTGCTCAATATGAAAAAAATTATTTTTGTTCTCTGTTTTTTTTTTCTGTGAAAAAAGATACTAATGTATTGCAGTGATGCCTCGACACCTCAGTTATGCTAAATATCAATATCAATACTAACATATTTTAAAATTCAGAATAACCAAATGTTTTTACACCCATCGAATATTACTCAGTATATTTATGTAAAAAAATCCTTCCTCTCAACTTCACTTTGTGTGAAGAGTTGTAATGTTTCATCAAGAGAACTGAAGTGTTCCAGATTATTGGAGTACTAGTAGTTTTTTGCAAAAGTTGTAATATAATATATGTGAATTGATTTAACATTAACATAGCATATTGAAACAGATTACTAATCTTTCAAATGTAGCACAAAGTTTACAAAGCCATTCACAGTATAATTATTTAGAATATAAATGCACTACTTCCCGTTAAAACTAAATTTTCAAATCCGTAATTCTCACTATAAATTTTATTTGACCATTTTTAATCATTAAACATGAAGAATATTAAATAAAACTAAAAAAGACCCGAAAATTTTTAATAATAAATAAACTAAATTCTATAACCGAAAAAAAAAGAATAAATATAAAAAGAATAAATCCAAATTAACTAATGTAGAAAATAGATAACAAAAAAAAAAGAGAAAAGAACTTTTTAAAGGATAAAACAATGAGTTGAGCCATGGATAACTTCGATGTCTATAACAATGCAACCTGTGTGAGTATCATGTAATATCTATTAAAATTCTAAAGCTATTCTATGAGCAATCATTTTCATTACCAGTAATTTCAGATCTCGGAAAATCTCTGTTGACCTTCTTAGTTCATCTATTTTTGTGTACCAATTCTTGATAATTCTAGCAAATACTTGTGAAAGACATATCTCAAAATATCAATTTAAATAGAAATAATAATAGCAGTTATTTTCACTGTAATTATTTTGACCGTCCTGACTGTGGATACTTCCATTATTTTCATTTGAATTGAAGCTGGAATTTTGATTCGCAATACTGTTATTGCAATTCTGTTGGACATCTTGTGCCTCAAAATTGGCATTAATGTTATTGTTACCGTTTACCATATTAATATGCTGAACCATGGTAGAAATATTTAAAGGAACCTGCGGAATACTACTTTCGTAGTTCGTCGCTTGAGGTTGAATCTGCCCGTGTGCTTGCGGATCAGTGTTAAATGTCTGTTGAGGTAAATGTTGAATATAGTTGTGTGACATGTGCTGTTGCTGTGCTAAAATTGCTTGATGGGGCATAAAACCATTTGCATTAACAGATTTTGAGGAATCAATAACGGGAATGACCATGTGATTAGCCAAAGTCGGAGTATTATTGTGTGTGTTTATTCTCAAAGATACTGCGTTATTCATATCCATTGAACTGTGTGAAACTTCCGCACTTGATACCTGCCGGTCATGTATCAATGTTTTCAATAATTTTGTGGTGTTGCCTAAGTGCTCTACTTTTTCATTGTAGGTATTAATGTTGTTGTTGTAATTGTAATTGCCACTATCATTATTTCTGTCACTGTTACTTTGGTTCCCATTATTGTTATTATTATTTTCATCCCTATTGTTAATAATATTTGCAGACGAATCGGGAATTTGCTTACTATTCGCGATCACATCAACGGGATGTTTGGTAATTGTATTCAATTCCGAATAACTGCTGATTTTGGGATTTGCATCTGCTCTGTTATTTAACATATCAGGAACGTCTACAAAACTATTTATTGTTCGAACAGGATTACTAGGAGTTGCTGTCGCAGAGTATACTAGCTCCGAGGGTAAGGAGTTAAATGCTGATGAACTGTTCATGACAATGTGATCCGTATCACATGGATTAGATTCTCTTTTAATATTACTATTCGCAGAGCTATTAGGGTAATAGAAGTTAGCTTCCGGACTTGTAGTGTTCATAGTATTAACAGTATTTTGCAAACCGCTACCATACTTATTTGGGAAATAGACCATTGAAGAACTGATTAATTGAGATGTGATTACATTTTCATTGTTATTAGTCATATCAGGAGACTGAACCAAGGAAGAGTTTGATGACACAGAAGGCATTCTGGTTTTGTTGATTAAAGCTTGCGAAGCAGAAGCAGAAGACGATGGTGGAGTAAAATTATCATTTGTCGATTGAATGTTTGTTGAAACAATGCTCGGAAGAGATAACTGTCGAGACGGCTGAGAATTAATGCCATTGATATTTGTTAAAGTATTAGACTTATTAGTTTGCATGTATGAATAGACATTAGTATTTGGCGACACTAAAAAATTAGAATTATTAGAAATTATGTTGTGATTCAACCCACCGGATGAGCTGGGACGACTAGATTTTTTCTTTTTTTGTTTATTGTCTGAAGGATTATTGAGATTTATATTCAATACATTATAGAAATCACAACTATACTTATTCATAATAATTGATAACGCTTTATTCAAAGAATTCCAGTTAAAAACTTTGAAATTTTTTTCTATATTTCTTGGTTTGGGATTAGAATATCCCATTATTTGATTGAAAAATTCAAAATTGTTTTGTTTTGTGATAGTTTCCGGCTTCAACGTTTGTAAATTTCGTCTGATTCGGTTTTTTTCATCTATGGAAAATCTAGAATTCAATAATTGTTCTAGTAAATAAAGTAAATCAACTGATGTTATATAATAATTTTGATCAGTTTCATTGAATATGCAACTAATGACTATTTTTTTATCAATCTCAACATTATTGTTTGTGGGAGATTGATTTGAAGACGATGTATAGTCCATTTCATGTTGGGGTAAGGTACTAAAGTAAATATTCAAAATGTTAGGTAGTTGCTGCAAATTTTTGAATATCACTAATCTTCTCTTATCTTGAATTTCTGATGGGGTCCAAAATTCGATATTGGACACAGAAGATAAGTCACCAAAAATCTTGAAATGTAATTTAGGGTAAAATTTTGGATCGAAGTTTTGGGTTGTTGATAATAAAGTTGTCCTTACTAAAAGTGGAATATTGAGGGGAGTCGCTGATGAGGATAATTTTGCTACAGCTGTTTTATTTGCTGATAAGGAGTTCGATTTTTCCTTAAAGTTTGGGTCGATGTTCATTATTTGACGAAGGTAAATGGAAACGGTAACAAAAGGTTGAATGGCTAAACTTTGAAAATCACGAGCATTAAGACAAACAGGAAGAGATGTATTGCAATATTAGACAGGTACTAGGACAAAAGTAATGGATTTTCGAAAAGTAAATGAATAGGAGATGTAGATGTATGAACATGAATGAGAGCGTCTCCAATGCGGGAGAGTTTTCAGAATGAGTGAATTTTGAAGAGTTTGGAAATAGCGATGGAAAGTGTGTGAACTAGAAGACAAAAGTTTCTTAGAACAGCGGGATCTGGGATCTATTAATGAGGGATAAGCGCGGAGTCTATATAAATGGATGTTCACAGTTACAACACCAGTAATAATATGGATGTCTTTACCCAATACTAAAGAGGTTCCAAAACAAGCAATGAAGCCTGGGATGTTATTGGATTTGAGCTGAGATTAACAGAGGAGAAGTAGGAGGAAATAAGAATTAAGAAAAGGGAAAACAAAATTATTTTTTTTCAAAGAAAAAAATATAAAATTGGAAAAAAAGGCCAGAGTGTGAGGTTATGAAGTAGTAATATATGTTGTTATTGATTTGAATCTGATGCTGAAGGAAGTGGAAAATTGAAATGGAAGAACTTTATGAACGAACAATAATAATGTAGATGGATGTGTACATATACATGTATACAAAAAAATATTTATAATTATGTAAAATAAAATTGCGTTTCAGAGTGCAGCTGGAAAGAAAAACAATAGAGGAGAAGATGTGAATAGAATAGCAGGTCTGAGAGTATGTTTGTATGTTGTCTGATATGTACATAAAAGTTTAAAAAATGTTGGCATGAACTATAGGGCCGGTATCTAATTAATTTGATGCTAAAAAAAGCACAAGCAGGACGTAAGCACAAGCTTCAAGAGAGCTGCTGCATTAATTAATACTAAAATTTGATAAAAATTAATTAAAAGCTAAATTAGAAGCAAAATAGAAGCTAAAATCAAAATTCAGGCTATCGGATCGGAATTGGCCAGTATCATACAAATACATGGTTGCTGTTCATTTGTTTCGAGCTCAACTCTAAAGACCAATAATTCTGTGGGCTTGAAGTGACACAAAACTATTAGTACCGCTATACTAACATGCAATGAGTCTTAAGCTACAGAGTCTCTTGCATAAATTGTAATACTGCATCATCATGTTGTCATCAGGTATTGAATCAAATAGAATAAGCTAAAGAGAAAGCTTAATTACGGCATAATAGAGCTAGCTTTCTTCAACACATCTACCAAAGAAGGAGTAAAGGGAAACAAAAGCTTAAAGAAGAGAAAAAGAAAAAAAGAAAAAAAGAAAAAAAAAGGAAAAGAGGAAAAGAGAAAAAGAAAAAAAAGAAAGGACTAGGACGAAAACAAAATAAAAGGAGCTACAGAAATATTCGCAAGACAGATGAACTTGGAAAGAAGATTGCGATATAACAAGAAAAGAAAAATAGAAAGGAGGTGATGAGTAGCAGGAAAGAGTTGAATGCTGGCAAATTACCAACCCCTGTAAAGCAAAAGCAAAAGAAAAAGAAATTGGAAATAATTTTGGGAACTGTGGACAAAGGCCGAAAAACACTAGTGCAGGCGAATAGTAGATCTGGGAAGATATTTAATTGAGAAGATGAAATTGGAATTCTGTCCTTGTTTGTGGTGGTGGCCAGAGTGGCATGATATGAAGACACAGCATGTGCAGGTGTGCTTGAAGTTTTAATTGGAATTACAAAGTCTGATATGTATTATTGATTAAATTGCGCAGGGTATATGCGATTGTATATAAATTTAGCGGTACCAAGGAGGTGTTGGCGATAAAAAAGAAGAGAAAAAAAAATTTTTTTTTTTAGCTAGAGAACAAGAGTTGGCAAGGACTGCAGTTTATCTCTGTATTTATGTCTTGGAGATCCAGAGAAAGGAAGAAAAGGGTGGATTGAATTTGCACAGAATCGAGGAAATCGTAAAAGTCGTTGAAAATAATAGAGTCCAAGAACCTCAGAGGGTTATATTCTCTGCAAAAATTCCACATGGAAGGACAAATACATAGTTTTTCTGTACATACCAGTGGCATCCTATACCAAGAATGCGTCAAACTTGCTGACTATTGGAATACCTCTATGTTGTGGTGGTCAAAAAAAAAAAAAAAAAACCAGAATACCAATAGTTGTGACACAAATTTTGAGAACAGCACAACAGTTAGTACAATAAAAATAAAAATAGTGAGATAATAGGAGTATTAGTAATAAAATAGAAAAACCCAGATAATTAATACGGTGATACCTCGCAGATAATTAGGTAATACTTACAAAATTCACCGAACTGTTTATAAAATATAACAACAAACGTGAAGACGCATGTATGTCTGGAATTACATGAAATCGGAAGAATAATACAATACTATGTCCCACCACTTTTTATGTTCTTTTCAAATCCAGCTCCCCAAAAATTTTTGCATAGTTTTTTTTTTTTTTCTGTCTATGAACTTCGCTTGTTTGTGAGCAGCATTTGCTGGTGAGCATCGCTTGTATGTTATTATCGTTTGCTTGTTGTTGTCGTATGTTTGTGGGAGTCTAGTTCGTTTTTTACTTTAACGAATCGAAAATTCTTTGTACACTTTTTGGGTATTGATTGTTGATTTGCTGTAGTTCTTTTTTCTTTCTTGTTATTGTTGTTCCTTTGCGCTGTACATTTTCCTTGATTTTGTTCTGTCTTTCTCGTCTCCTTTGTTTTCAACTTTCTGTTGCAAACTTGCGGAAATTCAGATCAAAGTGTCGAGGTAGAAAACCCCCCCTAAATATCAAACGCATTAGTTGGTCAATAGTAGCTTTTGGTACAAGCTTTTCAGCAAAGAGTCAAAATAGAAACTATATATCAAACGCAGCGACTTTTCACCTGAGATGGAATTAATTTTTGGTATAACCTTTGATATGGTTATTCATTTTTTTTTAGCTCACTAATAGGCACTTAAACTGAAGTATTATTTCTAAAATTAAAAACCTTGTCTGATTTTTTAGGAACCTTATTTCTCGAACAATAGCAATTAAATGCAAAATGCAAGAACCCAAAATCAAATTGCTCGAAAAAAAAATTAGAAAAAAATCTTATCCAAAAAGGTTAAAAACACTACAAACTGCTCGTAAATTTGACTTTGTCCAATCTTGCTTATGGGCAGAATTGTGCTTCACCAGCATCTCTTCATGTTTTGGCTTTAAAAAAAAATATTAATACCTCAACTATAATTCTAATTGCAAAAAATCTCGGGAAAAATTCGAACCACAGACGTTCCGGATTAGGCCAAGTATGTTAAATCTAATGGATTTATTTATAGACCTATTTTTTCCTATGGGTCATCTAGCTTTTTGTTTGCCCAACACTCTTTCTTGTCCTATTTTCTTTTTCCTTTAGTTTTTTGTCATTTGCAACGATATCTTACTTTTTTGCCCTGGAAGTGTGAATTAAAGACATGTCCTATACGATGTCTCGTATACTGCCGAAATTGAATATATATATATATATAATTCCAGAATAGAGTTGTGATCTAATCTTTTCATCCTGGGTTGCGCAATCTTTTCACATGCAGCATAAAAAATTATTATATGTGTATGCATCCCAAAACCCTATAGCAGCGTATCCTGTATCGAGCAGTATTTCATCAGGCCTGAACTTGGCTAAGACCGCGTCAAGGGTTTATGTGATGCAACAGATTGGTTTTCCAAGTAAGCTTAAATAGATATACATCTTGCTGTTATTAACACAAGAAACTAATAAGTTAAGACCAGGAGAGAACATATTAATCATGAGAAATGAAAAAAAGTAAAAAAAGTGTTGGACTTGTGCCTCATGAATAATGCACAAAAACGCAGAGTAAACTTCCGAAAACATACGTTCACAGAAAGTGTAAAATTCATTTAAACTGAGAGGACACCCACAAAAATTTTTCAGCACAGAGTGGCCTCGCCACTATAGAAATTAAAATAAAGGAGCACGTACAAAACAAACAAACAAACAATAAAACAAAAGCACTTTTGCTGATACAACAAAACAAGAGTAAAAGTACATCAGATACAATAATGCTGATACAACAAAATAAGAGTAAAAGAGCACAACAAAAAAAAGTAATCCAAACAAAGAACAAAAAAGTAATCCAAATAAAGAACAAAAAGAATAATCCTAACATAGAACAAAATAAGAGTGGTTTTCTAGTAGTGGTAAAAAACCTTTAATGACCCCTGCTTGCAGTTAAAGTTCTGTCTCTAATGGATGCAGGGAAGTGTTTTGGCGGGATGTGTGTTGACGGGATGAGCTCTCCTATGTAAGGATATGCCCACTCCTCGATGCCTGCAGGCATGGACTCTAATCCAGTACACAGTGGGGTTTTGCATTTTTGTGTAGCTGACCGCTTATGGACACTATTCTTTCTTGTATCCACTAATATATCCGATCCAGATATCTTATGGTAGTTGTTATTAGTTGCAACGGTGAGTGCAAAGGCCCATGCTCTGCTTGAAGAGATATTGATATATCAAATCAATCACTTCAAAAAACAAGAAATCCATTAGAAGCATATACAGAAAAATAAAAAAAAAAGAGAAATCTACACAGAAAATACAAAATGGAAATAAAAAAAAAGAAAGTACATGATTTTCGTGAAAGGCTGTTTTGACGCTTCATTCATACATGAAATCGGTGGTTTATACACCGCAACTGTGCAGGTTGGTTACATTTGATAAGTTGCAACAAGCAAGTTTTGATAAAAATTGTCAATCAATCTTTCGCCGGAAAAACTCGTACAGGTTTTTAGTCGAATCGGCAATCTATCTTGCCAGGCGTTATTTTGATGTTATCGTATTTTTTAGCGAACCACGATATCTATCGTTGCTTTTCTTGTTTGCTTTTTGTTTTTCTGCCCTATTTTTTGTATCTCAGTTGTATTACTGCCCTATTTTTTGTATCTGAGTTGTTTTTCTACTCTATTTATTATTTCTCTGAACTGTTCTCCTTTGTTTCTGTAGGTTGCTTTTTATCTTTCCACATTTTTTTGCTGCCTTTAACTTGATATCAACCAAACCCAAAATAATATTGTATTTTCATGGCTTTATGCTGCCCTTAAAGACTCACCCATAGCCTGCCTCGGGTCTTTAAGAGACACATAATCTTACTCTCTATCTTTTGTTCTGTCCTTGCTTCCATCTTGTTTTCCATCTGTTTTGCAAAAAAAAAAAAAGAAAAGATTCACTTAGAAAACATCCTCCTGACTCTATTGTTTCTTTTAGAATGTTTTAAGATTGCCATGTGATAAACCTTTTTTTTTTTCAGTCCAACTTTATCGATCCACATTGGTTCCAAAAAACCATTACACGGATGAAAAAAAAAACCTAAAAACCCGGGCGCGCAACCGCCCAGGGCTGCGTTGCGTTTTTTTTTCCCAACCTCAATTTTCTCTTTTTCTCATTGCTTCAGTCTATCCAGGATATTATGTACCGCAGATTGCTGTTCTCGATTCGTTCTTCATAAGTTAAGATACGCCACTCCATTTTATCACTATACGGATTCTCCTTTTTTCTTTCTTCTACAGTATATACAGTGATAAAAAACCCACCATCTGAATATCAAAGGGGAAATTATTGATCTGCGATACCTCAAACAATCAAAGAACGAAAAAAAAAAATTAGCAGAACCACATACAAAGAATTGCATCAATCGTCTGGCAGACTTAAGTACCTGCAACAATACATAGACATAACGTTTTATTCACATTGCATGCATACCCAGGATGAATCAGCAGCTTTGTATCGAACAAACAACCCTCAGAAAGTTTCTTCAGACATCGCGAAAAACAAATGACATTTTGATAAAGGATTTTTTCAGCAAAAACGAGAGTAAACAAAACTCTTCAAACAGCCCTCCAGATTGTAAAGAACTCATCAGCGCACTCAACCGTGAAACGGTGAAGCGTACTAGCATTTTGAAATACTGTGATTCGGTCTACGACCAATTGCTTTCTCTGGAAGAAGAGCACCAGAAACAACCAAGCAACACAGTCTTGAACACCCAGGGCAGCCAAGACGAGCCAGTGTTCAATAGTAGAGTCAATCCCTACAGCGAGGAAGATTACAATAACCAAATAAACAAGAACTTCGAGGTATCAAACAGCATGAAATATTGGTTGTTGAACGAGTATCAGGTCGAGCAAATCTTAAATGCTGATAACTTGAAAAAATTGAAAAACAACAACTGTTTCGATTTTTCCAAATTCATGGAAAACTAGCATTTTCCGATCTCTCAGATTCTCAATTCTCCATCATCGAACTTTCTTTTACATAGTGATGAATATCGTATTCTTGAATATATATATGTACGTAGTATCTCAATAATTGGTCACTAGTAACCTATTTAAAGCCAGTACTCTCTGGATTTATATTGTGTTGTATGAGAATAGTACAAAGGAGTAAGACGAAATGATGAATTCATGTGCATGTTGGAATGTGGTCAAATATGGGGATGAATAACACATTGACAAGAATAGATAAGTAAATAAGAGTATCTGTTATTCAATAAATCAGCGATAACTTTTAATGACACCTCCATGAAGAGAACATCAATCAATTAATAGAATGATATTTTCTCTTTCGAATCAAATTATCAGTAATAATACAATGAATAAAGAAACTATAGACTTGGAGTCTTATAGCATTCACCAGGCTCAACAGCCTAAGATAAATCTTCATTCGAAAGAGAATATCTTAGTAGCAATGTAATGTGCTTGAATATCATAAGTATAACCTTAAAAATTCCAATTTTGAGATCAAAATTTATATTTTAACATCTAAATTGAAAACAAGCTGATTTTTTTCTTAAAATTTCTTTTTCTTTGTTTTTTATTATATAGCTTACCCACATTGCAATTCAATATTTTTACCCAATTCTCCAGTTATTGAACCTTGCAATAAAAGTTAAGACGAAACTGACTTCAATTAATCAATGGATTTTTTTAAATAATTTACATTCGAAAGTATTTGTATCTATTCAATTTCCCATTTTGTATTTTCACATAACCTGGAAACTTTCAATATCAATGTTGAATAGTCAAGGCTAGTGTAAATTATAATTTATGGTAAATCCATTCTATATACTCCTCAACATAACGTTGTTAAATCAAATTCAGATTGATCTAGTCACAGTAGTATGACCAGCTGTAGCAAATACATCTATTATAGAGTTACTTATAGTCACGTGATCAATATTTCCATTTCAGTTTGAAAACATGAGTGCTACGTAACCTACAGATCCCGATTTTTCAATTTTTCACCTAAACAAAAAAATTGAGGACAACTCGAACAATGAAACTCCAATAGTAACAAAATTTGCTGGACGATACCATCCTGTAACTTGAACTTGCCAGAATGATCTGGGATTGCACTTTTTCAGCTGACTGAAATTTGGAACTTGTAGTATATATATAAAGTGAACCGAAACTCTTCAACATAAGATCATAATATCACTGCAGATTTAAATAAAATGGCTAAACCAGTCCCAAAAACATTGCAACAAAGAAAAGCAAATGCCAAGTTCTACAAGAACGAGAAGGAAAAAAGAGGTAAATCTAAGCCAAAGGAAAAGCAAGAAATGCCTATCTCACTCGGCTGGTTTGTATTGATTGCATTCCTTATTGTTGGGGGCGGTCTTTTGGAAATTTCAAGAATTTTCTTCTCTTAGGATTATCGATGACTATTTAGATAAGTGAAAAACCTGATTTAGTTGAAAAATCGATGCATACAACGATCATTAACAATTTTCGCAGCTCCAGTTCTTGATCTAGAAACCCTACTGCTTTTTGTATAAAATGAATTTTCTTTTTTTTTTCCTGAAAATCCTTCTTGCTTAGGTTGAAACTGCTTGGTGCCTCTTTAATTCTATGTCAATAATAGCTGGTAGTGAGTGGTATAAATATTTCCTTTGGGATAATGATCAAACAAACCAGATTCATAACTTAGTTCCCTCTGTCTCTTCACTTCTTGTTTTATTCTTCTATTCATCTTATTCACATATCAGAGATTAGTTATAGAGATATATTGTAATGCATGAATACTTGGACATTTAACTGTTTTATTATGTCAAAACAAAGATACGTAAATCATTTCAAGATTTCTGAGTCTAATTTAGTTCAATTTAATTTTTTTCTTTTTTTTTTATTAACATTTTATATATTTAAAAAACAATGTTATTATAACGTATTGATTATATAATTTTCGATAATTATTGATTGAGTAATTAAAGAATTAGCATGCGGAATTTTAAGGCACATCAAGATCGTGCTGACTGTCATCCAAATTCTTATGTCAAATTTGGTAAAGCTTCTGTGTTTTTTCTGAGTTCTTCAGTCGTCCTTCAGACAATGGTAGGATTACCTTTGTCACAATCTGTAGAGAAGGAATCATATATATAGATAATTTTTTGTTTATTATATTTTTTAGGCAAAAATCTTGTTTTAAATTTCATAAAATATCTTTTAATTTGTAGGTCTTTCCTTGACCATTATAGAAAGAAAAAAAATGCTTACTCGAGAATATGGACGTATTGTTTTTGTTCTCTGATTTGTTTTGGTGTTGGAGGAAGGTCGTGAGAATGCAAGTAACTTCTTAATGGATAAGTTAAGCTGAATAAATGGTCGGAGATGGTTTCTGGAACAATGTTTAAATCTTTGAAACCTAAGGCGCCATGTGTAAGAACCTGGTCGTGGAATTCTCTTTCGATTTGATCTGGGTTAACCATTGGCCACCAAACTTTTTGCAAGAGTTCTGAGACTTTCAAAGCCAATGGCTTTGGCACGTTGTAGTTCTTGTAGTCAATTTTAGTGAATGGCTTAATCAATTCTCTGATTTGACCCATGGTGTATTGTTCAGGACCGTTTAATTCATATAATTTAGCTTGGGTTGAGTCGTCAAAACCAATAGTTTCCAACGCCTTAGCGACATCCAAGACATAGGTTGGGTACAAAGTTTCCTTTAATTCGTTAACGGTGAACAAAGTCTTAGCTCTACCTAATTTATTGATGAGTTTATCCTCTCTACCGAACATTGGACCTGGTCTAACAATGGTTGTTTCTGGTATTATCTCCTTGACGGTTTCTTCACCGATACCCTTGGTGGCGTAGAAAATGCTGTTGGAGTTGACATCGGCGTTGTGACTTGAAACATGGACATATCTTGGTACATTGTGGTCCTTGCACATCTGGGCGATTCTTCTGCTACCTTCGATGTTGACGTCAGCCATGGAGAAGTTCTTGGTGTTGGCATCGGTACCGATACAGTTGAACACGATGTCAGAGTGCTTGACAGAGTCTTCGATGGACTTCATGTTTCTCAAGTCGAATTCCACAAAGTTCACTACCCCCAAGTCCCCACAGACCTTCAAGAAACGCTTTTTCATGTCATCTCTGTATGGAACAACGGTCAAGGTACCGTGTCTGGCCAATTTGCTGACCAAATATCTGCCCAAGAACGAGGTTGCCCCGAAAACTGTCACGGTGTACCCAGTTCTACTGGAACGTCCTCCAGCCCCAACAGAGATGTTGGTCTTGCCGTTCTTGGTGATATTGATATCACTTTTCAAGATGTTTGTGTAGATGCTTCTTCTGGAAATGGTATTGAGCTTCAACATTGTTCCTATTCTTGTGATTTATGTCGGGTTGCTTGATAAATGCCAATCTTTGTCAGCTCGATAGGGTTGCAAGCTATGTATATATGGGGTGCTGAGGAGGGCCTTTTGTTACTAGATTTCTGGTAATATTGTATAGCATACTGTCTTAAAGTGCTTAATCAGAGAGAAAAAAAATTTTTTTTTTTCCTAGTAAACTGTTTACTATGGTATAATCTATGTATAAAGAGAGACAGAGAAAACAAAAAAACAAAGAAAAAAAAAACCAGAAAATATATGCCATATACGCACGTAGTAATGTATTTTTAATTTCTAAACTCTGGTTGGCTGAACGGGTTATTTATGTGGTTTTGCCAAACCAGAGAAGAATTTCAACATGCATACACAGAAATTACCGTATACGGTAGACAGTGGTGTTGCGAATTAGTGTACTTTATTCACTGCCATTTGATGTTTTTCATTACACATTGCACTCGAACCAAAAAAAAAAGATATCACACAAATTCTACCCGGTGGCTCATAAAATCTGTGTTCTCCTCCTCATCACTGTCCTCGCGATCCGTGTCTTGTCTGGAACCTTGGTCCTGGTCAACTGCAGAGCTCGCCAATTTCTTGTCGAACGCCTCAAACAACCACATATCGCGAGCCTCTTTATCGTCAACAGGAGCAGCTTTGACTTCTGAACCTTTTTCTTTGACTTCCACACCCTTTTCGTTGGCTTCCGCACCATTTTTGACTTCCGCATCTTTTTCGATGACATCCGAAACATTGTGAGCTTCTGAGTTATTTTGCAGCAACTCTGTTCCACTGGACCCTTTCTTCAAAGACTCTTTTCGCTTAGTTTTACGTTCGGCCATTGGTTTCATTTTAACTACAAATCCCTCATCTTCTTCCTCATCATCATCGTCATAAACCAATTTCACTTGTCTTTTTGCTCTTGCATGAGGCAAAAGTTGACTCTTTGTCATCCCCTCTGAAGCCTCTTGGCCCTTATTCAGAGCAGTCCTCAAGTCTTGCTCTTTGAAATATGCCACAAGTACCTCAAAATCTAATATTTTGGTAGGATATATGGGCATTCCACTGTCTTCGTCTATTTCGCTTTCCGATATTCTTATTACATTGTAAATGCTCTGATCTGTAATCTTGCCAAATATGGTATATTTTCCATTCTGTATTGGCATTGGCTTCAAGGTTATGAAAAACCCAAGCTTAGCTTTCTGTTTCCTGTCTGTAAAGCTTCCAAAACATAACAAACCTCGTTTTGTGAATCGTAGTCTTTGGTTGGTTTCTTTATTGAGCTGCGCAATTATCTCAGAGTTACTATCATCTTTGTTTTCGCAGTCAACAAACATCTGGACATACTCATTTCTTTCAAAACTAGGAATGCTGATATCCTTGAATTTATCATCATGAAACAAGTTCAAAAACCAGCCTGTAGTGCTGGGACATTCTTTACACCATAATTCCACATTGATTTCCCCTTTTGTGGTGTTTAAACGTATTTTCGCAGTTGTAGCTGGTTCTCCCATGTCTTGACTACTATTTTTATATTAATTTTAGACAATATCTCACGATGCTAGTAAATATCATTTATTTCAGTAATGTATGTCAATTTTATTTTTATTATTATCTGTATTTTTTTTTTTTTTTCGTGGCTTGCATGACGAGCTCATCCTGCCTATTTCAACGTATCTTTCTACTGTAATCAATTAGAGTAACTACAAGCATTTTTCAAAATTGTACAAAATAATTAGATTAGTACTATATATATACAACTATTCTAACAACTATAAGTCTCGCTAAATACTAGGTTTCCAACACAATGTGTCTTTGAAGTCTTTTGCGTTTTTGGGTATCAGCAATTCAGCATCGATAGGTTCAAAACCCTTCATACATTCACTTTCGTACATTTTTAAGGCAGCAATACCCAAACTACTATGATATAAATCAGGTTTATCATGTGAGTTGTTCTTGCCGAAACCACCAATCAATGTATTCTGTGTTATGTTCAAGAGGTAATAATCACATATCTCCTTGTAAATTAGTGAGTCAAAATTCAAAATCTTTAAGCTTCCTGTAACCCAAAAGGCGTAGCATGTGTCAGAGATTTTGTTTGCTCTCCCATTGAAACCACCCAAGTCGCTGAATGATAGCAATTCATTATCGTTGAAATCCTCCAAGTTATACTCATTCAACCAGTATTGTCTGTGCATCAACCAGTTCAAATGCTTGTGTATCTGTAATGGGGAAGATTCGCAATTGTCGATAGAAAAATCAAAGCCTAGCAACTTTAACGAAGCTAATGCACAATAGGTGTATCCAGCATGCAGCTCGTTTTGTGGATTTCCAGAAAAACCACCCTCATAAGTTTGACAGTTTTTTATATATTCGACCAATTTTAGAACGTCTATATCATATTGCAATTTTTGATCATCAGAAAGCCCGTCGATTTTCAAGATTTTCCGGATGGCGCAAGCCACGTAGCACATTCTCATATCTGAATCACCAAAAGGTTTGTCCTTTATGTCAAGCATTGGTGCAAAAGCACCATTGTCCAATTGGCATTTCTTCAAGTATCGCATGATTTTAAATCTATCTATTCTAGCTGTCATGGATTTGTCTTGCAACATAAGTAATACGCATAATCCAAAATATGTTCCAGGTAATGTAGGGGGATCAAAACTCGCATGATTTATCATGTTCTTGTCTGAACTTGTTGCCACATCATCCTCAGGAAGCCAGTGTGTCAAAGAGCCTCTAAATCCTGTCCCCTTGTAGTGCTGGTACACCCAATCTATCATGCGCATTCGTTTAAGTGGGTCTCCTTGGTCCACAAGTTCCATCTTGTTCAATATAGAGAGACCTAAGATTCCAAAGTAGCACAACGCTATCTTGTTTGAGTCTCTCAGCTGCGCCTCCGAGGGCAATATGTTGAGACACATCTTGAAGTATCTAGCATGCTTATCTGCCGCGAATTCAAGTCTTCCATCATTCTCGATGTATCTGCGATAGTTCAGATCCTCATCCTTCAATTCTACAATTGTTTCTGGCAACTTATTATTTTTCTCAGCCATTTTTGGGCTGATTTCATAACCAAATTTCCCGTTATATCAATTGTAATGTTGGAGCCTTAATTTTCTTCAACAAACTTCACTTCAGCAAACTTCACTTCGAAGATTGGAAGAATGAGAGCACTGATCGTTTGGAGGTGTATACTTATTAGAAGATGGTTTGATATCACAATACGTTGCATAATGTATATGTGAATTATGTGCCCCGTTGTTTTTCATTAAGAAAATTTGTTTGTGTATTTGATTCTCTGCACATGAATTAACCCATTTTTCAAATGGTCGAGAAAAGAGTGGCAACTACCACCTTCAGTAATATTGAACGTATCTTGATAGATAGAATACACACCCAAGAAACCTTTAATTCTACAACAATATTTACAAGTTATCCGGGGTCTTTTAATAGATAGATTCGAATATTGGAAAATCAGACTGATCTTTTGCTTCTTTTTTCCAGTTAAAACTCAAGTAAAGTTTGTACATTAATTAACCAGATAGTCAAGAAACAATGGCAAACGCTGAACAGTTGGCTAAGCAGTTCAAAGAACTATTCCTCCAAAAACACTACCAGAAGTGTTTGCAGCTTCTTCCAACGTTGAAGCTCGAGTTGGCTAAACACAACTTGTTGGTACCTAACTTGAAAGACCCAAATACAAGAGAAGGAGATTTGTTAATCACAAGATCCATTTTAGAAGCAGGCGCCTTACTGGCCCTTTATGTGTCTGACTTGAGAAAATTCGAAAAGTTGATAATTGAATTGAAACCTTTTTACGAGATCCACACCGCATTTTTCCAAGAAAACAAGTCTGCAAACCTCAATAAGTTGTACAGTTTATACTTATTATTATTGTTGACAAAGGGCGAATTAAGTGAGTTTTACACCGAGGTTTTGAAATTGAAACAAATCATTGTTGATATCGAACAAGACGAGTTTTGTAAGTATCCAATTAACTTGGAGAAGTCATTGATGGATGGCTCATACGACAAGGTTTGGAACTTGATTAACCAGAACAACTCAATCCCAGAATTTAAGCATTTCACAAAGGAGTTGATCCATACTTTAAGACTAGAAATCTCAGAATGTTTGTTAGTTACCTACAAAACGTTATCTGTTCAACAAGCAAAACTTTTGCTTTTTTTTGAGTTTGAAGAGCAGTTATTGGAATTCATCAACGAAGAATGCAGCAATACATGGTTAGTAAAATGTGGTCATATTTATCCTGCAGTGCAAGATAAAGTCATTGAAAAAGAGGAGGAAGAAGAAGAGGAATACAGTTTTAACCAGTTTGTCATCAAGAGCGCTTTGCAGTACGCAAAAGATATGGAAACAATTGTATAGATTTTTCTTTACGTCAATTTGATTGCAAATTGGATATATTTGAATAAATGATTCTGTTGATTTATTTTGATTAGTAAACTAACCGGGCAAACAAACCAAAAAAAAAAATGAAAAAAAAAATGACATTTAGAGAATATTCCAGATTTAATAACAATGGTGAACTAAAATATAACGAATCGAATATAGACAGCCGCTCAACTACATAAAATACAAGCATAGCTGTGATGAAGAAATTTGAGTTTTTGTAGTGATCTATGCTTGATGAGTTTTGAATAGTTTATTTCAAGCCAAATTCCTTTTTAATACCATCTCCGAATCTTTGTAAACCAACTTGAACGTCTTCCAAAGAACAGGCAGCATAGGTACCTCTGAAGAAAATGTACTCCTTGTGATCAGGGTTTTCTGGAACTTCTTGTGGAGGATCGGTTTGACCATGTGTGACGAACCAAGAACCTGGAATCATAAAGGATCCCATTTCTTCAGATTTATCATAAATTGCTTTTTCGATAGCTGCTGGATCTTTCAAAGTTGGGTGGGCAGAAACTTTAATTTTGAATGTGAAAAACATACCTGCTACAGGTGGTAAGAAGGATACAACTTCTGAAGGGAAGTATTTGTAAAGACAGTCCATGGTAATATCTCTCTTGTGTGTGTATTCTTTTCTAAGTTGAATTAACCAGTCCAAGTAACCATCTTGACCCCAGTGGTTCAATGTACCTGCTAATATACTTGAGGAGAATCCACTTGGTGTTTGTGCTGAGACTTCTTGTAATCTTAATAATCTTTCTATAAATGTAGATTGGGCAGTGATCCAGCCCATTCTGCAACCAGGAGCTAAAGTTTTACTGAAAGAGTCCAATCTCAAGACTCTTCCTTCAGTATCCAAGGCCAAGAATGTTTTAACTAAGGAATTGATGAGATGTTCGTAAGATTTAGTTTCGTGAGCTTTTCTTGATTCAACGTCACGGGTGTATTCTTCCATTTGAAGGAAGTAATAAGGTTCATCTTCGACAATAATAAGGTCGTGCTTACAACAAATTTCGTAGATTTGAGCTCTTCTTTCATTTGGCAAACAACTTCCAGTTGGATTTTGACCAGTTGGAACTGTATACAACAATCTTGGTTTATTTTCACCTTTCCAATTGGCTAAAAGTTGTTCCAATTGTTCTGGTACAATACCATAGTCATCCATTGTCATTGGGAAGGTGATAACACCTTGAGCATGTGCAGCTTCTAATGAAGAAGAGAAGCAATATTCTTCTGTAAGAATTACATCGCCACGGTTACAGAAAGTTCTCAAGACGTTATCCCAACCTTGAGTGTTACCGGTGTTAACCAAGATATCCCAGTTTTCATATGGGACTTTGTGGACTCTCTCTGTGTGAGCTTTCAAGAAGGAAACCAATTCCGGATGCCCCTGAACGTTACCATATTGCAAACTTCTGTTCAAAGGAACGGATTTCCCATCGTCATTTGACTTGGTGATATCAAAGATGGTTTTTTCTGAGTCTTTCACTGGAGCATAAGCCACACCGTGTTCGAATGGAACCTTTGGAGATTCAACCGTGATCTTGTTCCATGGGAAATAGTCCGGGTGAGGCAAACCACCTCCGAGAAAAACCAAATCTGGTTTACCGTAAAATTTGAAAGCAGCTTTCAAAGGGTTTTCTCTACGGGACTTTGATTCGATAGACAAGTGGTGTTCTAAGTTTTTGGCCAACATTGTGTTGTGTTTATGTGTATCTGCGATGAATTTGTAAGTAAATTTGCGATAAATTTGAGGTTCAACGTTATATGAGCTTCAAAAACGAAAAAACGTATAGATATAAGTTTGAGAATCAGAATAGAAAGGAGTAGAAAGTAAAGGAAGAGAATATCGAGAGGGAAAATCAATTTGAAATATTCGGGGAAACTTTGTGGTTCTTTATATAGTACAAAAGTAACCGAAAGTGTCTTTTTTTTTGTAAGTGAAAATAAATTTCACTGTGAGATGGAGAAAAAAAAAAGTAATATATGAGATCAAAATACCGAGGAAATTAAGGTAGTTTTTTTTTTTTTTTTGTACACAGTGACTCATTGGGGCTTTCCATTCTGAAAAATTTCCGAAAACGTTCAAAAAATAAAAAAAAGCTTAACGCAGTAACTCTCGCGAAACCCCAGGTTTTCTGAGATGGTATATGTACTATTGTATGTACTATTGTATGTGTACTACTTGTACAAAGCAATGATACGCAATATTTCAATGGAAACATAGATAGGAAGGACAGTTTATTATGAATGTTGTGCTAGATTTACCTGTTTTTCCTATACGTATTGCCCTAGATGTTCTACTGCGTTTTGTATTACTAGATATTCCGTTATTATAGTGGACGTTAGAACTATTGTATTTCCCGCTGGAATCTGATTTAGATTGAAAAAGAATACAAAAGAAAAAAACCGATAAAAAATCACCGAAAAAAAGAAAGCCGTTTAGATTTCGGCTATTTGAGGCTGCTTCCGGCTACAAGACTTATCTCGCATATTTTTTTTTTCATTGGCTGTTAACTGCCTTGCAAGGATCCTTTCAAGCCAAAATTTTTCTTTGTCATATACTCAATAGCCAAAATTCTAGATACAAGTAATGACTGAAACACTAGACACAAGCAATGACTAAAAAACAGTAAAGACTGAAACTCTAGGAAAACAGTAATAATTTGATTTTGTATTACAATAAACTGCATTCTTACTCCGCTATAGTGTGCAGGGTCGGTCAATAGATGCCCCCACGTTGCGTTATTTTCAACTTTGACTCAATTCTCTTTTGATCTAGGTTTCCTTATCTAAGGTTTATTTATCTAATTTTATTATATCTGCTTTATTTTTTTAGTTATTATTTTTTTATCTTAGTCTTCTCGCTTTTATTTCTATTCTCGTTAGCGGATAAGTTTTCTTGTTTCTCATTCAATTGAAAAGATACGAAGAACCATGTTATAGCAATCGAAAACATCCTTACATGCAAGCGACATTTCCAAATACACCCGGACATCACACCCGTGCATCGAGATGTGGACAAAAAAACATGAATCAATCAAAATTACTCGTGAGTCCTTCATATTTTTTTTGGTCAATTTTTCAAATATCAGTATAAGGCATCCTTTGAAAAATAAACCCATTATACCAAGATGCTGGTACCTGCTACGATATCGAAACTTACCAGGCAAGTCAGATACCCAGTCCACGAGAAACAAACGTATCTGTTCCGGGTCGACAAATAGTGCATTTATGGGCCCAGCAAAACAGAATATCAGCAAAGGGTTCTGAGATCGACGCTGATACACTAGATTCCACAGACCAGAAAAGGCTTGTCAAAACGAACACTCCAGTCTTCGAGAAAATATCAAAAAAATAAAAAATAATATGATCTATGAAAAAATAGCCCAGGATTTGGTGCGTACGTTGAAATTGCTCGGGGGTGCACAGAATACCGCAAAACAAAGCGTGGCAGCTTCCTCTCTTATCGATAATGACTTGATGAACGATAAGCTATTTTTGCAGCAGTACCATGGCGCCCAGCTCATCAATGACCCCGTATTCATGAAAACTATCACTAATGATTGCGAAAATGTAAACAAATTGTTCGAACCTCTATACAACAGTGGGGCCATGGCTAAGGTCTTACAGCAAGACACTGAGGCATCCTTCAATGACTATGCCAAACTTCAGAGACAAATTATAAGGGCAACGAAATTGAAACCACGCGATCTTAACTCCCGAGTTCTACGGTCAAGAATAGAAAATAGGTTGAAGCAAATCAATAATTTTCATACTAATTTTGTGCAGAATAAGCTACCGGTGATACAGAACTATAATTTGTTAAACGAACTTCGTCTTAACTCTAACAGTGATTTCAGTTTAAAGTACCATAAGTCTCTAGCGGATCAATTCAATGAGAAATCATCGATCACCATTTTTTTCAAACTCAAAAATCCAAATATTTCAAATATAGAAATCAAGAACTTTTCATTGGGTTTAGATTGTTTGAACAATCAACTACAAATAGAAGATCCAGGCTTCCAGCACACAAAATTAAGAATCTCCAAAATTATAAATAACGATACAAAAACTAGCCAACTGATAGAAGAAAATTTATTAAAATACAATCTTTCAAAAAGACAGAATTTTTTCAAATTGAACAAGCTTGACGAATATACTTTACTACATGCATTGAAACTTTATGAGTTTGAAGATGTCAAGAATATTAAAACTTTCAAAGATTTACAACATACTATACGACGTCACTCTGTGGATCCAAATAAAGAAGATAATTTCATATTCGATTATTTTTTCACAGAATTCAGACAAAAATTCTCTAAATCTGTCAAAGAAATTACTGATAATCATAGAAACGAAATTATCACATCAAATTTGACAAGCTCAAAAATTGTGCAGCAACAAGATATCTCTATTCTCAAATCTATCATGAAGAACTATTATTCAATATCAATCAACTTCCCAACAAATAATAATAGAAATCAACTATCAAAATTTTACCAATTGTTGGATGATAATCAAAACATTATAGAGCTTCTTTTTACTCAAATAAATTATAAGAAAATTCCAAATTTTCTAAACATCAACCTTTTAGAGCTTATAAAGTCTAACAAAGAGACAACTAAACTTAAGTCGCTAAAACATCAAATATCCCAAGCAAATGAAGAAACTCCGGTAAATAGTGATGACAAAAACTTTTTCGAGTACTTGGCTACACATGACATCACTCTAATCAAAAAACAAAACTATAAAGACTGTATATATTTTTATAAGAAACAGAATCACTGAAAGAAAATCATAAAATTGTCAAAATGGTTCAAAAGAATCCTTTTTTTCATTCAGCTAATATATTGCTCCCTCCATTTTCCTTCTTCAGTTATTTGTAAACAAAAAGCCTAATATTTCAATTTTTTTGTTGGTGATGTTCTTAAATATTTAATCACAGTATCATCATTGAACATTTCCTCAATATCCTGATATTGCTCATTCAATAAATCAACCACTGGTTTACGCTTATCTGTAGATAAAATCTTTTCTTTCTTTTCATGTACAGGCGAGGCGCTATCATCCTCTATATTAGTGTCAAATTCTTCAACTTCCTCATTTATGTCTATTAAGTGGAATTGCTCATCTTCACTTGACTGAATTTCATCATCATCATTTCCAGACCCCAAAGTAACATATTCGTACTCTTCCAGATCACTAGGTAACATGTTTCTTGTTTTTGTAGCATCCATGTGGATGCTTTGAGTCTTTCGATTCTTGACAGAATTTTGGATACCGACCTTTTCGCTATCTTGCCGAGTTTTAGGTGTTTCGATATAATTATCATGTTTCAATTCACGAATCACACCCGTCGTATTCTTTTCACTATCGCTACATTCATTCTCAAGGTTTTCATCAGTATACGTGTCAGCTGATACTGACAGATGATTGTAATCCTTTTTACTTTCTTGATCTAACTCGTTCTCAGAAGTCGAATTATTCTCATATGAATTATCATGATTGATATTGAAAACTTTGCCAGCTGTAATATCCTTAATCAAATATTTTGATTCCAGTAAATACTTTTCATATATTGAGGCATTCATCAAATCATTTGAATGTTCATTTAACACACCTGAATGACTTTTGGTTTCTATCTCGGCGTTTTTAACTTTGCAGTCACTAGACCTTTTATCCTCTCTGTCAGCCTCATAATGCAAAAAGCCATCTTTTTCATCTTCGCTTTCATTCTCTTCGAAATATCCCAGTTTTTCAAAAGCGCTATCAGTAAAATCGTTATCAAGTTCAAACAGATCTTCTTCTAATGCAGTGTAAGTGTTTTTCATAAGTTTGATTCTTTGCAAAAGCTTATTATCTTCTGGTTTTCTAACCTCTCTAGACACCTTTTTAGCGGTGGGACTAGCTGTAAATTCATCTGTGGAATACGTTCCAGAAAATACCCCATAATCGTCATCATTATAAAAAAGTTTCTGATAATTCTGCAAATATTCATCATCACTATAATTCATATTTCTTCCCAATGAAAAATATATACCTCCTTCAGTTGGTTGCGTCTCACTATATTTCTTTGTTAGAGAGCTATCTCTACTCCTCATTATTTTTGATTCATTTCCATAGTTTTGACTCTTCCTCTGTTTGAATTGCTTCAAAGTTTGTGTTTGTTTTGTTGGAGTTTTAACCTTGTTTTGCTGTATGATAATTCCTCCGCTTTCTAACATATCGTCATTAGAATCACTATTCTCTTCATCACTATTATAAATGGACCTTATAGAAGAATCTGTCCTGATTGATCTCAAATGACCATTATCCTGTACTATTTCGATATTCTCTAAATCTACAATATCTCCTTCATCCTGCACATTTGAGTACTTCTGAATTATATTACTCCATTTTTTCTTAAATTTCTCGTCTAGCTTGTTCTTTGCTAGTTTATATTCTGTAGTTTCATACATATGCTATTAATCAGTCGAATTAATAAATTCATGACTGTGTTGTATACTCTCTTTATTTTCAACCAATTAATGTATGACTTGACTCAATCTAACTTGAAAGGTTTCTGTTTTTTTTTTTTTTTTTTAGACTTATAACTCTTCTTTTTTTCTAACTGTAATTTTGCAAAGTCTAATTCTCTATTCTGCAAATATCCAAAAAAGTATGAAACATATGTAAAATGGTTATCTCTACATAGTTGATTACAAATTTATTATAAAAAGAGACAATTAATTTAATTTTGAAGGAGTACAAGTTTTTGAAAATATCAAAATATTCGAAAGAAAAAAACTAAACTATATGTAAATTCGCTTTTAGAGTTCATTCAATATCCTCTTTCTTTGACAACTCAATTTTACCAACAGATAATGGAGAACTTATGTTTACGGGAATGAATTTCTTTGGTAAAGAGACTCGACTAAACCTACTCTTTAATTTCTGCATAAACAATGAAATATCCAAATATTTTGTCAATGCTATCTTTGGAATATTGCTAATGTAATGTTTGGAATCTAATTCAACATCTAATGGATCTTGGGTATGGCAACCTGGAGAGATATACATTTTTACAGAGTGCTTTTTTTGATTTGTAATAGGATTTGTCATTTCATATAACTCAAAGACGATCTGCGACAAATAATCCAATTCTGGCAATGCATTTCTCTCGATAGTTAATGGTAATTTCAGTTCATAGATAATATTCAACAATGTATAAATATGGGATTCTTTGGTAAAGTAGGCAATGGTTTCACTTTCTGAAGATTGTGAAATGTGCTCGATATCATGAATAATTTGTTTTGCAAGTGGTAGAGACGTTAATAATCCAATGTCTAACTTTTCATTATTTTCAATACCATATTCTTGCGGACAAACAAAATCGAATAATACTTTGGTTAATTTGTAAAGTTCTCTGAGCTCACCAAAAATTCTATCATCGAATGTCGAAGAATTTGCATCAGAGATATTCTCTTTCTTCAAAACCCAACCTGGATTATTTAGCATTGGAAGAGTTGGGGGTGATGAAGTAACAGTTTTTGCTTGTTTAGTCGTCTGACCTCTGGAAGAGACAGAAGTTGTTGCACTAGCCGGTCCAATGATATTTGAACCGCTTGAGGAAGCAGAGCTGCTACTGTTGTGACTGCTTGAAGGTAATTGGAAATTATTCATCGCCAAAACATTGATTGGATATGTATCACAAAGAACTGGTGATTTGAAAAAATTCTTAGAATATTTTAATAAGTCTGCATGCTTTTCTGGATCCAAATCTTCATTGAGAGGTGGCTTAAAAATATGTTCTAAAAATTCTCTATTATGTAAAGCGTCGAATTTCATAGTATCGTATAATTCAGATATTTTGGAAGGATCAACTTTTTCAAATGTTGCAAATTCTTTGAACAATTTATCCCATCTTTCTTTAAATAGGAAAGCATCTTCAGAACAGCACCAACTCGACTGTAATTTGTCTAGACTATTATCTGCTTCTGCAATTTCAAAATTGTACTCCATGATTTTCTGATGATAATTCATCAATTCAACAACTCTCTTTGTAATATAGTAAGGATCGGGATATTTAGGTGGCCATGAAAATTGCTTTGGAGGCTCAATTCCTTGTCTCAACAAAGGCTTAATCTTTTTCTTCACCTTATCCATCAAATCTTTTGCTGCATTGGAATCATCCAATAAATCTTTTCTAATGGTAATAAAATCATCAGGCAATTCATCAACCTGCAAGAATGAGCAAGCCCATAATTGAGCTGAAAGAACAACTCTACGCTCACTACTACTATAGACTTTGACATTTTTTAGCGCGTCTTTATTGAAAAGTTCAGTATTCTGTCTTGTAGTTTCACCTAGATCACAAGCTTGATATTGAGCAGAGTGAGTAGGTTCACCACCCCACTTTAAAATAAATTGTACTTTCTCAATTTCATTATTTTCTTTGTCAAACACTGGTTTCAATTGAATTTTAGTTCCTGGGAAATGTATCTTCTTTTCTAGAGTAGTTCTTAAAATGAACAACTTTTCAGGTGATTCTAATTTCTGTTCTTCAGCCAACTTAATGGTCTTCAAAACAAACTCTAAATCTTCAACTTGTCTAATGATCACTTCTTCTCTATGCTGTTTTAACAAAGACAAGAAAATAGGAGAAGTAAAAGAATACTTAATTTTTTGCTTAGGGGTTCTATCAGCATGTCTTATTACCGAAATTGATCCTTTAAAAATCCATTTTGATTTCTCATTACTGCTCAGGAGAATATTAGTACCATTTGATGCAACACTATTTCTAGATGGAGACATTGGGAGTGAATAGTCATGTTCATCCATGTTTGATGACATCTCCGAGTGAATATCTTTCAAATCAACCTCCTCAATGTCTTGAATATTCATATCATCTAAAATTTCCTCCTTGTAAGGACTATTCTTTTTGAAAATGTCTCTTAGAATTTGAGCACAATCATCATAATAAGCAATATTATCCTTGACAAATGAAAAACCGTTGACATCGATAACATAACTTCTATTATTAGCCCTAAGGATATCAAAACCACAGATAGTTTGATCAAAGAAAGTGCTAACTTTTCTGGCCATATCTTTTTCTTCTGTTGTTAATTGGGTAATGTATCTTAATTCCTTTCCTTTGGTATTTCTTCTCACTATACCATCAACAACAGGAGATTTACGTGTTTCAGCATGGCAATAGTCAGGTCCTACAGTATAAGCTTTCACATCTTCTAAGTTATCGGTATCCATGAATTGTTCATATATGAACGAGCCACTTGTTCTAATTTTGGATAATGAGGGATCGAACTCACTAGATTTGTTACCTACTTTACGGAATAATCTGCGGCCACCACCACCTTGATTACTATGAAAATATATGTAAACATTATGATCTTCACCGTCTACAGGCTTTTCCACAAACGGCTTAGTCATAACTTTACCATCTACTTCCAATGTATCAGCATCCACCATTTTCCAATCAGGCTCTTTCACTTCATCCACATTGACATTTTTGCTGATCAACTTTTGCTTGAGTTGATCTGAAATGAAAGTTCCAGGTCCCCCATCTCTTGAGATTTCTAGCCTATAAGGAGTTCTTACTCCAGAGGCTTCCAATAATCTTAAGCAAAGTCTTCTATCCCAAAGAACTTTCTGCATCACAAGGTCATTTATTAAAAATGGTTTTCTCAAATTAGCATAGTCGATGGCTTTATCTAAAGGGAACCCATTTGAAAAAAAGGAAATCATGAAGTCACAACTTGGCCATTCCTCGATCAGCTCATCGAGGATCGATTTTTCTCCGAAAATGACAGTTTCGAACTCATTGAACTTGATCAATCTGTTTAAAATTTCTCTGCAAGGCTTGCTCAAAACCTTGGCATCCATGGCACAAATCCCAATTTTACCATACTTTCTTTTTTTAATTGAAGTAGGACCGATAATAGGAGTGGAAATGCCAGATACTGTGGATGATTCTTCATATGTATGTGCACAGAGCAAGCCATTATTATTATTTGAAGCACAGCTTGAATCTGAGGCGAGCGAGCAGGCGCCTTTACTGTTGAGAGCACTTGAGGTTGCAAAATTATGTGTAACAGTGTTTCCTGTAGAGTTACTCATCACAGAGCTGTTGGAAAAACTTCGACCTCCAGAAGGCAGACTCAAGTGCAAGTTTTCATCCAATTCTTCACCGCCTAATAATTTTCCAGGTTTGATATTGATATTCTTATGGTTTTCGGATGATGATGCCACCGGGGAAAACTTCTCCAAGTCTGGGGCAATTGTGGCCATCACTTTTCGTGTGCCTTGATCAATTTCTTTGTTACTCATCTCGCAAACTCTAGCACTTTTTCTTAGTTCTTCTCCAAAAAAATGAAAAGATTTGCTTTTACCAATTATCTGATAAGCTGTTAGTCTCCTCGTTCTCGAGAAATCTTTCGCTAGTCAGTCAGTCAATCAGTAATTCGAATATATCTGATAAATATTATGAAAAAAGTGAGCAAGTATCTAGTAGATATTGAAAATACTCATTTCTTCCTCCTTTTTTTTTATTTTCATGTGTGGTCATATTATAAATTTTGGTGCAGGATGCACAGAAACAGTGCTAGCGCAATTGAATCATCGGATTGTTTAAAATAGGAAAAAATCGTTGCAAAACATGTTGTTCAACATGCAGCATACAACGAACCTGTATTTTCTGAATTGGGTTCAGAATTTGAAAATATTTAATATGATCACAATATCGACAACAACATCTTCTCCTACAATAACAAAAAAACTTGTGAACAAATTGAATAATAAATTAATATATATACGATTATATTTAGTACCGTAGCAATTTACTATCAGAAAGTGTATCGCTCTGAGCTACCAGAATATGCTTACGTTTTCCTACACTTTGTACAGATGTTGGTTAATTTTTTTCTCTATCAAATTGTAAGTATTTGGGAATATATCACTGTAATAATAATACAGCATAAAATCATTGAAAAATGCAAAACTGTGCAAAACCAGCGTTTGCGGAATTAAGAACAGATAATAAACAAACGGAAATGCATATAGTCATGGCACAAATAGTGTCATAGTAAAGGTATCATAATAACAACAGCAGTTGGCAAGTTTTCAAAAAAAAAAACCTATTACAGCTTCCAACTGTCGTTGTCTAATTGAATGAACAATTCAACACCATACAGATCACGGATTATCTTTTCGCATCTCTTCTTTAAAATCGTTGAATTCTCACCGTCAGCATATGTCAAATGTACAAATCCAATCAAATTGGTCTTTCCATCTTCCTCTTCAGCAGAACTCAGGCCACCACCATGACTATGGCCATGACTGTGGCTGTGATCATTATTGCAACCTGAAGAAGAGGCAACCTCATCTTTCCAAATCTTCACGTTTGTTACATCAATTATTCCTTCAACTTCAAATAGGTCATTCAACAAATCGCGAACCAAAGACTCGTGGTCTTTATAACTATTATATTTGGTCTTGATTTTCGACGAAGAAAACCCAGGCAACACAAGCAAAAGATTGACAAACGAAGATTTGAGGAATGGAATACAAGATAACAAGATTAACAATATAATGAAAAGTGATGAAATAGGATCAAGAATTTTGAAACTTGGGAAAAATTTCAAAAGTATTGTGGATATAATCACACCGGCAGACCCAAGAGTATCTGCAAGGACGTGCAAGAAGATACCATGATCATTATCAGAAGCAGAAGAATGCGACGTTGCAGATTGTTGTGTTGAATACGCATTCAAAGAATCGTCATCGTTGATTTTATTCAATGTTTGAATAAAAGGTGCACCTGAACATTCTGAATCATGACTATCTGAATGTTGATTATCATGGATGCATGCGTGTGAATGACCATGAGAATGGCCATGAGAATGGCCCTCTCCATCTGCATGCCCATGATTTAAAGCGAAAATTCCAACTAAATTAACAACTAAACCTAAAATACTAACCACTAATAATTCATTGATATTTTCGAGTTGAACAGGATTCATCAATCTATGAACTGATTCGAAGAAAATATCTTGAACTATAGACAATAATAATATACCATTGACAAAAGCTGCTAAAGTTTCTATACGAGCTAAGCCAAAAGGATATTTTGAGATTAATTTAGAATCTGTTGATTTAGATGAGCCTTCGGTTGAATAGAACGAAGATTTTACCCTTTTACTGACAAGCTTTGCGAATAATCCAATAGCCAAAGAAGAACAATCAAGTAACATATGCAAAGAATCAGAAAACAAACCAAGTGACTTCGAACGGAAAGAGTAAATCATTTGGACAAACATAAATGTGAAATTCAATACTAGAAATTGGAAGATACGTTTCGTCTCTGGTGAGGTGTATAGTTGGACGATAGACTGAAGGATTCCAGACGATTGAAAAGAGTTTGTGATAGATTTTGGAGTGTCGTCACCTTTCAAGAATGGAAAAAAATAATAAACGATGTTCTTCAAAGGACTCTGTGAATGATAAAGGATATTGTCGTCATGAGAATTACACTCATGACTGGAATCATGGTTATGGCCATGACTATGGCTGGATTCGTGACTGTGGCTATGATTAGAGTCATGAGTATGGCTATGGTTGGATTCATGAGTATGGCTATGATTTGCTTCGTGGCTATGGCCATGTCTTTGCTCGCTAGAAGCTGAAAATGGAGTCTCAGACAGACCACTTCCGAAAGTGAAGTTTGAAGGGAATTCAAGAGTATCTTGCTGTATGCTTGAGCTGAGATTAGATTTTTTTCTTCGTTTGTCGAATGATGGTGTGCTTTTGGCGATATCAAACGATGGTTGTAATTGGTTTACTGAAAAAATAGCAGACTGAGTGTCTGATTGATTGTTATTGCGATGTTCATAATGTGTATGACTGTGTTCATTTTCAGGCGAATGGCTGTGATATTGCTCATGAGAATGGCTGTGTTCATGTTCGTGAGAATGGCTGTGTTCATGTTCGTGAGAATGGCTATGTTCATTTTCAGGAGAATGGCTGTGCTGATGAGCATTGTCAACCGCATCGGAGGAGCTTTCTGCCTTTGTGCTGGGAAATAAAGGTTCCTCTTTTTCCACTATTGGGCTGATCAAGGCTTCATAGTTCAAAACAGAGCTCCTTTTCTTCAAGATTTTGTTTTTTGAATCGACACTCATTTAACAAGCACTGAATTAGAAAACCAGATAGATATTTTTTGCAATTGAAGTTTCAAAGATATACCCAGATATTGGGGTATTTTTCAAGAGGGAAAACTGTACTGAACTTGAGGAATCCTCTTTTGTTAGCAAAGAAAGAAAATTGATATATTCTGACTTTGCAAACAGCTGATTAGGGTTTGGCAATTGTTGGTATTTTGCCAAACAGGTTTTACTAGTGACTTCATCATTTTTCTTGCGAGCATATAATACTGAGAAAAAAATAAAGTGAGAAAAAAAACCAAGGTTTATTTCTCGGTTCAGAGAAAAAATGTACCGCTGAGGTGAATTGAGAGGACTAACAGAGAAGTGTAATGAAAGATGTGGTATAAGTAGACGAGAATCTAGTAGTTTTTGTTGGATCTATGAGGGTTGTATTATAAAAATCATCTATCAGGATTGTATTATAAAAACTATCAATCAGGGTTGTATTTTGAGAATTATCGGTGGACATAAATCAGTAGAACATCAGTGGATGAAATCTTTGTAGTGGATCATTGTGAATAACATGAAACTTTGGTGGAAGATATTGTAGGTTGATGTTTGAAGTGATTTAAAACGGTTTTTGTAAAGTGCTAATGGATGATTATATAATTGCTACGGGGATTTGGTTTGAAATTAATGCTTTATCTTACGAGCGGTGCTGTGGTTGTTGACATGTTATATATCTTTATTTTACAGTTTTGAGTCTTTTTGGTGTTTCTTATTTTGGGGCTACTGCAACGATAAAAGGTTATCGGAACAATCTAGGGCTGCTACAGTGGAGCTATATGAAGTTTTTATCAACTATTGAGTAGGATGAATGCAGTTATTAGGGCTTCTTGCAGAGTAATCATCTGGTAGTGTCTTGGTTTTTGGTTTTATAATGCGACGGTTTCCGGATGTAATATAATGGTGTAACGGTTCATCTATGCTCGGCTGTAAGTTTGCAACGGTTCAAAGGCACACGGCTTTATGCGTTTCCTATTTTGTGTATGTTCTAATTTATCAAGGTTTTAGTGTGTTGGTGCTCTGGTGTACAAGTTATATAACATATTACTGTTATAATGTCCGCTGTAATAATGTAAACCCTCAAAATCACAAATCTCACGTCATTAACAGTTTTTCCTTTTTCTTTTTTTTTTATGTTACTGCATCCTCGGAAAATCTCGAGATTTTCCTTGCTGAATGCTGCTAAAGAGAAGATTGATTTTTTTCTCCATTAACAAGGGGATAAAAGCTCGTAGCGCTGAACAATTTGTTAGGGGGTAGACCATTTGATTTTATAGTAGAGAATGTGTGGTTTGTAGTGGATGTCGATGTGGAAAGAAAGTAGAAGAAAAATTGCCCCAGATATCATCATAATTACCCCGAATATTGAAAATACCCCGAAATTCAGAAAAATACCCCGAAATTCAAAGAAAAATACCCCGAAAAGCAAAAGAGTACCCCAAAATTCAAAGAAAAATACCCCGAAATTCAACAATACCCCAATATTACAATAAACAACTGCTTTTTTTTTTTTCCAGAGTTTTTCCCCCCTCCACAATCGAAAGATGTTTTCTTGCATCTGTACTAAGTGCGCAACCGATTTAGGCTGGATTAATTATTTTCCCGCCAAATACATCATGCTTAACTGAATAAAAAACGATGAATAAAACAGGTGATTTACATAAATATGCCGCTGCTTTTAAATCTAGGAAAACTCTATAATTTCAAGCATATGCAGATAATTCACATGTTGTCAGTTGTCGATATCTTGAATAATCGGCAACAAAATGTTTCAAAACAAGATAAACAGAATTTCGTGATTTGTAAAATGAAAGAGTTGATCATTGTAGCAAAATAAACCAATACATAAAATGCAAATAATAATAATAAAAATAATACAAATAAACAAAAGCACAGTATTCTAAACCATAGCTAAGACTTGAAATATCTCGATTCATGATTCAAATATGTAAGCCCTTAGTAAACTTTGTATGTGTAAATTAATTTTTCACTCTCTTGGCCTGTTTTTTCTTTTCTTTTTTTCCCCTGCTTAATTTGGGCGCTCTCTGTGGCTCTTTTTTTCTTTTTTTTTTCAGCCAGTTGGATCTTTTTTTCCGTGAAGTCACGTATCAATCACATCATATAAATGAATATGAATATCTATATATATACGTATAAATACCCCAGTTCAACACCAACTTGCAACCACTCAATTCCTCTTTAATAGTCTATTTTTTTTACTCTCCATTTTTTTTTAATCTCTATCTTTTTTTACAACACTTTCTTTTCGTATCTTTTCAGATATCCTTTCAGAAAACACTTCCTTCCCATAAGTTTCTAATCAACTGCTGCTTGCAATTACCAACTTATACCCTCCAGCTCCGCGTCTTTCCTGCTCAAACGCTCCCAGACTTCCCACACACAGCTCGCTTGCTTTTCGCATCTCTGCTTTGTTTTCCTATTTCCCCCAATCTCTAATCAAAAATCCCAATAACCTTTAATCAAAAATGGTGCATCTTGGTCCAAAGAAACCTCCTGTAAGAAAAGGTTCCATGTACGATGTCCCAGAGACATTGATTGATCAAATCAGCAAGTTGGAATCCTTGTTCTTCGTTCCTTCTGAAAAATTGAAGGCCATCACCGACCATTTCGTCTCTGAATTGTCCAAAGGTCTCTCCCCTAAAGGCGGTAGTATCCCAATGATCCCAGGTTGGGTCATGGATTACCCAACTGGTTCTGAAACTGGCGATTTCTTAGCCATCGACTTGGGTGGTACAAATCTCCGTATTTGTTTAATCAAGCTCAGAGGTGACAAGACTTTTGACACCTCCCAATCTAAGTTTGCTTTGCCTTCAGATTTCAGAACAACCACCAAAGAAAAGTTGTTCAGTTTCATCGCTGAATGTTTAAGAGACTTTGTCAGTGAGGAATACCCTAATGGTGTCGCTAAGGGCACAAAGCTTCCTTTAGGTTTTACCTTCTCCTATCCTTGCACACAGCATGCCTTGAATCAAGGTATCTTGCAAAGATGGACAAAGGGTTTCGATATTAAAGGTGTAGAAGGTGAAGATGTCGTCCCAATGCTTCAAGAAGTCATTGCAAGACTCGAACTTCCAATTGAAGTCCTTGCCGTTATCAATGATACCACTGGTACTTTGGTAGCTTCTGCTTACGCCGATTCTGAAACTCAAATGGGTTTGATTTTCGGTACTGGTTGTAACGGCGCTTATTTTGAAAAAGTCGGCGCAATCCCTAAATTAGAAGGTAAATTATACGATGATATCCATAACGATGATATCATGGCTATCAATTGTGAATACGGTGCTTTCGATAATGAACATTACATCTTACCTAGAACTAAATATGATATCGTTATCGATGAAGACTCTCCAAGACCTCACCAACAGACTTTCGAAAAAATGATCAGTGGTTACTACTTGGGTGAAATACTTAGATTGATTTTACTTGAAGTACACGATGAAGGTTTAATCTTTGAAAATGAAGATATCTCTCAATTAAAGAAGAGTTTCGTAATGGATACATCATTCCCATCAAGAATCGAGGATGATCCATTCGAAAATTTATCAGACACAAAAGATTTATTCCAACTGCATTTAGGAATTAAAACTACTGTTGTTGAACGTAAGTTCATCAGAAAAATCGCTGAACTCATTGGTACCAGATCTGCTAGATTGTCTGTATGTGGTGTCGCAGCAATTGCTAAGAAGAGACAAATTAAAAGCTGTCATTGTGCTGCTGATGGTTCCGTCTTCAACAAATATCCAAGATTTCAAGAAAGAGCTGCTCAAGCTTTGAGTGATATTTTCGATTGGAATGATTTGCCAAAAAGTGAACATCCTATCAAGCTAGTGGCTGCAGAAGATGGTTCCGGTGCAGGTGCTGCTATCATTGCTTGTTTAGCTCAAAAGAGAATTAAAGCAGGTAAATCTTTGGGGATGAAAAGTCTTTGAATGTCTCATGATTCCTTGATTTATTTGATCATTTTATTTTCAGTATTTCCGCCTTTTTATAACTAAAGGTTTTTTTACATTGAATTACATTACTTCAGTATTTATTTAAATGAAAAGATTTTAACTTAAAAACAACCTCGTAAAATATGTCCTCTAAATTTGGAATATCGTTAATTTATTGTATTATATTGAATGTATTTAATTTTTTGAAACTCGAACTTTGATAGCTAGTTGGTAAAAATAAATTCGGGAACAATCCGAAAAAATAATCCCTTCAAAATTATGTATTTATTTTATGTTTACCGATAAATCTTGCTCTAAATCCATTATTCTTATTTTTCCCTTTATTTGTTATCATACCATTTTTGGACATAACTGCACCTGCATCGTCACCAATACTATTACTATCAAGTTCACCATTGCTGTTACGGTTCATACCCAATAATTCTTTATTGTAAGCTTCAATCTCTCTATCATCCAACCAGAGAATTCCATCATCGCCTTTCTTACCATTAGTAATCGGTTTATCATCACTAGTAATTGGTTCAAGGATTTTCATAGCAGCAATAGCACCAATTCCCTCAGAATTACTCATTTTTGGGAAAACACTGCGCTTGGGAGTATTTTTTCCTAGTTTAAATCCATTTCCCCCACCTACAACAAGAATCGGTTCATTTAAGGAGCTAATACTTCCATTTCCAGAACCGATAAAAGTTGTGCTGGACTCTCTTGAATAACTCATATTGTTATTAGCAGTTGATGAATTATTCAACCCAGTGAACGTGCCAGATGAGGGTGTCGTTGAGTTAAGCATACCATTGAATGTTGACGATGATGGTGTTGCTAATCCGTTTGAGTTATTAATATTCATCGATACCGTATTATTTGTAACGGAGCTGGCATTTCGCGGTTTCGAGCTCCATAGTTTCATTCTTGCATTATTTGGACCAACTACCCCCGAGTGATTGTTAGCAGTTGGTGAATTCTGTGTTTGGTGATATGTTGTGTTGTCATCTGTAAACATCTCTTCTTGATTAATATATCGATAGTTATTTTTACGCTGTCCATAATTGAAAGCTTGTTGGTGCTGATTTGGAAATGGTTCATTCTTATCTAGCGACTTATTTGAGTTAAAAAAACCTTTATGTCCATGTTGAGCTTCCTGATTATTTTGATTATGAATCTTAAAATCATCAGCATCATTAACTGCATAACTTCTTGGGCCTACATTCCCCTCACCACTAACCATTAGATGTTTTGCTGGGCTCCCAGTAGGGCTGACAATACTATCATAAAGATTAAACTTTTGTTGCTTAGAATTGTGATAAGTATTATTGTTATTTTCTTCATTAACACTCTCAATTTTACCAATACCATCATTCGGCAACGTAGATGAAATCTTACTAGTAATAACATTTGATCTCATATTAGAGGCCATGTTGTTAGTTAATTGTAGACTACTATTTTTATTTCCAATTGGGCCTGCATTTCTTGAGTTACTGATGTCAATAGGTTCATCTATTTCATATTTCGAGTTGCTGATGGTCAGTGTCGTATCTGAAAATGGTAGACCAGCAGTTTGTGGTGGTATTTTGTTTCCATAAAACATAATATCTGACTGCTGTAAATTATCATTTTGAAATCCATGCATGTTTGACTGAGGTTTAATCCTTAGTCCTCCTTCATTTGCATTTTCACTGTCATTTCTAAAAAATTTCATGTGCATATTAGACATAATAGGTGACTTTAATTCAGTACTATTTTTACTACCACTGACTGTATGCTTTTTCATTTGGTCCGTTGTCGCTAACGGAGCAGGATTTTTTGTTCTTCGTTCTGAACGTTTCGGAACATCATCAAACATATAATTAAATGGATTGACTTCATTTGTAGTAACAGCTGCTAATGGTTTGGAAAGGTTAGGAGGTGTTGGCAAAACCTTTTCGCCAAGTTCACTCGTAATAGGTTTCAGCAGCAATGCCTTCACTTGGATGTCGCTCTTCTCTAGGGATTGTTGGACAGTTTTTGTGGAAGCCTGATTTATAGGCAAAGAGCCTTCTGGATTCTTGCTCGAGGTATTTTTATAATTATTCAAGTTTCTAGACTTGTATTTATAGCCATCATTGGCGTTGAATGAATTTAACAGGGTAGAAGGCTTCTCGTGTCTTTTATTTTCATGCTTATACTGACTGCTTTTTTCATTTGAGTACAAGCTAGTTTGGAACTGCTTTGCAAAATTTTGTTGATTATATAATTTTGACTGTTGCTGTTGTTGTTGATTACGAAACTCACGATCATTCTGTTGCTGAGTTTGGGTGAATTGCCTATGTGATTCGATTATATTTGAGAAGTCGACATTTCTTGGGGTTAAGGTATTATCATAATAATTAAGATAACCAAAACTTGTATCTGGACTTCTTGGACTTTCAATGTTAAATTCGCTTGTATCATCATTGAAACCGACCAACTGCTCTTCCACGATTACCTTATTCATATTATTATTCGAATTATCTTGATAACTTGATTGGAAAATAATTTGTTGCTGTTGATGTGGCTGTTGACGAGATGGATTCAATCGATAATGCGAAGAATCATAAAAGTTGCTGGCAGACATTCTTAGATCAACACCAGGGTTATACTTATTTATATTGTAATCGAACAGATTGGACATGTAAGAGTATTTGTTTAAATCGAGTTTTATTTCGTTATTCTCTCCGACCGTTGACGGTAAAGTTGTAGGAGATGGCGGTGTATTGATAATATATGTATTGTGCTTACCTTGTTCAAACTTAGGTATAGAACCGCCTGCCTCATTCGGCTCACTTGGAGAATTCTCAATCTCTCTTAATACCCTTGCAACTTCCTCACGTGTAATCACCTCTCTATTTTCTTGTAAAGATGGTGTCTTTATAGAAATACCTTCAGTATTATCTGTTTCATGGTCAAATCTTTTGAACGGATCTACCCGTTCGAATTGCTCATCTGTCAGCTCAGTTATAACAGCATCGAAATTTTCATCTTTCGAAGAATTTTGCTTATTGCTACCCGTTTTCTCTTCATTTATCTTTTGTTCTTCAACAACAGTGTTAATATCAGCGGAAATAGCTTCTTTCCTTAAAGAAAGGCTCTCATCAACAGGAGATGGAGATGCATCTTGTTCACCTGGAGGCACAGTAGATTCAGCTGAATTATTCAAAGAATGATTATTTGCATCCTCTTGGGAATCATTTACTTTAACCGAACGTATTTCCGATGAATTTGAAGGAGGTTCTGTATTTTTTTTATCTTCCTCAATATCAAAGAGCTGGTCTTTAACAAAGTTGCTTCTCATGGAATTATTAGCATTCTGCTTGCCTTTATTATAAACAGTGTTTTTCTGAAATGCAGTGTTATTAGTCAAGTTGACATGTCTAAGTTTTGGAGATCTCGTCATGTTCACAACGGATTTAGATGGGCCAACATTTTTAATAACGATGTTATCAGAAGTTGTAGGAGCTTCTTCCTCAAGATTCAAAAATTGTAAAATGGCAGAGTATTCATTGACATCTAAAATCTTGCTGATGACTTTACTTCTTCTGCCATCTTTCTCATTCTCATTTGCGGTAGATGTTAACGTAATATTAACATTGCTTTTGCTTCCATTCTCCTTAAACTTTTTATATAGTAGCCCAATGGACAGTTTACGTGAAAGCTTGGTGGAGTTAGATTGAACGTCTTCATCTTCATCTATAATTGATTCATTCTCTCGTACATCCACACTACTGATTATCTGTTCAATCGAATCAGAAACGATATTATTTTTCGTATCATTTGGGATGGGATTCTCAGTCACTTTCGAAAGATCATCACCGGAAATCAAGCTTATTATGTCAGAAAGATCGTACAATTTATGCAGTTCATTGTGATTGATACCAGAATTGTCATGCAGCAGTTGTGTCAGGATTAAAGATTTCGGACCTCGTCTAGGCAGGTGATGAATTATTATACTTTTTTTTTTCTTTAATTTATTAGGCTCCTCAATAACTAAAATGCAATCACTATTCATATTTTTAACTTCATTTAATTTTGTTTCTGCGTTTTCGGAAGCTTCAGCATCTTCGTATAACTCAGAATCCGAGAAGTTTGCAATCTTTTCAATAATCATTTTTAAATCCTCATCCAACACTTTGAAAGTATCTCGTTTATTCGAGATTCCATTAAATGAGTCAAAGTTCAAAATGGAATCATTAACTTTGATGCTGCTACCGTTATCAAAAAGTTTCATATTGGTATCAACATGATTATCACTATCTTCGCCAGTCACGATCACATCATCCTTTTCAGAGCTTTTATCTTTTTCAGAATGATGCAAACTCACTTCGTCTATCAGGTTATTTGATTTTTTGAGTGAATCATCAATTTTTTCTGGGATTAACGATACCTCTTTTTTATTCGTAATTTCGGAAGTGCTGTCTCCAGAATTTTCTGATATTTGATTACTTTTTGAAATTTTATTCAAAGAGGCTGTATCATCATTGTTATCAGAGTTCGGGATTTCTTTGAGTACGCATTCGTCTACAATAGTATTTTCAATATCCTTTGATTCCTCGGTAAGCTTAGGAATAGGTTTAAAATTTTCCTCATCATTATCAGTGATCACAATAGAATGTTTTTCGCCAGAGTCATCCTCATTTTGATCCTCATCACTGCTGTCTCCAGAGGTGATATCCAAAATGGAATCCAAAATGTTCTCTGAACTAACGGCTTTACCTAATTTTGCTTTTTGAGAATTCGTGTTAGGTCTAACAAACTCCAAAACGTCATCAGTATAAACGCTAATATCGTTAGGATCTTCGCGGCTCTCAGTTTCTTCACTTAGAATAATGTGCAGATTCAAATGATCTAACTTTTTAGAAATATCAGGTACGCTTACGTCAGTTCGACTCGATAAAATGTCATTCGCTTTTGAGGTTTCGATTACTCTGAATTCATCTGCAATGATTTTTTCTTCTTCAATTCTATGATCTTTATCCTGATCAACTAGCAGTTTAATTTTATCCTTAGTTGCACTGGGGTCCTCGTCTTTCGAAATAATATCAGCACCAACAACATTCGAAAGGTGTTCCAGATTCACTACATTATTTGGATCTGTTTCTGCAATTTCCTCAAACTTATTTGGGATAAGATTTTGGTTCACGTTGATGTCAGTTAGACTATTACGATTCGATGAACCGGTTATAATTGATGCAGGAGTAGGCTCCACAAATTTCACTTTTTCTTCCTCAAAGTAAGTGTGTTCAATTGATATTGAGGGCACAATTATATTGTTCGTATCTTTGTCCACATCTTGACCTTCATTCTGGTATCCTCTCTCACTATCGCTCAATTCATTGAAATCTTCATCTTTGAAAGTTGGAAGTAATTTTTTCAAGGATGAGTTTCGTGAAATAGTCCCTGAGTCCATGGTTTGAGATATTTTACTTGCATTCTTATAGCTGAAATACTTCAAGTCCTCAGTAACCACACTTTCGTGTTTACAATAAATTTCTGCAGCATCAGCGATTTCATGCTCTACTTCTTCGTCATCCAAGTAGTCTTCAGTAGTTGTATCTTCAAGATACTTTATATCGGAATCATCAATTTTATTGAGACTAGCAATATCAACGCTCCTGTCTTCATCATGAATTATTTCGGAATACTCAATATTTGATTCATGAATCTCTTTAGATTCAGGGATTGACAAAATAGACATTTCCTCTGATTGCCCGTCTGAGTCCAGGTCTATCTGTAACTCAAATTCAATTCCATTTTTGCCATCACTTGAAATTTCCAAATACCTTTGTTTAGGGAAAACCTCAATTGCTTGATCTGGCTTATAATCTTGTTTTTCAGAGTCCTCGATATTTTGCTGTGTCTGATTTACTGTAGGAGCTGTTGTTTCCAAACGAAACTCAATTTCGTAATCATCATCGATATTCTCATCAGTAATTGTCGCCTGGTTTTTGGAAGGTAAAATGTCAGAATTCAATAATTGCAGACTTGGTTCAAGATTAGCATCAATAGCCTTATCAATAATTTCATCATTATCTATTTCTTGCAGAAAAATTTTCTCCTTACTTTGATTATGTAGGGAACTTTCGTTGAGAATTTTTGAATTTTGTAGCTTATCATTGTCTTCATAATTTTTATTAGTAGTGTGTTTGATTAGGGATGGATCCAGATCGTTTAAAGTATTTATATCGTTTTGCTTTTTAAATTTCACTATATCCTTATTTTTATTTAGTATTTTGCCGATCCTAGACAGTTCTATAGCTTTAACAAAACCTGTAGAAGAGCTTTTTCTATGCCTTTTGACTTCTCTTTTGCCCATATCGTGGCTTTCATTATTAACAGAACCATCATCAATGGCAGAGTCTTCAGAGATGTCATCAATGGAAAAAATCTTTCTGACAGACAGCAAATCTGGTTCATCTGCACAACTGGCACTACTGCTTCTAATTAAAGAGGACTTTGAAGATGTATTACTAGAGGGTGTTTGCAATGCACTTGCAGCTTCCTGTATTTTGCCATTGATAGAGGTATATTTTTTACTAGTTGATTGTGATGAAAAACGATCTAAAAATCCAATTCGTGACCACTTCTGAAGAGGCAGCGGCAGTATTAATGGAGATAAATCACCTTCTGACGATTGAAAAGATATATCACCATTTGTTTTATCCAAAATAATATTATTGTTCGCGGTATTACTGGAAAGGATACCTTTAGTGATGATTTTTAAGTGATTCTTATTTTTTTTCGATGGAGAGGAAGATGCTGATAAAGATTTTTTTATTTCAAAGTCTGAATTAAGAATGTTACTAGAAGCAGGCAGGTTATTTATAGATGAGAATGCCAAGGTTGCGGATGTGTTATTGATATTTCTGCCACCCTCTAATAAATGATCGCTACTTGTCAAGGAAGGAGTTTTTGATAATTTTTTGAGAGAGTTACTCATAGAGACATCGCTAGTCGGAGAATCTATAGATTTCATTGAGCTTTCAGGCGCAGATATCAATGATGATGATACAATTCCATTTGAATGATTATGAAAGCTTGAGCTAGACATATTAGCATTCGAAGTCTCAGTTGCTTTATTTGACGAGATATTACTTGGATAGGATTCTTGTATAGGAGTTGCAATAGGGGTTGAGGCCCCAATTTCAAGTTCAATTTCCTCATTCACCAAAATCAAATACTCGTTATATAAAAGTTTCAAAATATTATATACATTGACTACTAGCTTGAAATTTCGGAGAACTTTTGAGATGAGTTTATCGATTGCATCAATATCAACTAACTGATCCGGCAACTCATCATTCTTTTCTGGAGAGTTTCGCGAAGATTTATTAACAGTCTCGGTACTATTTTTTTTTGGTGAATTAGATTTCACAAATTTCTTAATAGGCAGATAGATTATCATTTCAAACTCGTTGCTAAAACAATAATCAAATTTTTTCAAATATACTTTAAAATTGTTAATGCATTCTGTATCATTGTTTACCAAAATTGACTTATATTCGGAACTAGCACTGTTACTTCCCTGGTTTTGATATGATTCATCATTTTTCTCAATGTTTTCATCTAAATATTTATCAAATTGTAATGCAGTAATTAAGCTGTTAAATCTCTTCAACGCTGTATATACTTCTAACAACTTCAAAACAATAGCGTTCAACCGATGAATAGTGTACTTTGCATATGGTAATTTCAGGAATAAGTTATATTTCATTTCATTAGAGGAATGTTTTTGTTGCAAGAAAGAATAGGAATGATATGGATTTATCGTGGTTTTCAATTTTTTCAAATGAATATGGAGTAAGTTAAGAAATACTGGTAATCCAGAAAATGTTAACTGTACCGCTTTGTCGATGTCATTATAGTTGTTTCTGAAAGACGACAATCTATCCACATTTATGTAAAAATTACTCAAATTGAACAAATCAGTAGGATCTAGAATGTCAGATAGAAAAGAGACATCGCTATAGAGTTTTGCAAATCTTGAATTTCCGGTAGTCATGGGTTTTAAATTTGTTATTAAATTACTTCTTTGTTTTATATGTGTGATTAATTTTTTTTGATAATATGATTTTGTTAACAAACCTAATCTTTGTAATTGCTGAACCAACACCAAAGTTTCTTTGTAATCTGTCAACGAACTTAAGTTAAAATTAGAGACATCATTATTAAACTGGTTTATTTTGAAGATCAAAGTATCCATACCATTGTCAAGTGTCAGTAATTTCAAATTATCCAACTGATCCTGGGGTAAAGTATTATTGTTGAAAATCTCATTGAGAAAGTCATTTGGAATTGAATTCAAATTGAATGAAAATCCTGTTTGAATGGCGATATAACTTATGCAGGGAATTGCCCCTAATTTAGAATCCTCACTAACTTGATTATTCCCAGCATTATTCAAGTTGAACGATGTTACCTCTGGGCTACTTGGTTTATAAAGTGGATTCAATATGGAAACTTTTTTGACCAATTTTGGCAAAGAATGCAAGATATTGTCTATTCGAACAATTGCAAATAAGTATTGTGCTATTTGAAAATCTGAGTGATCATAGTAAAACTTTGGGAAAGTGCCGCTGGCAGCAAAAGGAGACAAAGGAATCTGGGTTGGAGAAGTAGGAGTGTTTGAGGATAATGTGGGAATGGTGCTGAAAGTTGGAGTAGGCGGGTCTGAACGTTGAAACTGTGAATTGACACTATTAATCTTTAGGTGTTTTATGTTTTGTCGTTTACCCAGTTTCGAATTTTTATCCTGAGGCTTAAGCATTGTTCAATAGGAAATTTCAAAAGCTCTCACTTGTTTAATGGGTGATGTGTTAATCTGTGTATAGAAGAAATGTGGTTATTTCATTTAATGTGCTGGAAGGAAGGTTTCGATGATATATATTTCCTATGGGATTTCGGCTATAGAAATACCAGAAATTATGTGGTTATTCTTGTAAACTCTGTTGCAAACGATTTAAATACTCTTTCTATATATACAGTTTGCAGTTTAAAGTAATGTAGTTCAATATATATATTTAGCTAGATGATTAATGACTAGAATACAGCAAAAAATACATTTGTCTTTTTACTTAGGCCTGGAAGAATTAATCTGATTTTTGTCCTCATGTACTACGAATCGGTTTTTTTCTTCTTTTGTCAATTTTTTTTTCTTTCTGAAATTTGTTCTAAAAAAAAAATGCGCTGCGATTTATTTTTCTTTCGCTTTTCGTTGCCTGTAAACCACAATTACTCAATTTGGTAATGTGCTTCGAGTAAATCTAGAATGCATTGCTGCTGAGAAAAAACCAAACTTAAATATTGTTAACTGTAAATGTTATGTTTTTCCTCGAATTAAAATGGTAGCATTATTGGAACGTAATGGGACAGAAGTTCCATGTTAAATGATAAAACTACCAAAATGGTGATCAGCTTTTCTGTTTTCGACAGAGATTGGTGTCTGTTACATCCTTGACCATCTAGGTTGTCTGTACTGATTCGCCAGATTCGAGTTGTGATTATAAACTGTTTTGGAGTATCTCAGGACAAACCATTTGCATTTTATATTACTTATTAACTGTATACTTGTATGTAAACCTGGTTTTATTATTATTATTATTTTAAAGGAAAAAACTTACAGTTATCGCAAAACAAAATCAACACTTTAATACAGTTGACAAGTATATTGAATATTTAATAGTTTTTTGGTTTGGCAAATGCTATTAAAATCAATTAAAAACAAGGCTCCGTAGAAGTATTTTCTCGTCTCAGAATTTTCAAAAGTGTGTTCAAAAATTTGTTTCTGCATGAACGCTCCGAACTCTTATTGATGATACAAGGATCCCAAGAAAACACCTACATACTTTTCTAAGCTATCATTAACTCCATTTTCATAATTTCAGTGAAATCAGGAGCTGGAAATGAGTAACGGATTTCTTAATTTGTTTTTTTTTAAAAAAAACTCACATATAAAAATTATTGCTGCTTTCAGAAAAGGGACCCAAGAGATTTAGTTTTTTCATTAGTAGTTTTATGTTTACAAGTTTCTCTGTCAAAGTAATCCAGAGTTTTTACTTTGCGATCAAGCTAAATAAAGCTATGTAAAGTTTAACAACCTTCGAACATGTTTGAAAAACCTTCATTACAAAACAATTGAAGTTACTATGTAACTGTCGGTAAGTATATTTCATAAAACATTAAATCTCGAAAAAATAGTTTCATTCATTAGGAAGTCTTTTAATTATGTTGGAAATATAGCCTCAAATAATTTAAAAATCTACATGATGTATAGTGTCAAAAAAGCTTCTAGTCTGAAATATGTGTGTGTACAGCAAGATCTAACACAAGGCTATCTGAAGCTGACATAGATCACTCAACTATCCTCTAATCATTATTACAGCCAAAAACTATTTTTAATTATCAGTATAAGACGCTACGATTATTACTATAAATAAACAGGACGAGCATTATCAATTAGATTCTAATATCGTTTCTGGCTGTTTTCATCAGTACCACTCAATAGGAGAAAATATTGCAGATATTTAATTTTCTAGCAGAAAAAAATTCAACATGCAGATCAACGCTAACAAGAAAAATAGGCGATACTTGTTTTCATCCATGTTCTAAATTTACACATTTTTTTTCGTAAATTAAAACGTACGGCATTTTCTATTTTTTGAGGTGGTTATGACTCTCAAATTAGTTAAGCAGGTGACATTTATTATGTCAAAAGTCTTGTTGAGTTAAGGTTTTGGACTTTAGATGCCTTTCATTCCAAATCAAGGCAAAAAGATGCGGAGAATTCAGCTATTGCCATATACTTTTAATTTTGGCATCCTCTCTATCAGAAAAAAACGATAAGTGAACTAAAGAAGCTGTGAAAACATATAAATAGGCTTGAATTTATCCTGTCCTTCTGATATTGCCTGTAACAAAAATTTGATCGTTCATTTATTATGGAGAGGATTATAGTTGCCATCAAATAATCACTATCGACAATTGTTTTCTCTGTTAACACTATATCAAGATCAATCAATTAACAATGAAGCTTAACTATTCAATTTTAGCGGGATTAGTTCCTCTAATTACTGCAATGCCATTGCCAATCCAACTAAATTTCACAGTGATTACGCTGACTGCTGATGATTATTCATTTAGTTCATCATCCTATTCATCAGAGGCAACTTCATGCGTCAGCTGCACAAATGCTCAGTTTGATTCCCAAAGCATACAATCAGATGAATATGATAGTGTCTACAATAGTACAAGTGATGATTTAGCATACTTCTATATAGATGAGCTGGGAAACGAATACATAATTGATTCTGGTGAGCTTGGTAATAGTACTAATGATTTTGAGATAAATCTTAACCAAATTAACAGCACTTTGAATGATAATGACAACATTGTACTCTCTGCTGATAGTCCAATTTTTGTCAACTATGGAGCTTCAACAAATGACCTGCAAATTGAAGGAGTTCAAGACAAATTATTCCAAAAACAAAAAAATGATGAAAGTAAAGAAGAGCTGAAAGATGAAAACTACTCTTTACCAGATTTCGGATATCAATACGTTGAAGTTCAAAGTGACTCTAAAATAAAACCAACTGAAAGAACTGAAAAAAACCAAGGTCAAATGAATTCTAATTCATCCGAAGAACTTCAAAACAAGAAATTTTACAAGCCTGTTCTGACAGTTCCTATGTTCAATAAACCATCGAATGAGTCAGAAACTCAGGGACTTAATGTAACTGAGTACAACACAAATTCCACTGATGGCTCATCTGATTCTTTGGATAAAAGAAGCTTGTTTTTCAATGTGTTTCATAATGTTGAAACAACCAGCGATCAAAAGCAAATTGAGGTTTCCTTAGATAAATCGAATGGCTTATATTTATTACCTATAAGAATCGGTCATTTTAATCATAAAATGTCTCTTCTTTTGGATACTGAATCTTCTGATATGGTTATAAGAAGCAATGATGCTGAATCATTTATTCCTAAAAGAAACGTTTTCAATCCATTTTACTCTTCTACTTTCAATGAAATAGGTCCAGACTTTAAAACTTCAATGTCTAATATTGTGATTGAAGATCAGGTTAACACCTTTAAATTACCACCTCAAAGGGAATCCATTGACACAACTGGTTTTTGGGGTTCTGATGACGTTATTTTCAATATTCATGACAGAACAGCATACAAGGTTCAAAACAACATTATTGGATTTGCCAGAAATACCGATTTACAATACGATGGTGTTTTAGGTTTAGGTCCAAAAAGCAACGAAGCTAGTATTGTCTACGCAAACAAAACAAACTATGACAGCTTCTTCTATGTTATGAAAAACCAGAGTTTGATTGACGAAGCAGGCTTCACTTTGAACTTAAACGGAACCACTGCAACATTTGGCAAATTGAATTCAACTGATTTCAAAAATCCTGCTAGTTTGCAATTCGAAAGTAAAAAGAACGGTATGTACTTTGATTTAGATAGTTTCCAATATGGAGATAAAGAATTAACTACAAATGGTGCTACTGCTAAAATTTCGACAACATCTAAATATACAAAAATTCCAAAATCCATATTTGAATCTACTTTTAAAGGCAAATTTGGAAATTACTCTCAAAATTACGAAAATTACTTAGTTGATTGCGACATTTCCAAAAACTCAGATATCAATGACTTGAAATTCACTTTTGATGGTACAGAAGTCACTGTTCCATTTGAAAAATTGATTGTCCATCAATTTCCAAAATTCCTCAAGGTTGATCAGTGTGTGTTGGGTGTTGTGGCCAATGACGAAAATGAGGACGAGTTTGTTCTTGGAAGAGCATTCTTAGAAAGCACCATCGTTCATTACAACTTGGAATCTAGTCAAGTTACTATTTCTGGTAATTAATTATGACTATAGCTACCAGAATCATTTATTTTTTCTATTTCTACTATTATTATTTATATTTTTTCTTGTTTTCAACCATAATCGGTGTCTCTGCATTCTTAAATTCATATATAATTCAAATTCATACTGAATTCTTGTTTTTCCTATTGTTCATGAGTAAATGTTATAACAATATTGTATGCCAAAAAAAAAAAAAAAAAAAAAAAAAAAAAGAAAACAATAAGAAGTATTTCTTTATAAGTGAACCAAGCTATATCTTATCATCAGAGGAAATTGTTTCTAATCTAAATAGTGCACCAATAGTTTTTTGTTTTCACCGCTGACTGTCTGTTCACTTAATCCCAATAATTTCCAGTCCATTTCATTTTGGGCTCTATATATATGAATTTCTCTTCCTGGTTTGTAGACTGGTGAATCTTTAATATCGTCCAAAGTATCATAGTCATCATCAAAGTCATATAGGTATAGCCCATCTTTCAAGCTACCACTGCTAAAATTTCTTAAGATGTCAACGTTATTATCATAACAATAGTTAGAGGCGTTATGTATTCTATTACCCAACATCAGTGAGTTGTATGAATTATCAAAAGTAGCACTTTTAACAGGTAATGGAGGTATGAAATTGTTATCGGTATTACCATTTATCTTCTTCAGTGTTCTAGAAGAGTCGTAACTGCGATTATAAACATCCGTCTCGGATTTTGAATTCTCGGAAGAATCTGAGTCAGAATCATAACTTAAATTAATCTTATTGATGCTAATCTTACCACGTTTATACGATGAGTTGATTAATTTGACATTCTCGTATTCCTGAACGATCCATTTTAATAAATTTCTGCTAGTCATGCGGTCAAAAGGAGAAACAGTTAATGGTTGACTGAATTTGATTGAATTGTTATTGAAACTGGAATTTATGATTTTGATTTTGAACACCAATTCATATTTGATAGAAAAAAGTTTACCTTGCGTAGTAAATCCTTGCATAAGTGAAAGTGGAATTTCATTATTAGTTTTATCCAAAATTTTTGTATTTGTTGCAATTGTCTTGAAATTTGGGGGGTTTGCACTGACCCTACTGATTGGGTGCTCTAACAGATGATTATTAAGTGAGGTCAGATGAAAATTATCACTACTTTTTGAAAGAAGAGGTGTTCCACGAACTCCGTCAGTTGAATTCCGTGCAGTAGAAGATCCGATAGTTGATGTATTGCTGATATTCATTGATTGTAGAGAAGTCGTAGAGGAGCTAGCTGAAAAGTCCCAAGTTTTTCTTTTGAAGCCATGTGTAAATTTCTTGGTAAGTTGATTATTTCCTTCGGGAATGCTAATTCTAGGGGTGATCGATAATTTATTATTATTCACAGGACTGTAGGTAGAGTTATCTAGAATAGAGGATAATTCTGATGGGAAATCAAAAGATATCTGTGTAGTTATTTCATCGTCTAACGCGGTATCAAAATCTTGTTGCTTTGACAATAATTTTGTCTGCTTGGAATGCATTGCATTCTTGTTTTTGTAGGTAAGAATCTCTCTCAACTCAAAATATATTTTCTTCAACTTGAACGTATTGGTCTTTTTCTTAATTAAACCAGATTTTTTCAATTTGAAAGAATCATGATTTAGATTTTTAGATAGGTAATCTTTATTTGGCAGGATTTTAAGGTAGACGAGTACTTCATCATCTGGCCCTACTGAAGATGTGGGTATTGAGTATTCAATCACTGTATCTACTGAATCAATAGTTTTAGTGATTGGTTCATTATATTGCTGATATAATGGTAATGTATCATACCTTTTAATTACTATGGGAAATGAAATCTGATATGGCTCGATACGAAAATTTTTCTCTAAATCTTCCTCAAGTAATGCATTTGAATCAGCTGAATTTAGATTACTACTATTTGCATTATTACTAGGTTGAAATCTATAGTACCATCCAATTTTAATATTTAGCTCATGTGTTGTTTTAGAATTCCAGCGATTATTTTGTCCCGTTGATATTATATCATTAGGAATTGGTATTACGAAAGGTAAATCAAACCCTAATGTTTTCTCGTTATCTTCTATTGAAAAGTTCAGTCTATCCTTTCCTGGACTGCTTTTGATCAATCGTTTCGAGTCCTCCCGATTGAATATTACTTTCTTATAAATAGTAAACTTTTCACTCAAATCTGTATTTGTAACGGTCTGAGGAATTGAAACGGACTGTAAAGTGTTCAATTCCAAAATAACCTTGCTAATGATGAAAGGCTTTCCGTCTTTAGAACGGATTTCTAACATGCTATCGATTCTTGGACATGTTTTCGGCACCCCAGGACAACCTCGTATTAGACTCTGGTTGGATGCTGCTAAATTCACCGAAAATGGCTCGCTAGGCATATTCTATATAATGGTAATGAACTCAAGACTTTAGGTGTTTCCCGTGGATTATAGGAATTGAATAACCTATTGTAAAACCAACAACCTTTCTTTTCCTGTTTTTTTTTTTAAAAAAAAAAACAGCACAACTAGATACTCTCAGCTGATATTTGATAACTTCCGGAAACTTTTGATAAAGAATTATATATTCTTTCAATCAAATAACATATCAAGAATCATGAATTTCAGTTTGTCAATCAGCTTGATAGAAATGATTTTTTTGCTATATTTTTATGGGACCTTTTGATGTTTTTTTTTGTTCGTATTATTATTGTATAGTTAGAAAAATAATGCGGCAGCTTACGATTCAGGCTGGTTTTTTGTTCTTTGCAATAAATATTTCTATAAATAAACCATAGCCGTTAATATGAGCAGACAAAACGTTGGGATTGACAGAATTGAAACGTCAATCAAGAAAGTTGACTACTGGGATCTATTAAAGTTTCAAGTAATTACATAAAGAGCTCTTAGTTGAATAAGAAAGAATATAAAGTTAGACTTGAGGCTTATTTGCGATCAGTTTTTTAATTTTTTTCACTTTAGTTTTATTTCCGCTGTTTTCAAGTTAAGCAACAGGGATCCAAGGAATTAGATTATGTTTAGATCATGGAGTTCAATATTGGGCAAAGAATCCTTTACAATGGCGAACGTTGCACAGTGAGGTTTATAGGTCATATAGATGAATGGGGCGAAGATACTAAAGCACTAGGCATTGAATTTGACATCGATGTGCCCAAAGGTAAAAACCTCGGATTGGGATATTTCAAAACATATATGAATCTCAAGCAAGGATTGTTTTGCAAAATAAACGAAAAGTTAAAGCAAAAAGTGGAATTTGGCATCGAATTCGAAAGGGCATTGTATTTCCAGTATTCAAACATAAAAATTACCTGGAATGGTGAACAAGTGAAACTAGCAGAGCTCGACCCACATATTGAGTTTAACACCAAGGTAGTAGAAAAATATGGTTTCGATGATCTCTGCGAACATAATGCGAATTTTAAGAATTTGAGCACACTTTCGCTCGAAAGTATGAAAATATCAACGTTTTACATCAGTCATTCTATTCCTTTGTCTTTACCCAGCTTGATAAATTTGGATTTGTCCAGAAATTTGTTTATATCTTTCAATTCTTTGATGGAACATATTTCTCGAATCTCTCCAAACTTGGAAACTTTGAACCTCACATGCAACAATTTCAGTTACTCTACAAGTGAACTCAGCAGCAACTTCAGTCTCCAAAATTTGAAAATACTTAATTTGACAAGTTGTTGTATTAGCAAAGACCTTTTGTTTTCTATTATGTCTCCCAAGCTATGTCTTAGCAGTCTAGAGGAATTGAATCTTACTAACAATTTTATAAAAGATGATTGGTTTGATATCTGCAATAAAGACTTTTCAAAACTCACCGATCAATTCGAACCAAACAATAATCTCCGGGTTTTAAATTTGTCCAACAATTGTCTAAACAACTTTCCTTGGCTGATATTTAAAATACTTCCCAGAATCGAAAATTTAGATATTTCTGCAAATAGAATATCGATTATTCCTGAGGGCGTACTGATCAATAATTATAATGAAGAAACACCATATGTTATCAATCTTGATTTGAAGGATTTCAATGAAGAAACTTTCAGTGGTATAAAATCCTTAAACCTAAATTATAACAATTTGCAGTTATTGGATTTGGATATAATAAATTGTAAATTCCCTGGATTGCTAAATTTGCAGATCAATTATAATTTAAAAATGATAAAACAAATCATAGATCAAGGTGCCATTCATGATGATTTAAATGTTATAAACCAAAAGATTATGAAACTTAAAGACATTATTAAGTATGATACTGACATACACAGCAATAATTATGCTGAAATACTACACCTTTCGGAAAATCGAGGTGTAAATAAGAATATTGATGTTAACGAGATCGACGATATTATAAATTATGAATTATTTGTGAATACTATATACCGATTTCAGAAAGGCCTCAAAAAATTAAATAAAAGCCCCGTATCAAAAGACAGGAAAAACTCTGAATTATACTTCGTGTCAAAATTTCAAAGGTTATCTAATTTGAGATTCTCAAACTACAATATCAGACGTTTCAACGAGATTTGTTTGGAATACAATCGCGGAAATTTCTCTAGGAAAGTTGAACCATTCAACTCAGGTCATAATAATAAAATCAGAAAATTAAAAATTCCTGGATTTGGTATTTTTGAGTCGCTGATGTTAAATTTGAATATTGTATATAATTCTGATGTTGTTCCAGTTAACATTTTTGAGAATAGTAAAGTCAATGAATTAAAAGCCAAGGTCAAAGTTTTGTTCAAGATTCATTCTATTTTGAATATACATTTGTCATACCTGTTGAACGATAATAATGTTCTACAAGATTTGAATAATAACGAAGCTGAAATTTCCATTTATAATATTCCTAATAATACATACGTTAACTTTAACTATATAGATATTGCTTACCAATGATTCAAACTATCATGGCCATTATTCATTTTGAGATTATTATCATTTATATCCTTTGTTGATTTATCATTTTTATCATTCAATGAAGTGTACTTTAGATTCAAAATACCGCCTGTAAGAATTCTTTTTCCCCAGGTTCCAACTGCCGGATCGCCAGTCTCATCTCTACATTGCTTCAAGAATGGCAAAAGGGTTGTACCACCGGTACCTCTCATCTGTTTACTAATAGATTTTGTGGCTAATCCCACCTTCAAAGTTTTTGTGCTACTCTTCATTTGTGAGGGCAAAATGATGTACCTAGTGACAATCTGGATATGTTTATCTCTGAAATTTTTAAGCATTGCCAAACATGCATCATAAGATATAACTAATTCAGGATGTTGCTTTGTATTTGCCTTAACAGTTTTTTCTATGGTGCAGTGATTTGACAAATCATTCAAAAATTTACGATGATTTCTAGGCATGTAATTCTTCATATCTTCCATATAATTAACTTTTGAATTGTCGGTTGTAGGTTTGAGGGTAGTGGTTGAAGAAGGACGCTGGCCAGTTGGGTGATGTTTGACATTTAGTAAAGTATCAAAGAATTGAATCAATGACGATTGCGCGTTAGAGCCACCACTTAAAAGCTTCAATTCTTTTTCGTCTGAATTTTCAGAAACTTCATACCAAATACCGTTCTCCTCGAGTTTGAAATCTTTCATATTTTTCCAGCCTGACAAAAATGGGCGAATTTTGAAATAAAAAACATAAGGGTCACAAAGCTCTTCCATTTTTCCCAAAACAGTACTCAAATTATCAATATTCTCAGCCAAAGTCTGCAAAGACAAGCTTAAATTATGCAAATCATTGTTTGCAGCAAATTCGAGACATTTGATTCCAGTTTTTATGCATTTGGCGCCTTCTAACTCGAAGTGAACGCTAATTAAGTAAAACCAACTTTCGTCGGAAGATCCAGTGAACGTATTTATTGTAGAAAAATTGTCAATTTCAATATCGGACACTTTTTTGTATTCTTTAAATTTGAATGCGGGCTTGAAATTCCATAAAACAGTGGAAGCATATGTTGCAACCGGAGGAAGACCCAAATAATTACTAACTTCGACGAAAGGAATGGATAATTGTTTTGGAAGAGTGTTGCTAGGAGCATCATTATAGACCCATACATAGGCATGAGCCAAAAAAGATAAGATCACATGGGCCCGTTGATACTGACCTGCAGTGGTCAAACGATTAGCATGCAATAAAGGTATATGATTGTCAACGACGTTTCTAACTTGGTTATTCAAGATAAGTGTAGGCAAGTTTTCCACGGCAGTTTCCCAGGGCTTGAAATATTCGTCTGTTAGCTTTTCGACAGGTAAAGTTTCTGGTATGAAACCCGTAGATAGGGAAACATCGTAATCTTCAACTTTCATAGGTAACATTGTGATATTTGATTTTTGGGTATCCAAAGTAATTCAACAGTATCTTTTATTTTTCAGGGTTCTTTCCAACGGTTCTCTCCGAACTAGGTGAAAATGCTATAGCAGTAATTAAAGGATGGTTGAAAATTATTTATGTGACTGAAGTAGTATCGGGGAACTGAACTATACTACAGATATTATTAAGAGGCTTTTTTTCAGCAATATAGGGTGATGTTGAATACTGGAATTTTTCGCAGATGATGGCCAGGGTATCAAGTTCAATTTGCGAGATTGTTCGAAAAGACTTGATTCTGTGTGCAAGTTTCTAGTGCAAAGTAAATAAATGTATGGACTTCCAATTATGTTATACACAGAAAATCATTAAGGTGAATTTCAGTTCTAATTTCGTGTGATATATTGCTTGGATAGTTCTAAAAGAGCATGAGATTAGTAGGGCGGTTCGTTTTTAAAGGGTATCCTATTGTATACATGGGTTTAAATAAAATTCAAAAAAAAAAAACGGCTGACCCATTTGTTCCGACTCTATTTATAAAGTACTTATTGTCTTTTTTTTTTTTTTTTTCTTTTTATAGTTTTCTATAGATTAATATTATGCGCCTAAACAGCTCATAATACTCTTTTAGTTCTTACAGACAGGATGACTTCATATTGAAACACTTATCCACGATTTGCTAAAAAAACCCATACAACTGCCAAAATTAGTCACATTCTAACTCATACACAAGTTAATTAGAACATTAAAAAATCAAAAGTATTTAGAGAGCTCAACACAGATAACACAGTACCCAAGAAACATAAGACATACAAGAATCAAAACATAAGACGTATTTACATCAAAACATGATACATATAAACATCAAAACATACAAGTATCAAAACATCAACAAGCTGTAACTGCAAAGAAACCAAACATCAACGGTTTAACAATCAACATCCAAGAACCATTAAGTCTCACTGCGTTTGAGACACATTATTTGCAACAAAAAAACCAATTCAATTTTGAGTGATTGAATGATTGAGTTCGTAGAATAAAAATATCTAAAAAAATAATCTCAAATTCATTAGCCATACCATGTAAGATTCAGGTTTTACTTTTCCCGTGTTACAAAGGTGTGATTAATTCGATTTGAATCTTATATATGCAAATTTTTGCTCGGCTTCTCATCCAGTTGTTTTCTCTGAATCTTATTGCAACTACCAGATACTCAGGAATACACTACGGTAGTAGCAGAGCAATGTTTCACAAAACCAACTCCATGTATTTCCAATCTTGCAACTATATAATCGTTGGATTGTTGTACACATAAAGCTCCAAATTTCTGCATGTTTGCATGCAAGGAGACCACTTTCATCGGTGAAATTTTTTGAAATTCAGATACTATGCTCCGTGCCGACCTCGAAACAAAATAAGTTTTGTTAACATGCATATGTGTGAAACTAATAATTACGAGGACTCAGTAAAATTTTGAAATCATTGTAACTTGAGCAACAGCAAAACAGACTTAAATAGTTTCCTCAGGTTTCATGCTGTTTGACAGTATAGAATAGCACTCAATTGAGACATATAGTGGAAACACAGTGCATTAAACATCTATCCATAATCTCCTATTTACTAAATTTCGCTTTAAAAATCGTACCTTTTGGACAGTTTACCACAGATAAGCTTGTTTCTGAGTTCCCAAATAACGGGTTGTTCAAAATGGAGGAAAGTTTAATTGATAGCCATGATTTGTAGTTGGCAATAAAATTCGTTTCAACTTTTCTAATTAGAATATTTTTGCGGTGAATTGATCAAGGATTTATATTATGTATTTGTAGAATACGAAAAATATACAATTTTCCATTAGCGGCCTCGTTCTGACAGTAAATTTGTCCACCACTATTTTGAAGGTATTGTCATTCAAAACCGTCATCCAGAAAAATTGCCGAATCACTTGACAAGCGCTGACACTTATCAAATAAATACCCAATCAAGTCTGCACCCCATTTTGATTTATGAATGAATAGTATTCTTCGAAAAATGATCAAACAATACGTGAAAATCAAAGAGATACAAAATTCGGTAAGCTTTTTCTTTCATATGTAATTCTCAGCACGTTATAGGAGAGTTACCAGATAGAGTCCAAGAAGAGAATGAACCTGCCGAGGAATATCTACGTTCTTGCACTTTCAAGGTTTTGTGAAAGAAAGATACCAAGTATTATTACCGAAAAAATAGTGGTTACGAATAGCATGGCTGTGCGCTGTATTTCATGCAGCAGGGTATATCTAAATAATCATAGGTTTTGGATCCATCTGCAAGGAAAAAAAACAGAAACTTATGATTTTCAACATGAAATACTAAATAAGCACAATAATAATATAAAAGAATCAACATATAACTGATATTTTATCCCAGCCGCAACTGAGTACTTCCCGAAATGTTCTAATATTTTTTAAAAAAGTACATTTCAATTTATTGCTATCTTCTACAATATTAAAAACAATTCTCCCAGCAAAAACAATGAAATTAACATACTTTTTATTCTTGTCGCTATTCTATATTGAGTTAGCTAACAGTGCTCCATTCAGTTTAGGAAAGATCACTTCAGGTTTAAGCAAATCTCATAAATCAAAGAACAGCTCTTCCAGCAGTAAGGGCAAAACCAAATCTTCTACAGAAAGTACCGATTCAGACTCCAGCAAGTCCAAAAATGAAGACAGTGACTCCAAATCTACCTCAAAGCATTCAACATCAACACACGCTACATCTGCCACCTCTTTAGCTAGTGTTCAAACGAAAACAACTAGTTCAATTGCTACAACAAGTCATCAAACTTCAATATCATCGAAGGCTAGTGCCACTTCTACCAATGCAGCTACCACAGCCAAAACAGCTAAAACTACAGAAACCTCTGAACAGACCACTAAGACATCCAAGACCCCTGAAACAACTTCAACACACAGTTCAAGTACAAAGAAAAGTGCTCTCAAAAAATTAGGATCAAGTGCAAAAGATATTGCCGTTGGAGGTATTATTGGTGTTGTAGTAGCTGCCGCTGGTAACGATGTAGAAAGCTTGATTTTAAATTACTTTGGTTCAAGTGAGACTGACTCTAGCACTGAATCTACTGATACAGACGACTCTACTAGCACGGAAGTAACGGATAGTAGTGCTGAGGAAGATATAACTATTGCTTTCGTTACAACAGGTACTGACTCCAAAGTTGGAACCACTACCATGACAGCACCTGTATCCTATTTTACTACGGGAACGAATGACCAAATTTATTTGAGAAGCGACATTTTTTCAGATTCCAACGAAGATGAAGCTACAGAAAGCAGCTCTGTTGTGACTCTGACATCTGGAACAAATATTGCTATTGAAACCACGTCAGCAACCAGTTCATTTTCATCCGTAGATATTACTACAACTGCAGCTACCTCTGCGAATAACACTATTTCCTCTGTTTCTGGAACCAGTACAGTTTCATCTACTTCTGCAGACACTATGACCAGTGATAACTTGGATGAGAATGACGCTTACTATGGATATACCTCTTACACTTATGAGGGTACTCTTTCTACTATTATTTTGTGAGGATAAGCAATTTTTGGTTGTAGTTTTGCAGCTCAAAATCCTAGATTTTTTTTCAACTACCTTTTCTGATCCCATTATATGGGAATCTTTTTTTAAACATAAATATAGATTGTATTATAGATTTAGATTCAAAATAAATGTTTTGTTTTAATGGTTAAAAGATAATTATTTTATTGTAATTTATTACTTTTTTAATCTTCAAGAGTTGTAGCCTTACATATCAATTTGGGAGTGTAATATAATATATATTTGTGTATAAAAAATGCAACTTGAGAAAATCCAAGCAAAAAATAACCAAAAATCTGAGATAAAAATTAATGAACAATACTAGCTCTACCTTCTCTTTCCAATGGAGGTATACCTGATAAACTTTGTGAGATTGGAACAGCACCCATCAAACCCTTACTAGAAGCAAAATCACTTGATCTTAGTTTCATATGGTCTGAGGTATAGTATTGGTCTAAAATAGGATGCATTAGCACAGTTTGTTCTTTGATAGTGAGAACGGTATTTGTTGGAACTGTGATCCAATCTTTTCTTTCAAAAGTCAATGGTTCAGAAGCTACCATTATGACGTCTTGTTTTCTGTCTAATCGTTCCATCTTGTATTGCCCTGGAGAATATTCAATAAAGTTGGAGCCACACAGGAAATTTAGAGAAGCGGCTTCTTGAGTCTTCGAGTTAATATATCTTGTTATGACAATGTTACTAGAGTCTGTAACTGCAAAATTCAAGAGTGAAGGTTCGTTAGAATATTCAGGATCGTTTTTATCTATTTCAGTTTCGCTTACTCTGTTTATAATTTCTATAGTTTTTAGCAAAGCTTGGCGAATAATTTTGGCAGCGTCTTTTGATTCTATTTTGTATTTTGGGTCATAGCCCATTTTGTTTAATGTGTCCAAGAATAAAGCAAATGATAATTCTGAGTCTGTAGAGCCCTGAATCATGAAGAAGTATTCGTCATCGATGATATTTATCAATTTTCTTTTAATTTTTTTCAAATTTGCAATACCTCCGTTATGCATGAACATGTAATTGTAGTAAGTGAAGGGATGGCAGTTGTTCTCGCTTAGACTACCGTAGGTGGAAGCTCTGACATGGGCAAAGATCAACTTTGACTTTGTCTTTTCTGCCAAAGTTTGCAAGTTCTGGTTGTTCCAAGCAGGAGTAATGGCTCTGAAAATGCAAGGAGAAGAATCTTCACCGTTGTAGTAGCCCAAGCCGAACCCGTCACCGTTGATAGGTCTTCTCATATCCAAACGAAGCCGGGAGTCAAAGGACTGGTTGATGATGGAATGTGCTGGGTTAGTCAAGAGATGGGAGAGACGGATGTCTTCCTTTCCTTTGAAGATCAAGAATCTGCACATGGTGTTTGCAATTATTTTTTGATCAATAATTCAGTAAAAGCTGTTGAACAGTAATTCAGAGAAAACTATCAAACTGTATGGGAACAGCAAAATGGATGGAAAAAGGCTCATTTATATTTGGTAAACTCAGGAAATTCTAATTTTTCTAAGATCAGTGGCAGGCAGATAAGAAGAGTCACAGTTTTTTTTTAGTTAAAAAAATACGTTTTGTAGAGCCAGACGTGCAGCAGTACCAGAGGCCCCCACCACAGTAACAAAATGCAGCAAGGGCGCGCCAGAGGATCAAACATGCAATTTTTCAACCACAGCACAGAAAGCGAGTTTTCTATTTGCAACACGATGCTGGGTAATCAGGAGAAATTATCGTTATCAAAGAAGTAATAATCATATGCACGAGCCCACAACTTTGTTGTGAAAACCTTACTATTCTCATACGATTTTATATGATTAAAAAAAAAAAAAGAAGATAAGCAGATAAAATGTATCTTTTACATTTCTGAAAGATTAGTAAATGACTCTGTATTTTTCGCATTTTATTTCTGGACTTCTGTATGCAGTTGTCTTTATGTCCGCAATTGACTCTTTCACGTGATAGTTTCACATTCAATATCACGTGACTTATACACGTGATGTTCTAGAAGCTATTAGAATTTCTTTGCAGACCTTTAACAGAAACTGAGAGATTCTACTGATTAGAAAAGCGTTTCGAGCGCACGCAAAAAATAGGCGGAAAAAAAGAAAACCAAAAAAAAAATTGGTTTCTCAAACTCGGTACTAAAGAAAGACAAAAAGTGTCTAGGCTAACAGTTTCTTAGTAATTTTCAAGAGAACCTAGGCCGGAACCCAAGCCGGAACACAGGCAGAAATCCAGGAACGCAGCATGAAACTCAAGTAGGAAAGAACGCAGGCAGGAAAAATTATAAATTCACTAAAAGAAGAAGAAAAAAAAACGTCATAGCGATGAGATAATGTGCCTGTCATAGTCGGACTCTGGGGGTCTGCATATAAATTAGTAATAGCAAATACTAGAGCTCAGCCAAGAATGTGTTTCTGGAAACCCATAATCTCGAGTCCAAGGGTCGATATTTTACAATTCTGCATATAAATACGGTCGCAATTGCTCTCTTCCATAGCCAAAGCGACAGGCTACCATATTGAAAACATTCTAAAAACTAACACAGAACAGGTACTTCGAAATAAACATAAATAACGGAGCTTCGAAACAAAAATAAAAAATCAAAAATGTCCATACAGTCAAGATCAATAGGGAAAATAGACTATTTGCCGCTCAGCCAGATACGGAGACCAATTCAGCCTGTCCTCGACCTTCAAAAGGTGCAGGCCATGAGCTCCACGTTGAACGGGGTCCCCATGGCATCTGCCACCTGTCTGCTCGAGGACGCCGTCAAGCTTGGCGGCGAGCTTCCACCCGTTGACGTTCTTCACGTCCGTCATAAGGGAGCCAGCTACTACTTTGCTTTTGGTGGCTGTCACAGGTTTCAGGCCTACGAAAAGGCAAAATCCACTGCCTCGGAGCCAATGGTCAAATGTAAGATCCTTCCTGCCACCAAGGATCAGCTCAGACTCTACATGGGTGGTACCGTTGACTCCATATTGAGTTAGCATTCACCGACACTTAATATACGATTTCACTCCCCCCCCCCCCGTATACATACTTGAACAACTATATAATACCAATCTAATACACCCATTTTTGCTTATTGTCGTATCATTTGATAGTACTTCTTATATCATATGTATGGATTAGAAGGTGTACGGGTTTATGGTTCTGTTACACTGCTGTTTTATCTTTTTGTAATTTTTTTTTTCTCTATTTATTTTTCTCTAATATATACAACTTAAACATCAATAATACAACATCAATCTATTACTCTCAATCTCTGTTGGAAGCCTCAGTGAACACAGTAAAATAGTTAACAGTCTCAGAAGTAGATTACTTATTCCTCCCAAAAAACATAGCAAACTATGGATCCAGGCTCCGTGTTGGATCACTACTCCAATGACTTTAATAATCTTCCTGCGGAAGTGAGATATCTACTAAAGCAAATAAGTCTAAAAGATGCTAAATACTACGAAACCCAAAAGAAGATATCACAGCACGAGTCCCAGATACAGAAGTTCATCAAGGAAAATGGCTCTTTAGCAGCCAACTCCAAAGAAGACCAATTGAATACAAAGATCAAAAAGCTTTACAAAGAATGCGAGGTAATACAGGATGACAAAGTGACGTTGGCAAACACTGTGTTGTACATCGTCAGCAAAGGATTAGCATATTTGGGCTCCGATATAAAGAAATTAATCAGAGAAGGCTTACTTCATGGTGAGTTTGATTCTCAAACCACCTCAACTGGCTACCTAAACAGCAGTGCAGCTGCTTCACTTCCGGCATTGAACACCAACGTTTTTGATTTTTTCAATGAAACATACATTTCAGCGACTCCTTCTCCGTTAGTGGCAAGCTACGTAGATAAATCAGGTGTCATTAACTCTCACCGAAGATCTCCTAGTGTCGGTGGATCAAACAAAAGAAAACAGCCCGTCTCGCGCCAGCCCTCCGCAAATGGCTTCATCAGCTCTGCTTCAAACAATGCTTCTAAACGTCAAAAACTCACGTCATCTCTCGCACAGTTGGACACAAGCAATGTACCAAGAAATAACGGTCTGCTTGGCTTACCCGTAAGTGCTGGTGGTCATCGTGCCTTAAACACGCCAATGACCCCTTCAAACTTATCACATTCTGTGACGTCTTCCAATCTATCAGCTAATACTGCAGCCAACCCTGCTGTTGAGCCCTCAAATGGTTCCTCCCTACTGAATACATCCGTATTGACGGGTACAGTTTCTTCTTCCGCTCCTAAAATCGAAAACAGTGAAGACCAAACTCCTTATTGTTTTTGTCGACAAGTATCTTTTGGTGCCATGGTTGGCTGTGATAACCCAAAATGTAAATACGAGTGGTTTCATTATAAATGTGTCGGGTTGGAAGCTGAGCCTGTGGGAAAATGGTACTGTCCAGATTGTACAAAGAGAATGGACAAAAAGAAGCGGAAAAAGCTGATTTCAATCGGTGCTTGAAATAAGCTTCTCTATTCTTCGTCTCACTCCCATTTTCGATTCCCGTGTATTATATTTCTTCACTGAACTTTGGTCAGTCTTTTGCTTTATTTAAATTATTTTTTAATGATCTTTCAATACATTTTCAATCACATATTTATGACATCTCTATTCAAAAATGAGGTTTTAGCCTTACTATTCAGTATTTGCAATATCGACAAAGCTCAAAACCAACACTGTACATGATGAAATTGTTGAAAAAAAAAAAGAAAAAAAATTTGTAGGAATGTGCAATACACACTGCACAGAATTATAAGAGAATCTAAGTACATAGTGTAAATCTGATGCTGCTTGAATGGAGAAAATTAGACTCATATACAGCAATAGTATTGGTTATTATAAAGAATAAACTAAATATGGGTTATATGAGAGAAATAACGTTGAAACCAACAGATCTCTTTTGTCTTGGTCAAGGAGTCTGTGCGTATTTGACAGATCTAAAGCAATTCATATCAAACAGAGCAAACTTTCTAGATGGGCTGTTCAACCTGAACAAGCTGGTGAGTTTCCAAAATCTAGATAAACAATGCGGGAAAATTATAAACGTTTTAGAAAGATTGACCTTGGATACTGAATATTTGAAGCTATTATTACCAAATGGTGAATTATATGTAAAAGATGGGTCCAAAACATTGATCGATCCTCAAGCAATGAAGAATTTACTAATTGAAGTTTGGTATCTTTCACTTGATTGGGATTCCTCATACCGCAATTCAGATTTGCCATCTAATCATTACTACAGCGATTTTGACCCTAAATGTGAATTGCCGCTAGCTATAATCTCATTTTTGAATTCATTCCCTGACTTGGTTTCCCAAGTTGATAAGAATATAATCTGCGATGATATGGAATTAACTAATATCACTGTCTTATTGGAAAAGTATCATTATGGTATGACTTTGAAGACTACTGAATTATCAAACAATTCTTATTTAGTTGATCTGTTCAAAAGATTTTCACATTGCGAGATTCTTAAGGCAAAACATTTCTCAAATACACATTCTCCTCAATCCATAGAGTTAGTCAAGCTAGGTAACAAAGCGTTGAAAACTTCAAAACCTCTCGCTCTTAGCTATTATTCACAAGCACTAGTATTCTCCCCTAATGATCCAATCATTTTGTCCAATAGAGCCGCTATGTTTCAAGAATTAGAGTCACACGATGAAGCAATTAAAGATTTGAAGAAATGTATCACTTTAAGAAAGGACTTCTCTGTTGCGTACGCAAGATTAGCTTTTTCTTATCTATTTTTAGGGAATGCCTATGATTCAATTAAATGTTATGTCAATGCTATTAGAGCTTGCCAAGGCTTGATTATACCCAATAACATTGATGTTCAAACCCCATCAAGTATAGAGGAATATAAACGTAATATCAAAAGCAAAACTTTACCTTCTTATTTAAACGCGTTAGTTCGCTCGTTAAAGCTAGCAGAAGAACGTGCTTTACAACAAGGATTAAGCCAAGAAGTAATTTTTAGTTTATCACTGGATATTGAATCTATAATTTTGTCCGCTCAACGTACTTCAGATGATAGCCTCAATAGAAGACTTTTCAGAAATATTCCATTTCCAATGGGGCAAGGTTCTGTGATTAGCTTTGACTTAACTGGTGATAATGGTGCTTCAAGAAGAGCTTCTCCTATAAACGTAAGAGAAATAATACCTAGAAGTGGTGCAGCATTGAATATAAGAAATGGGGATACGTTAACACCTGCTGCGAGTAGTGCAGATACAAATTCGAATGAAACTCAAAGATCAACAGGACTGCAACAACCAACTAACGCAAACATCACTGGTCAAGAGATATCAAACCCAATAGCAGTAGTCTTGGAAGGTCTATTAGCATCTAACAATACTCCTTTTCTGTCAGAAATTGCTAGAGCTATAACAAATACTTTAACACAAAGTCAACCTGAAGTATTTGGAACGACTGCAAGAGGAGATTCTAATAGCAACCATGTTAATATGCCAAACAGCTCAGAAGCACCTCCACCTAGTCATACAAATACCACTGAGAATAATAATAATAATAATAATAGCAATGATAATAGTGCAAACACTAGTGGCAACCAGACTAGAAACACAACCACTCCTGGTAGTAGTGCCACTAACGGAAACGATTCCAGTGGTGAATTTCAAGGAACTGGCGCTGGTAATCAGATGCCAAACTCTTCTGCCTCAACTCCTCAGAGCCAGGCAAATCCTGTTTCTAACTTTTTAGAGAGAATGCTTACGTCATCTGGCTCTCCTTTATCACCTGAGTTAGGAAGAGTATTATCTAGAACACTCAGCAACGGTCAGTTGCCAGATGGTGCCGCAATAATCACCGCCATCACAGAAAATGGTGGCCCAATGCGTATATTCAACTTGAATGGCCAGACAGGCAATCATGAAAATAATGGTAACAACAGTAATGCTGCTGGCAATGAACATATTAATAATAGTTCTAGTGAATCAGCCAACGCATCTAACACTGCTAATAGTACTAATAATGATAATAATACTAATAATGTTTACAATGATACTAGTCATTTGGAAGATATCAATGACATAGAATAGTTATAGGAATAATTCAAGTGTATATTTGAATATTTGCTCCCTACAAATATGTATATATCAGTTTTTTCTTTAAATAGTGGAAACAATTCTATAATTTTGTTCAAACAATATATATAACGATCGAAAGAATGCATTTGTTTTTTCGTTTTATCTAAATATGAGAAAAAAAATCTGAATTCACTGATTTACCAACTTCAATTTTTTGTCTATTTGAACTTTTCTACTACTGCATCTACCCCCATTTCTTTATAATCTTCCATTGAAATGAATTTATCAAAATCATTCAAATTGGCCAACACATTCGCTCCATACCATACATTATTTTTGCGCTCAAGTAAATTTGGAGATGAAGTGACGTTGATATGAAAGTTAGGCAATAAAGTTTTCAATTCCAAAAGTATTCTTCTATCTAAATTTGGTAGTAAAGAAGTACCGCCTGTGATTATAATATTTGATAGTAATTCTGATATGTTATCAGGAGTATCCTTAAATTTATTTAAAACCTGTAAAATCACATCAATTATCCCTAACGGATTAGAGTTATTTTGTGTTACGCGAGGTCTGAATAAATATTCACATAACAGTAACTGTTCTTGATTCACCATGATTTTTCTGTTGTCTGGCAAGATGTAAGTTCTAGGTTCAAAAATTATATTATTAATTGTATTTTCATTTAGTGGGGCTACTGATACAGAATTAATTGAACTCTTAAAGTCGTTAAGTAGCGATTGATTTAAATCAAAATTTCTAAAGGATTGGGAGATATTGTTTGACTTGAAATTCAACAAGTTCTTTCCAAATATTTCTTGTTCTGGATAATATTGGTTTTTCAAAAAATTATAGATTTCGAAATTGATATAGTCACCCGCATAACTGTTGTGGATATGGAACTTATTTAACACGGAGTCACCAGTGACACCTGTTACATTCATTATTGAGCCACCAATGTCCACCACTAGGGCACTAGCTTTCCCCATTGAGGAGCTAACACATAAGGGGTTCTTCAACAAGCAGAATGATGGAGCGTCAAATTTTTCGAACGCTAGTTGGATCAATTTTTTTCTGTTGTTCTTGGAGTTCCAGATATTGTCTGTGGTCACCAATGGATAATTATTGTCTGAATCGATTCTGTATTTGTCAAAAACGTATTTCCAGTTGGCCTCTAGCGCATCCCAGTTATTTATGCAGCCATCTTTGAACATCGAAAACATCTCCAAGTTCTCAAACTGGTTGTTCATGTTGGCGATACTGTATATTTTGTCATCACCAAAGATGTAGTTTTCCCCTGTGCTGGTATCATTGGCATATGTTGAGGAGAAGACCAACGAGGGCATTTCTTCGGTGGAAAAGCCTGCTCTGGTGCTGGAGGACCCATTTTCTATTATAAAGCAAGGATATGTCATTTCCATAGGGTTTTGGTTTCGTGTTTCTCTGCTGCTCGAGTGCTATCCACCACTTGGATCTCAGTGAATTCTAGAGGTTCAAAAATCAAAGAACACCAATTTGAGAGGCAAAATAAAAAAGAGACCTCGAGAAGAACGAATGCAGTTTGCTGAAATCACGAAAAACGAATGTAGTTCACTGAATTCTGGATAACCAGGCTAAATCTCTGGGATTTTGTACTATTTGTATAGCATTTGTTGAGGACTGATTTGGAATTTTTTTTCCTTGTTTTGATATTTGCATTTGGTCTTTAGTATTATACTTTTGGAAAAAAAAAATAAAAGAAAAAACTAAGTCTAAACGCGCGCAAGAGATTTTTCATAATTTCAACATCTCTAAACTGCGAACTCCACACATCGAGCAAATACGGCTATCGGAGAAAACTCCGATATTTCATGAGCCTATGAGTATGAAATACGAAATAGCTAGCACAGCCAAGATCATCGAGTTTTCCATTTTTTGGCTTCAAAGCTTTGATAATACACTTGAATCGAAAAAAACAGTATCCGTACAATCTACCTGTCCCAACAGTTCGAATGGATTGAGTTTTTTTTGCCTTGTTTTGTTGCAAAAGGAAAAAAAAAGAAGGAGCTACAAGAAGTGTTTCGTGCAGTGTAAAGCTCGAAGTATACATTTATAATATCGTTTTGAGAACAACCTACGTTCTCTTATAATTGCCTGGGAAACAAAATGGAAAAGTTGTCGCTTTCCTCAGCCATATGGTCTTCTGTGAAGCCAATCCTCAAAATATATCTCATCATGATCACAGGATTCGTGCTAGCAAGAAAGAACGTCTTGAGTATCGAAACCTCGAGAAACTTGTCTGACTTTGTGGTTAGTGTTGCTTTGCCTGGCTTGACTTTTGGTAAAATCGTGTCCAATATATCGTACAAAGATTTGAAAAACGTTGGCTTAATGATTTTCATTGAAATTTTAGTCATCATCTCTGGCGGAGTATTCGGGTTTGCCTTGAACTATGTCACTGGGAACCCTAAATACTTTTACTATGGATTGATCATGGCCGCCGCATACACCAATGTGGGGGATTTGCCGATCGCTTTCATTCAAGGTATTCCTTCTATGATTTTTAGCGAGGCTGAAGTGGATAGAGGAGTCGCCTATATCTGCATTCAGGGGTTCACACAGATTACTACCATCTTTAACCTAGGGTTGCTGCATGTCATTGGTCTCGATTTCCCCAAAAATGATACAGAAGATGTAAAAGAGTATCCATCTGATGATAGCTTGAATAGTGATTCAAATACTGGAGCTGCAGCATTTCCAAATGAAATCCCAAAAAGCAATGGTAACGATAATAATGAAAAGCCAACTAAAAATGTAGCCAATGAAACTAATGGTCTCAAGAAGGAGAATAATCAAGTGATCCCTGAGGATGGTGCAGATAGTAACACCCAAAATTCATTCTCTTTGTCCAAGACCGTTTCAAACACCCTCAGAAACAGAAGAAGAAGTATCACAAACTCTCTAACGAATAACGAAGAGCAATTTCATGATATTATCAATGAATACAGTGAAGTAGATAGAGACCATGTCGATGATGCATTGGATAGCTTGGTCTCAGAGAAGCCTAAGTCTTCTCATTTCAAAATTACTCCCCTTGGTATGATTATGTTCGTTTTGAAAAATTTCAAAAGACCCGCATCTATTGCCACTATTGCAGGAATGATTGTTGCCTTGGTTCCTTGGTTGAAAGCACTTTTCATTTCATTTGACAAAGTAGAGTATCCAAATGCACCTGATTATAATCCACCCTTGCATTTTATCTTAGACACTGCTATATTTATTGGAAATGCTGAAGTTCCTTTGGGTTTATTGATCTTGGGTGGTACATTGGGAAGATTACAAATTTCGGAAATTAGTAGACCTGTTAAAATCGTTTCTCTTATTTTGACAGTTATAAAATTGGTCGTTATTCCGATTGTTGGACTTGCTTGGATGAATGAATTCAATAAACTTGGATGGTTCGATTCAAAAGTCGAATACTTTGTTTCAATTTTATCATGGGGTTTACCTGGTATGACAACTCAAATTTATGTTACAGCATATTATACACCAGTAGATGGTGAACACAAACAAATGGATATGATAGGTATTTTATTACTTACACAATATGCCTTTTTGATTATCAGTTTCCCGATTTTAGTAACTTATACACTTAAGAACTGTTTGCACTTCTAAGTTGAAACAAGTCTATCTTGTGAGACGGATTTTTCATTAAAGTTGATTATTTTACTTTATATCAAAGCCAAATGTTTTATTTAGCTTTTCAAAGTTGTCTCATGTTACGTTTGATTGTAGTTTTGAGTGAAATATTAATTGTGTGTGTCTATAAATGATTCTTTCTATGAAAAAAATGTATATATATGATTGAAAAAAAAACTCTATAATTGCTAGATTGAAAAATGCCTATCTCTTAATGTACAGAAATTGGTTTATATTAATCCAGTTGCGGCAGAAGCATAACTGGTGAAAAGTTGAGTGACAGTATGTGCAGTTGAGGCTGGAACAATTTTGGTGGAAGTAGCAACAATATCGACAGTAGAAACAACTTGAACTGAAGTTGACACAATCTGGGTTGAAGTTGAGGCATACTTAATAACAACAGAACTGGTAGTCGTTGAAGAAGAACTGGCTGTGGTCTGAGAAGCTGCGCTGGTTGCAGAGGATTTGTTAGTTGAGGAAGATTGAGAAGATGAATTTGTTTGTGTAGCTGAGGTAGCTGAGGTAGCTTGTGCAGCTGTGGAAGCTGCGGTAGCTTGCGTATCTGAGGTAGCAGTAGTGGCATCAGTAGCTTGTGCAGCTGTTGTGCTAGAACCATCTTGTGATGCATTGTTTTGAACTGCTGCCACCTTAACTTGATTTGAATTGGTGGCTGCCTTAGAATCTGAACCAGAGCTTCCGGAGGATCCACTTGAGCTACTTCCAGATGAACCAGAACTAGATCCTGAAGAGGTTCCGTCAAATAATTGGTTACCTTGAGTAGTAATAATTCCAGAGACACCGTTCACAAGTACATCACTAGCAACTTGACCAACTCCGTTTAATACCTTCTTAGAAGTAGAGACTGAACTGGCAGTGGCAGTTTCTGCAGAATTTGAACTTGTAGCAGTTGACGATGAGCTAGTAGAAGGCTTTTCGACGGAAGTAGACTCTTCATCTTTTTTGGCACTAGTTGTTACAGCATCTTTTGCTGTCGTGGTTGCGGCATCTTTTGCTGTTGTTGGAGCAGCAGTTGTGGTTGCGGCATCCTTTGCTGTTGTTACGGCAGCACTCGTGGCTGCAGCTTCTTTTGCTGTTGTAGCAGCAACACTTGTGGCAGCAGCTTGTTTTGCTGTAGCAGTTGCTGCTGCTGTAGCAGCTGGGTCACTATTTTTAGTTGAAGGAGTTTTTGCATCTGGTTGGCTTTCTTCACCGCTTACTTTGTTAGCTTTGGTTGGTGTGGTGCTTCCTAAAGAGACATCTGTCTTTCCTGCATTGGCATTGATTTTTGGCGTTGTTGATTTTGGTGAGAAACTAAACTTCAAAGGATCACGCTTTTCGATTTCTTCCTTAATGCTTGATCTGACTGGTGCAGAGCTTGCAACCTCTAAGGAGATCAAATATAACAAAACAGCAGCTGATAATTTCATTACTGTAAGTTGTTTCTAAGTATTCAAAGGACTGTAGTGCTTGCTGTATTGGATACACAAAAAAAATGAACTTTGTATTAAGGAGTATCTCGGAATATCTCCAAATAATTTTGTTGAATAGAAATAAGATTTGCTTTTTTGATGTTTTGCATGTCTGTGATCTTCTCTCCGCAACTGTTGGGAATAATTGGGAAGTTTGTTCATTATTTATACTAATTGGAAATACAAACCTTGCTATTTTCAAGTGTCTCTTTCGCTCCACTTATTGGTTTTTCCTCAAAAACTTTAATCTTTCTATGAATAAAAATAACAAAAAAATCGATTATGGATCTTGGGTTTCAATAATTCCAACTATTAAGTTGGGATTACCAATAATCATTAGCATGAAATAATTCATGCATGTTGAAATATTGCATGGAACAATTTTGCATGAATCTATATTTGAATTCTATATATGCGTTTTCGTTAGCGCTTTCGCTAAACTTTGTTGCACTCACTAGTGGGTTCCATTATATAGTGGATTTCATGCATGAATATTGTTTCTATAGAAGTAAATTAAAAAATACATAGGAAAATGTATCTTTTTGCACATTAAAATTGATTCTTGGGTCCACTTTTCTATGGTTCCATGGTACTACTACCCCAATTTACCGTAGATTTGTATTGACTCTCGGTTCAACCTAAGATTAAATGAGGAATTTCAATTTTTGGGTGCCGGCTTCTGATCCGCTCACTCGCTAACAGAGAATAATATCTGGCACGTTAAGGTTCTTTCGGAAAACAAAATAGTTTTGAAAAACTATTATCACCGCTTGCTACCTCACACGAGCTACCTTCTGTTTCTTGTCACGTTGCGTAACTGTTGGCTTAAACTCATTATTAACAATTGAGTGGAACGTTTCGAATCTTGTCTTTTTTCTTCATTTTCCTTAACAAAAACCCTCTCAGTTCAGCTGGTTTTGCTACTAATAAAGAAAAATAGTAACAGTTCAAGAAAAATGAGAAAGTAAAAATATTGGAGATAAGGTGTGCATTTTACTGAGATAGAAATTTTAAAAATAAAATTAAAAATAGAAATCAAAGCAAAAAAAGATTCTCTGCCGTGGGATTTGAATCCTTTTCATTGTAATATCTCAAATACCTTCTTACAAGATGATCACTAGCTACACTCACCCTCTAGATTATTCAATAATCCTTTGTTATTTGCTGTATCATCTGTCTTTCCTTTTGACATGTCCAGGTCGACTCTAGCGATATGGATAAACGATGTAATTTCCTGTGTGCGATTAGTAAGCATAGTAGAAAAAATTCCAGAGGATTCACCGAATCTGTGGATTACAGAGAAAACAAAAGGTATGTTGACATTTGAAGTATAGTAAAAAGAACGCAGAGAGGTGTCTAGATCAGAATCTTACCAAACCGCATAGTGGAGAGTTGATAGCAGGTGCATTTCAAAAATCACATATCTTGAAGATCCGCTAATGGTGGTTATTGATAGGAAAAAAATGCCCAGCAATGAGAACAGTGTCGATAGTAAGTTGGGTGAGATCAACGGTGGGAAATCCAGCAACTCACCACGCAAAAACGGCTCAGTTACACCAAACAATAAAATCACTAAGAATGGTAAGTTGGATAGGAATGGAAGCGTTGGTAATGGGGCCAGTAGTCTGTCTGGGGGAACTTTAGAGAATAACAAGGAGTATAAAAAATTAAAGGCCAGGCTTCAGCAGAGTTTGGATCAGAAAAAGAAACTAGACAATGAGTTACGAGACATTGAAGAAAAACTATACATCGATGAAACCCAATACTTCACCAACACGTTCCATCCTAGTGCCTATGGTAATATCGTTAAGGGGTTTGACAATTTCGCCAGAACAACTACAAACAATAATCTAAGACGAAGATCTGCATTCATTGATGATGACAGAGTTTTTTCTTTGAGCAGCTATACCTACGTCAAAGAATTGGAGAAACAAAAGAAAGCGGACGATGGGTCTGAGTCAAGTGATAATGACCTGGACGACGAGTCATCAAAACGGAAAAAATGACCACACATACCTTTTTTGAAAGCTTTACTTCATTTTTGCGACCATTGATATTCTTTTTCTTACTTCTTTGATAGATTTTTTTTCACTCTGTTTTGTTTTAATTGTTTTGTTGTTTTTTTGCATTTTTTTTTATTATGAGAAGTATTTTAACAGTAACCACTATTGATTTCGTAGGGTTTCTATTTATTTTGTAAGATTGTAAGTTTACGAAAAAAAGAAAAAAATATGAATTAACAAATCTCTGAACTTTGGGTATTTGCTGAAGCAATGTTTTATTATAAACTGTAAGAACAAGTTAAGGAAGCAATAAAATCATAATTTCAAACATAAATTCAGAGAATATGTTTTGGTGAGTCTGTTTAGTTGGTTACTATTTTCAATATTTTAAAATTTTAAAACAACTTGATATTTCTGTCAAGCACAACAATAGGGAACTTCTAAACATGTAATAATATTTGCGTATTTTGTTTGGTATAATTGCATAATTTATCACCACGTAAAAGCCTTTAAGAACTTTTTGAATTTCGATTGCTAGGAATTCTTTTACAATTAACCACTTTAATACCTGGTTCAACTTGGTAATGTCACCACTTTTTTTCTGATTAGTATCACAATTACACATATATGGCCACATTCTACACACCAGGTCTGCTTCAGCAGTAATTAATTCGATAATCTACTACGTCTATTACATAAAATCAGTATCTTTGCATTTCTATAGAAAAATTTTCTAATTTCGAACACAATAACATTTTAATCTACGTTAAGTCTTCGTCTCGTTTTGAATTCTTTCCAAAAAAAAAAGAAAATAGTAACTCATTACGCTTAGTAGAATCGTTTTTCATTAGATTTTAAAAAGACAGAAACAATTAATGGAAATTACATCCATTCGGCAATTATCATTACACTTGGTTACAAACAAAAGAGTTTGAGATTCATCTGATCAAATGTATAAAAAAGAATAATTGAATGTCCATATGGAGCAAAAAAAAAAAAAAAAAATACTAAAAATTCATTGGATGACAGAAAATAAGCCTGGCTTAACTGAAAGAAGCAAGATTACTTGAGTTTCTCAATTTGAGAAACTATTAAGCAAATCATTTAGTTGAGAGATTCTAGTAAAGAATGAAAGGGTTAGTTAAAACTAGGTTCAGTATTGCAAAAAAGTGTTTCCTCAGCACTCAAGCCTCGAGTGGGTCATTGAGCCAAGATACTATAGTTAGTGAAAACCAATCTTCTGATAAAAGTTCGGCTCGGTCAGCATTAGGTTTCGAAACTAATGAACCAATATTCCAAACTATTGGCTCTCCTCCAACATTGCTTTTGATTAAATCACCAGCATCAGCTCCGGTGACAATAAAAAGAAATTCAATTCTTTCTCTAAATTTTCCAACGTATATCACAAAGCCCAATCAATTGATTAATATCGACGAATTGGTTAAATTTGAACTCAATTATTACAACAGTTTTTTCAAGTTCAACAAGAATTATCAAAATTTAATCTCAACAGTTCCTTTCAATTTGATCATCAATACCGATGATTATAGTAATAGTGGACATCTCTTCAACAAGAAACTTCAAGCTTTTAAAACTTTTCATAATTTGAAATTGGATGGTACTTCAGATTGGGCTATTTTCAAAAATAACGCAATTCAAGCATATTCTGGAAACAATTTAAGTTTATCTTTGAGATATCAACCCAATAAAGTTTCGAGACAATTACAAAAAAAATTGGATAGAAGTTATATAAATGCAAAATCCACATCGTTTTTCCAAAGAATCTTTAACAAAAATGTCAGTCTGAATTCAGATACTGGTCTTAGTAGATTCAAGAAATTCACATTCATCTCTGGTAGAGGTAATGTGGGACTTGTAGGATCTGGAGAAATTTTGCAAATTGATTTAACCCAGAATGAATCAATTTTGGTTAACAAAAATCATTTACTTGGTTTGAAAATCAATGGAATTCATGATTTGAATAATCTTATTTACACACAGAAGAAGGAAATAATAACTGATAAAGTAGAAAAGTCAAAATCCAAGGCATCTGAAAACAAATTGAAATCAGAGACAGAGAAACCAAAGAAGGAAATTATTCAAATTGAAGGTAATTCTTCAATTTCTTCATCAGCTTCGGCCAAAACATTTTTAAAGCTTGTGGATAGTGTCTCAATTATATTTCGTAAAACTTGGAGTCTGGTTGGTAGATTTTCGGGTTTAATTATTAATTATTTAAAGACTAAAAATTCAGATAGTAGCAATTTCGTCACTATTTTGGGTCCAACCACTATATTACTTAATTCGTCTAGCAATCAAAGCAATATTATTAAAAGTAACAAGAAAATACACATAGACCAAGAGATGACTGTACAAAGTGAAGACATGCTAAGCTATGTCACTATAAATAACGGCAAGGTGAATTTTGAAAACACCAAAGATTTTAACGATACAGTTAAACAAATTGAATCAAAACATTAAGACATATTTTTGACCAATAAAATATCAATAAATGAAATTTATTATTCGACTCAACCTTGTAGATTTGTTTGCTTAGTTCTAATTTACGGTATTTCATCAACAAAATAAACGTTTATGAACAAAAAAATAGAAAAACTATTAAAAACTATTAGTAACTTTTATATCAGTAAATATTCTACTGATAACTATTAAATCATACCACCTCTCAATCTCAACACCAAGTGCAAKGTAGATTCTTTTTGGATATTGTAGTCAGATAATGTTCTACCGTCTTCTAATTGCTTACCAGCAAAGATCAATCTCTGTTGSTCTGGCGGAATACCTTCCTTGTCTTGAATTTTGGATTTGACGTTGTCAATGGTGTCAGAAGATTCAACTTCCAAGGTAATGGTTTTTCCTGTCAATGTCTTGACGAAGATTTGCATACCACCTCTCAATCTCAACACCAAGTGCAATGTAGATTCTTTTTGGATATTGTAGTCAGATAATGTTCTACCGTCTTCTAATTGCTTACCAGCAAAGATCAATCTCTGTTGATCTGGTGGAATACCTTCCTTGTCTTGAATTTTGGATTTGACGTTGTCAATGGTGTCAGAAGATTCAACTTCCAAGGTAATGGTTTTTCCTGTCAATGTCTTGACGAAGATTTGCATACCACCTCTCAATCTCAACACCAAGTGCAATGTAGATTCTTTTTGGATATTGTAGTCAGATAATGTTCTACCGTCTTCTAATTGCTTACCAGCAAAGATCAATCTCTGTTGATCTGGTGGAATACCTTCCTTGTCTTGAATTTTGGATTTGACGTTGTCAATGGTGTCAGAAGATTCAACTTCCAAGGTAATGGTTTTTCCTGTCAATGTCTTGACGAAGATTTGCATACCACCTCTCAATCTCAACACCAAGTGCAATGTAGATTCTTTTTGGATATTGTAGTCAGATAATGTTCTACCGTCTTCTAATTGCTTACCAGCAAAGATCAATCTCTGTTGGTCTGGCGGAATACCTTCCTTGTCTTGAATTTTAGACTTGACATTGTCGATAGTGTCGGAGGATTCAACTTCCAAGGTAATGGTCTTACCTGTCAATGTTTTAACAAAGATCTGCATTGTTGTTCAGAGCACAAAGAGAAGAACAAAAAAAAAAGAGCTGTAAATAGTCAAAAAATGATAACGATGCGATAAAACTCGATCAAATACTGGCAAACAAGTACTAAAATTGAGCAAAAGCAGCTGGGATATCTTTATTCAAAGAAATATAGATAATTAAAAAAAAAAGGACGTGGGAGGAATAATGCTTGTAGGGATAACAAGCTGAATCGCGGGAAATATGGTATTTATATAGTATATTAGGTAGGGGTACCTTCAAAATCCAACTAAAAAAAATAAATAAATAAAAAAAAAAAAGAATTACAGATAAAGAAGGTGGCAAATCGCCATGTGTATGTGTGTTTAAATATGTGTATGTCAGTCCTAAGTAACCACTTACTACTATATAGAAGCAACCAGAACAGCAAAACAGTAAGAGAGAAAAAAGAAACATACGCTAAAATATAAATTACCGCATACAAATATATGCAAAATCTCACAATAAAGTAACCTACATGTCATTTATTATCTATCAAAGTCCCACATGACTCGCGCTTATTAAGAGTTTGTATAATAGTAGCGCTAAAAACAGTAATTACACAGAGACTCGCGCGGATAGCACAGATAGCATGCATAATAAGTATTTGACAGTTTTTATTTTTTTTTTTGTACAGTTACTATCAGCCAGCGAGCCGTGACACCTGGATACTATCGTACTGCTGGATACCGCTTTAACTTGTTTTTTTTTAATTGAAAACCACTTCAAACTGTACATAGAAACTAACCGTTTTTTTACGGAAAGCTTCGTGCTGGCTTGAGCGTCTGTTGGTGCTTACGAAGACAAACCACGGGGACGTAAAAAAGGACTTTCTTTCGTACTTCTTCCAGCTGCTGCTTCTTCCCCCTCCCCGGAAAAAACAGCGCAAAGGAAATTTTTTCTTTGATTATTGATCTCCCCCTCCCTGCAGCCTCGCCAACAGCCGCAGCAAACCTTTGCAGCCCAAACACTCAAAACATCAAAGGACATCCAACGGAGCAGTTCCAAAAATACAAATATACAGCCCACAGATGACTCTGGATCGGCCAAGCAAATAACGTTAGTAGAAAACCCAGTTATCGCCAGCAGCCGAAATCCATAAGATTTTTCCCAAAAAAGAAAGTATCGTATTTCATAAGTTGTCGTCAGAAAGCTGTATCAACGGCTTCAATTGCGAGATTTTTCCCTTAGAACGCGGTATTTTATTGTGGATATTCTCTGTCCAGCAGCATAGCTAATAATCGCTCAATTTGTACAATAGCGCACAAGCATGCATTCTGTATCTTGACATCTGTTTTAATTCAACTCTATAACTAGAAATCAACTGCCAATTCAGAGAATTTCCAGTCAACCATCAATAGAGGTACTTCCAATCAACCGTCAATGGAGAACCCCTTACAATGCTATTTCTAGACAACTACATTGGCAAAAAAAAGAAAAAAAAAAAAAGAAACATATATTCAAAAACATAGAGAACCAAGATTTTCCGAGAAAAAAGTCTTCTACTAGCTTGAAATCAATCATATCGATGCCTGGAATCAATCATATATCGAAATCTGTTTGGTACAATTCAGACCTCTTACTTTCTATACGTCACTTTGTCCACCTTTATGTCGTCGTCGAGATATGTGTAAATGTACAACGTACAAACAGAGCCCTGGATATCCAAAAGGCAAAAACTTGGTATCGGATCATCTAACAGATCGTCTTCATCAGTAGTTAACACTTCTTTTTTCAATTTTTCGATTTCAGCCTGTAATGCATCGCTGTCATTCGTATTTTCCTTGGTTTTCTTCTCTTCTTCATCAGTTTGGTTTTTGCCAGAGGCCTTACCATCAGAGCTTTCCGCGAAAGTTCTCTTTTCGGTTTCTGCTTGGCTGTTTCTGCTTTCAATTTCATCTTTCTCAGTTGCCTCAGCTTCTTTCGCATTATCCGAAATATCTTGCTTTTTATCGTTCTGTGTTTGATCTCCTTCCACATCTTTGCTACTACTATTTTCCTGTTTTGCCGCAATTGTATTTTCTCCATTGCGTTCCTCCTGTGATGTTTCTTCTGGCTGGTCTTCCACATCTTCCTCATCCTCCTCATCATCATCATCATCATCATCCAATTCTACTGTGGTGAACGCACCCGTTGCAGACCCTGGATTCACAAAAAGCTTGTCATCTAATGTATATGCTTCCACTCTATGAGTTCCTCCCCAAATCAAAATATCCACATCCATCTTTCTCGCTTCATTTAACAATGATAATGGATCATTTTTAGGAACAATTGTTATTCCACTTAGTACTCCTATTTTTAAATCATCGTGCTTTACAGTGTGAGAAATTGCAAGCTTTGGATCATTATCAAATGCCCCTTTAACCTCTTGAAAATCTGGTGATAAGCTCTTAAGAAACTTGCGAATACTAGGTGAGTTGGTCAGGTTTCCTAAACACAACACTTGTTGAATCTTCCCCGGTAGTAGCAATTTTTTGAACTATAAAAAAGTTAGAATCACTTCTATCGAATATTTTAATAAGAGATAAATTGAAAAAAAAAAAAGACATGTAAATCAAAACACTCCCATCGCAAAATCTATATAGATTTTCACAATCATTTTTCTTTAAAATACTACAGGAAAACTCGAGCCCCACTATTCGATCATAACTAAGTGATAGAATAATAGCCCGAAAGTGCAAAGAAGATACATACCTCGCTTGGGAAGTCGCAAGCCCTTTCTGGAATGAATATATCCCCAATAGCAAGAACAAGCATTTGAAATAGAATTAATAAAAAAATTTCAATGTGCTAACTAAGAATCTATCAATTCATGCTCTACAATAAGGTGAAATTTGTAAGAGAGTGTATTTATTATGTTAATCCAATTGTAGTATTTGAAGGATCAGTTGTCTATTTGTTACTACGTTTTTTTTCTCTAACACTCTCCTCCAAACCACCTTTGGTTACGGGCACATAACTCTAATAGTCATCGAATGCCTACTCAATTCGAAGATTCACCAACTGGATCTCAATACAACCAGGCATCGTATATTCTGGATGCAATTGGTAGTATATTATCTTCTGTTCACTAGACTATGTATGAATTAAAGCTTTTTATTAAAGCCAACAAACAAAAAAAAAAAAAGCCTAAATATGTATAATTCAAATGACCGAATACTAATTAATGTGCAATGATTATCTACTTTACTTTACGACGGAAGTATTTGCCTAAGACTTGGCAAACAAGCGGTATTTTCTTTCTCTAAGTTTTTATTATCTGGATTACGGAGTCTATACATTTATTCAGGAAAAACTTCGCTAAGAATTTATTGTATTTACCACATCAGTCATCCTCAATATTAGTACCTCTAGATCGCAAATTTACCTCGGTACTGTCATTTCGTTCATAAGATGATGTTACATTCTGTTCTGATAAATTCTCTTCTATGTCGATATTAAAATCAGAATTTTCGACATTTTCGATATTCTCAACATCTTCATCATCACGTACGATGATTGGATCCATTGAATTCAAAACCAGCTGGTATATCTGAATTGTTTCGTGCTTAAATTCATGTTTAGTTCTATTCAATAAAGATTTGACTCTAAAACTTAAGCTAGGAATCATGAGCAATAGAAATAGTATAGCGTCTTTGTAAAAATTAACAATAGGGAAATGGATATGTCTGTACCAAAAAATACCAGGCAGGCGTTCAAGCTTTTGAGATCTCAAAGTTTTCCAGTATGATATAACTGCAAGCTTGGCTTTATAATCTCTTATTTCCCTTTGCATTTCTTCGTATTCTCCTTGCTGCTCTGGATCTTGCATTTCCATAAAATCAGCACTTGCAAACACTTCATCTAAAAACCTTTCAAAAACTAGAATGATTCTTTCGCTGCAGCAGAAACCTATTAGCATATCTAATTTTTGTTCGTACCTTTCTTGTAATCTATTAAAAAAATTGTGTACTGATTCTCCTTCAATCCCTAACAATTCGATAACCCTAGGAATTATCACACTAGTAAAATTAAACGTGGATAAAACTAAAATAATCAAGCCAATAAAAAAAGCAAGCATTACGTATCCACTACTACCAGTCTCCTTATAAATGGCATTTGCTACCATTATGAGGAAGAAACATAATCTACCATTTATTGCAAAATCAAAACGATTGTTATCATTATCATTGTTATTAATGTTATTTACTAAATCGTTATTATTTTCTAGCTCATTGTTATTTTCTAACTCGTTGTTATTTTCTAACTCATTGTTGTTCTCTAACTCATTGTTATTTTCTAGCACTTCGTAATTCTCGATTTCATTATTATTTTCCATATCGTTATTGTTTTCCGGCCAGTGACTAATCTCGAGATCCTTATTTTTATTCATATTATTGACATAGCTATTGTTATTATCAGCCTTGATTGAAATGGTTCTCAGTGGAGCGTGCAAATCTACTGAAAAGTTTCCATCCTTTGCTCCGAGATTTCTAATTTTCTTCAAACTCATAGGATTTATGAGTAACAGAAACTTGTTCTCTACGTTAGTTATTATCTTTGCTTCTAAGCTAGACAAACATACGGTCTTATTATCTAAAGTAATTTCAATATACTCTTTTTCTCGTTCAGATGACTTATTACTCATGTTAGCCCTTGCAGAAGATTCAATAGCACTACCATGATTGAACCAGTATTCCCTCACTGATGAGCTTTCACTCTCATCAGAGAAAGAATTGTCTTCAGAATCAGTTAGAAGTTCAAGATCATTTGCTTTTCCAATTCGCAGGGATAAACTTTCTTCCTTGTGTAAATCAGCATTCTTAGATACTAACATTTGAGAAATTTTGAATTCTGATGTAAATCCTAATTGAACTTCCCGTTTTCTCAAAAGTTCATCGTCTAATGATGAACAGCAATATTCTGGTAAGTGCAAAACATTTTTTAGTTGAGCATCTAGCAGGGTTTGGCTACCCAAATAGAATAGTTCTATATCAGATGTTTTGAGCCCATCCATTTTCAGATCACCATTTCTTGAAGTGGATTCTCTTATAGACTCTATTATATCGCCTACCTTGCGATAAAGCTGAGGTGAAGAATCAACAATAGACAAATCTAATAGAGAATCGTGATCAGAACAATGCGTAAATGAAACATCGACCACCCAGAATGATAGGAAAACTTGAAACGGTGGAGCTGTATCTATTTCGAATATATCTCTAAATTTTAGATCAGAAGGAGAAAGCTCAACATTGTTGGCGTACAGAATCACATTCTCTTTCGAATAATGCGGTTCCGTGTCATGTAAGACCGAAGAAGCGTTGTCATCCAACAGTTTTTCAATAACAAACTCTTTCTTTTTGTTTTTCTTAGTATCATAAATAGCGCAGCATATGGGAAACTTTGGAACGAGATCTTGGGACAGAGTATATTGATCTTTCTGGTCACAGCTGCCACTTATGCTCATATTGAGTGCAATTTTGTTATTTGTTGAGCCGCTTTGGTCAATCAATGATTGCACTCTATCGAAGGAAGATGCGATTCTCTCACTATGAGATTTGTGCAGCATATGTAAAACAATCGAATCTGGATTCTCCACAAAGTCGTTGACCTTCGATGCCAACTTTTCCCGAATAGCACACTTTAGCTGGTACACCGTGTTTTTGGCATGGCATCTCAAGGAAAATGAGCTGTTAAGAGACGGTGTGAGAAGGCCTGGAGCCTCTCTATCAAAACACACGGTTATTTCAACAGGAGTATAATCCAACTTCATATCTAAATCTGTCTTATCTGACTATATTAAAAGGTCAATGTCAAGCGTAGAATTGTATTAGTTTTTTCTTTGCAAGAAAATTAAAAAAAAAAGCAGCCGAAAATCCTCTCTTTACAATTCTTTTTTGCCTATTTCTGTCAAAGGTCTGTTAGAAACCATCTGAACAGAAATACTTAGTGAATTACAATCTAGGGATTGTTATACAAACGTTGGAACGAATTAAGCTTTACTATGTGAAGATGCCAAATACTTACTATCAGTATTAGTGTTTCTTTAGTATTTGATTCCTTTCACCACCGCGGGGCTTCTAACATATGAGTTTGATCCATACTGAGTGTCGATAATTGAAAAACGATTCAGAGCGTATAAAATTGATATTTCATTTTTCACCACAGCTGGCAAAAAAAAGCTATATACAGTACTTGTCTAAATTCAATATCCAACTTGTATATTATCTTAGATTGATCGAAAATAATCTTTCAACATCATAAGAATAGATCTGGTATTATCTTAGTGAAAGAATCTTTTCTTTTATTTTTGACAGAAAATAAAAACCTAAAAAAAATTACAGTTGAACAATTTACTGTTGCTTGAATAACCAAAAATTATCAGTACATCGATGATGAAGCTTTTGTCCACAATTGTTCTTGCTTTCAGTTTGATATTATTCTACTTCAGCAGTGGTGTCCAATCTGCGTCTGCTGTTGAGGAAGTGATCACCAACAAGGTCTACTTTGACATCAAGCAAGGAGACGAAGATTTAGGAAGAATTGTCATTGGGTTGTTTGGAGATGTTGTTCCAAAGACTGCCGAAAACTTTAGACAATTGTGTGTCTCCGAAGACCCAAAATTCGGCTACAAGAACTCTATTTTTCACAGAGTGATCAAGAATTTCATGATCCAGGGTGGTGACTTCACCCACGGTACAGGTATCGGAGGCAAATCGATCTACGGAAACAAGTTTGAGGACGAAAACTTCAAAATCAAGCACTCTGCTCCAGGTTATGTTTCCATGGCAAATGCGGGTAAAGACACCAATGGATCACAATTTTTCATCACTACTGTGAAGACCTCTTGGTTGGATAACAAGCACGTTGTATTTGGTAAGGTGATCGAAGGTATGGATGTCGTTCAGAAAATCGAGGGCACTGCCACCAATTTCAGAGACAAGCCAAGTGTTGACATTGTGATTGCAGACTGTGGTGAACTTGTTGACGACGCAGCCAAATCTACCGAGTCTGAGACTGCCCCAGCAAGCACCGAGGTTAAGAACGATGAATTATGAGCAGTTGTATCTTGATTTCCTGGTTTTTGCGCCTTTCAGGTGGGCCAGCATGTTTTTTTAAAAATATATATGTATATATATAAGTAACTAGCGATAGAAAGCTATGATCAATTGAATTTTAAAAGAATTCCAAGCGAATTTTAAAAGAACTCCAAACGAATTCCAAGCGAATTTCAAACCAATTCCAAACGTAAGAGTCGCCTATTTGCTGGGAAATTTTGAAGCTTGGTTGTGACATACACAGGGCTGTCGTGAAAAATAGATATTTACTCAGAAAACTTCGACAAAGTTCACGTCTATTGGTATTTGATCCCTCGTTGACTCCCGTTGACTTTTTTGTCGCTGGCACCGTTGACGAACAACTATCTTTGAAAGCCTCAGGGTCTGTAAGAGTGGTTGTCGTGACTGGATTGTGTGTTTGCAACCCTGGTCCTGATGAATATTATGTGCGTTGGTGTAGCATATATTGTTTCTTTGGGTTATGTGGTCCGTCCTCTTATGTTTCCCATTTCCCTTCTGAAACATTTTTCTTGCAACATAGCATGCAAGTCTGCATCATATAGTGAGTAATTATGGAATGACGGGCAAAGCAAACGAGGGGTTATTGAAGAATACCCGTTTTAGTTGTACGAAAGACGCGCTAGTGCTCGGTTGCCCTTTTTTACCTGTTTTCTGTATTTTAGAAGAGGTGGTGCGTGGAGATATTTCTAGTTTTCTTTTTGTTTCTCGTCTGTATTTTGATTGTGACAATTTTCTTCCATCACTGTTCTAATAATAAGTATTTCTGTCAGAAATGAAAGAAAATGTATGAAAGACGCGTGAAAAGAAGAATGGAAAAAAAAACTTTACCGAGAATCATACAGTAAAAAAGCAAAATATCGTAATAAAAGGTGGTGTAGTAAGTGAAAGCCCAGAAATGTGATGTTATTTTTTTCTTTTTTTTTTTTTTTTTTTACTTTTTTTTTTCCCTTGTATACTTGATTTGCGAATCCTTCAACTAGTATTCTTTTTCTTTTTCTGCTGCTTCTTTTAAATACTGAGATCTTATTTTTCACCTACTTCTGTTCCTCTTCAGCTGTATATTATTGATTTTCGTGTTTTTGAGTTTACTCTTCCGTTTCTTGAACCCACTACACTCTTTCACCTATTGAACTCACACATTTCACCTTTTGGACTCACACATTTCACTAGGCCTATTGTTTTGTCAACCCAGTACCTTTCGCAAGACTTTTGATTGATCGTTCCCGTCAGTCAGATTCCCTCCTAGCATACATCCAGGTCTCCCCTTCACAAGCAAATCAGCTACTATCCCCCGAGGAACAGTGCCAGACCCCCAAGAATCACGAGTCACGGTTTTTTCCAGCAAAAATGGTTGCATTAAGAAGAAATTCCACAAAAAAGAAGAAGTCAAACAGTATTGATCTCACAATCACCAAGGAAGATGAGCAGAGAATGAAATACACCGCAAAGGAGAACCAACTCTTGAACGCCGTCAACGAAGAACAGCCTTTTCAAGAAGCAACTGGCCACAACAACACCAATAGACAAAGTATGGCCATGTTTTTCGCAAACAGAAAACACAATGTTGACTCCTTTGGAATGCCAATCTCTCAGCCAGATGTGTCGAATCCTAGCAGAAGCAGAGACGAACGTCCTTTGGACACCATCAGATCGTTCGAATACGCCATAACTGGTGATAATTTTTACAAAGAGCACATAGAAACCCCAAGATTAGGCTTCAGACCAAGACCTGAGTTCCCTTTGTTCACCTCTAACGTGTACGCCAGCAGTCCACCAGCAGCATCATACAGTCAACCTGTTTATACTCCACCTCCTATTCAAAAGGAAGAGCCAAAGAAGAAGAGAGGCTTGTTCGGAAGAAAGAAGAAATGATCCGAGAATATTGCTCGAGTTGTAGCTGAAGAAGGAAAAATTCTTTGCTCTTCGATAGAAGGGCGGTTGCTCGGAACCAAAAGCTGCAAAAAGAAAAATACTAAAAAGAAAATGTTCAACGAGTCAAGAAGAAACGTTCCCCATGGATTAGATAATGACTGGTGTTTTTGTTGTTTTTGTTTGTTTGTTAGTTATATATGTCAAATTTTTTTTTTACTTTTGTTTATTTAGATGTTTATTTTTACTACACTTATACATTCTCCTGATATCTATATCAGGATCGATCTAGAATACATAATATTACTTATTAATCCGGTATCCTAATCTTGATCTTTTCCTATTTGGTGAATACTATTTTGCCTGTTTTTGCAAGATTCTCAGTCCTTTAGGGACTCATGGTTTTGGAGAAAAAGCTTTCCCTTCTTGAGAAATATACTATATAGGTAATAGCCAATTGCTGCCTTTAGCCTATGTACTTTCTGATTTGCTTCTTCACCCCAAGAATGTTTGCTATTTAATTTGATCCGCATGGTGTGACTCTTCTAAAAGCACGTCAAGTCTAAGTAGCCAAAAAGCTGCTGATAATTATGGCAGTTGAGGGCTAAGCCTCTGTCAATCCCCCCTTCTTATGACTCAAGAAATAGAAATGTCAATAATTTTAGCTGTGTGAAAGTGCTCATATGCATGCTAAATCGTAGTTGTCTCGTTTAATTGAGTGCGTATTTTTTTTTTTCTGGGCGCAGCTTCTATTCGCTTCCACGGGGCTTCTATCTATCATTACAGGGGCTTCTATTAGACTTACTGAGCTTGTGCGTTCTGTTCGGCCAATTCAACATAGTCTTATCGGGGCTTCTATCAGATCACTGTTTTTTGTGCCCTCACTCAGTAAATATCATTATCTCTCTAAGGATACTAACAGTACCCCAAGACACTTGAGCTGTACTAGCAAGGGCTTCTATCCAGAAAAGGCTTCCAATCTCCAGCATACTGGCAACCTATCACAGTATTATCTCTCTCAATTCTGGAAGTGATGTTCCTATGATGTTCATGTTTGTTGAATTTTCGCGTTGTCTCTTTTTTAACATATTTAGTTCGACCAGTAGACAATCGAAAAAATCAAATCTATTTTGATCAAAAAAAGGTTCCGATTCAGAAACCTCGTAAAAGCAGAAAAACCCTCTGGTTGCAACAAAATACAAACTGTTCTCAGTGTTAATTGCTGCCAGCAAAATTCATGATCAGCCTTCTTAAACACACCCCAGAAAAGTTTTCAAAATATGTTTCTTTTCAAATCAAAAGAATCTAGCATGACTTACCCCTGATTTGCAATGGAAAAATCAATTTTGAAATTATGCCAGAAAAATTTTTTTTATTAAATATCCTTCATGAAGTAATTTTCTGTTTCCTCGTAGGGTTGTGAGAGTTATATTGAGTTTGCCTCATGGTTTGAAACCTTATAATAGGCACCAAGCATAATTCAATTACTTTTTATGCTTTGAAAGTGAGTAAGAAAGTTTTTTCACTCTGTTCGAATTGAGCTTTATAGATTGTTATTTTCCAAAAAGAACAATCAAATCAAACGTAAGCAGAAACTTTTTTTTTCTCATGATCAAAAAAAAAAGAGTAAAGTACTTCGTCATCAATTCAATGAACGGTTCTCGAAAACTGTTGGTGCTTCTCCATTAAACACTGATTTCTAAACGACCACAATCATAAGGTTCAAAATTTTCAGCTGAGAGACAATTAAATTTTTATATTTTTTTGTTTATGATACAAAAGTCTACAATTCATTAGCTTTCCTTGAACATAATTTTTGCTTATACTTTCAGAGAAGCCGAGCTATCCTAATTAATTTTCCTTTTCTGTTTTTGATCTACTAACAGTATGATTCAACGCAAAAGCTTATTGATTCTTCTTGATGCACACGATCAATAGAGAACATCACCGAATACAGAGAATTGTAGAAAAATTTTGGATCACAAAACAAGAAAATGATCACGAAAAAAGAAAACGATCACAAGACTGAAAACGATCACAAGACAGAACCAAACATCACAAGACGAAAAAAAAAATGATCACCAAGGGAAGACAGGAAAACGGTCACAAGATAGAAAACTATTGCATATTCAGAATACATTAGCATAAACTTTCTTTTATAACTTTATGTTGAATTTTTATTAACTTCTCAGCATCAATCTAGTACCGTCATATTATTTTTGGAAAGACGTCTTGTTTTCCCAAGGAAAATTTTTCCAGTTTAAAATGCCGCGCGATTCAACCTTTTTGCATCGTACATTACGTATGCACGCATTCATGTACAAACTATGTGAACGAGTAAAGAATTGCATGTAGAAATACTCACAAATACAGGTAGCAGCTCTTGTAAGGTCTGCAATATTAGGAAACTCGTTGGAATTAATCAAAGAAAACCAATCAATAAACAGACAATGCAAATCAAGTACAGCTATCCAAATAGAGTTTGCTGTTGACGATGCTTAGTATTGAATCCAAAAAGTTTTAGAGTTAAAACGATGAAAATCATGTACGTAATGTCAGTGAAGAGACGTTGTTGAGCTTGAAAGTCTTAACAATATCTTATTCCAAATGCGGGATGACCTAGGTAGCTTTCTAAAAGAAAAACAAGGTATCTTTGCTGTGCATTCAATACTGTAGAAAGAATATGGTGGTATCCTCGTTAGTATATTGGGTAATTGGTCACACTGTGGTTTTCAAAGTTTAACATTTGTATGTGAGTTGCTTATTTGTTTTCCTAAATTGATTAGCTACGACTATCAAACTAGTGAACGTTTTTGGAAACATATACGAAGATAGTGAAAAGTAGCAAGTATGGTCAGCAGTAACAAAAAATCAAATCAGACCCATATTAGGATATGCTTAACCGAAACATATGCTGTTTATACTAATTGCAGGGCAGAATCAAGAGAGAAAGTGAAACAATTGGAAATCAATGTCCGACGGCAGAGCACCTCCGTTATCAAGAAGGTGCTATCGAGTTTTACATATTTTGTACAGACAGTTGGGTGCAGGGCACGCAGGCTCGTGCAGCAAGGCAAAAAAAAATTCCACATTTGCAAAAGATATCCATGGCCACAGGCAGCGTCTGGGGCATGGGTCCATGCTATGGCGTTGGGCGTGTGAAAAAAACACCAGGGCGCGTTCTGGGGCGACAGGGCCTGCGAAAACCCTAGGGCATCAGAACAGGACACTAGAGCGTTATACGTGCAATGGCGTTGGGAGCTGGTATTTTGAATTACAGTAGCTTAACCTGGATGCCCTGTGGGATAACGTTGTACAACGATAACGGTTAGCAGAAACGTTTGGATGCCGCCCATCAGAAGGGTGGTGTGAACTGTTGTGACCGAACCTCGTTTGCAAACGCTACCCATGGGGAAAGGAAAAGAAGGTGCATGTTTTTTGCGAGGTTGCAACGTCTGGACATGTTACAGAGTTGTTCGGCGAGGGCTGCCGAACCAGAACGGTCCAAACCTAGTTGTTTTTGGCACAGGCTGGTGCAATCTGATCGTTTCTGGACTAGGCTGTACGACAGCCTGGGACCTGGTGGTTTATTTCGAACAACCATACTGATTTTCAATTTTCTACGATCTGCTTTGGAAAAAACCCACGATTTGCTGCTGTAAAGTATGGCATCATTTTGCTGTCCAAATATTTTACTCCAATCAAACACCAGTTGTTATCCAATAGACCACCACCCTTTGCAAACGAACCAAGCCAGGTCCTGGCACTACCAATACAATATCAATGAATATTTGTACGCAAAGCTCCAGCGCCGCAGATCACAATTACGCGCACCTCAATTTGCACGAGTAAACCTTAAATCTGAAAACGATGGGCAAAAAAAAGAAAGAGAAAAAGAAAAAAACCCAAAGGATGTTTAGAACAACGGTGCGGATATATGTTTTTTCTTTTCCTTCTCCCATAGAATCACTTTTTGGCTGTTGTTATGTATGTATTGATTCCTGATTTCCTTCGAGGAATACAAAAAGTTTAAAAAAATTAGCGCCACATAACATACACCTAGAGAAATGCAGAGGAAAAAAGCCCAAACAAAAGCGCAAAATTGTATCTACAACGGGACAAAATCATTTAACAGTAACAAAAAAAAAAACATTGAAAATCCCTATGCATCCTGCTACTCACGATAACGCTGCATAAATTATAAATCATACAGTAAAAAGAATTGGGAATACGCTATACATGATAGGATCTGGGAATCAATCTTGAGACTTATCTTACAAAGCAAATAAATACGAAGGCAAATCCTTAGTTTTCGCCCCATGGAACTCTGTTTTTCTGATCTTTTGAATATTGATATCTAACGCTCTTCCCACAACCATTCTCCATTTCCCTCCTTGGTCCCTATATTCTTTTGGTCTTATCCCCTGCTGGACTTTTTCTGGTGTTTGTTTTTTTTTTCACTGACTTTGTTCTCTACAGGATTCTATATATTGCTTGTTTGTTTTTGCTTCAATTCCACTACTCCCACGTAGCCAAAAATAACAGTAAACTTATCAAAAAAAAAAGGCCCACTAGTCTCTTTCATATTCGCGTGTAGTCCACAAGTATCTCAAACTTTACGTCCTCCGTGTGTGCTTCCAGTTAAATTCGCGTGTTTGTCCTCCATTTCCGTCCTCTTCCTGTTGTGGCTTTTCTTCCTCCTCATACAAAATGTCCATCCAGTTGCTGTTTTACGAGTCTCGCTCCTCTTCCTCCAATACTCAGGTCACAGACTCTCTTGCATACGTCTTGAGTGCCAAAAAACTCAGTTTCAAGTGCTCCTCAACGACTCCATTCATACTGGATTCTGTTCTCCCATTCTCTGATCCTCAATCGATCTCCTTCAACTCCACAAGCTTCAGCATAGCCTGTCCTCTCTCAAACAGATCATTCTCAGATCCAGAGCAACATTCCACAACTTCTCCTTTAGCCTCGTTTGCTCCATCATCGCCTGATTCTACGACTTTTTCAGATATTAGCTCCTTCAACGATGAGTCCCATTTAATTAATAGTTCAGGACCTGGTTCCAACTTCTTCTCCTCAAACGACTTATACTTCAACCAATCAAGAAACTCCAGTTTTGCTTCCTCCTCATGTTTGTCTTCCTTCTCTTGCTTTTCAAATGCAAATGATGACCATCCTTTGATGTATGATGATATGGAAACTGATCAAGAAGAATCCTTTCCAGAAGTTTCAAAATCTGTGGTTCTTCAAAAGAAAATTTCTCAAAAAGATTTTGAAAAGCAGCCACAAAAGTCAAATAAGAACTTGATTTCGTCTTTAACAAAATCGTTGAAATTTTTCTCCAGAACTTTGGTTTCCAATCCTTCTGTTAGTCGTACACTTGAACTCAATTATTCAAATCTTAATTCCAACTCTGCATCGTATGAAAATTCATCTCCTGTCCCTTTGAAAACATTTAAAGTGGAAAATACCCCATTAATCGAAAACTGGGATGCAACTACAATGGAATTTGTAAATCCTGAAATGCTAGCAAATGGTTGCCCAGCTTCCGGTAATCAACGTTCTGCTAGAGCTAGCCCATTGTTTTTACGTATGTACGCCATCGGAAACTCTAGTCAGCAAAAGAACTTAATTCCTAATATTTTTGATATTGATGAATCCTATGAAGAAGAAATACAAGAAGAGAATGACTTTTTCTACGAAGAAGACGATATCATAGAACAATTAGATGATACCGAAAATTCTTCTTCGAATCAATACACATACTACAAGTTAGGAATGAAGGCAAAGTTAAAGCTCTACGATAACATAAAACTTCAACCTCGCTCTGATTCACCATCAGATAATAGTCTTCGCAAAGTCAAATACATCAAAGATACCCTTTTTCATCAAAACAATAGTCAGAGCAGCGCTGGCGCAGCTTTAGGAACTATTGGTAAGTCTTTGGTTGAGTTGTCAGATCAAGATTTTTTCCAAACTAATCCAGTAGTTCCATGGATTCTGTACGATGATATTGTGAGTTTAAACAGTTCAAGAAAACAATATGTTTTGAACACACATGGTATACTCAAATCTGAACACTCCTTACAGAAGAATTCTACGGACATCATGAAAAGAAACAAGAGTCATGTTCAGTTTACTGTTAAAGGATACGTTAATCCAAGATGGGTCTCCTCTCCATGAGTTAATTCCAATTAACAAATCGATGATTATCATATTTTTCAATTCTACGCTCATAATTTTTTTTTTTTGTTATTGTCATTAATTACTTATTTATTAGTTTGATTTTCCAATCAAAACAACATTTTTCTTATTTTTCAGCAATAATTTTTGGGGTCATGTTTTTATTTTTTTTTTTTTACAACATAGGTTTATCAATATTTGGGTTATCTGGTACTTAATATTTTCTTTTATCATTTCTTCGTTTATAACTTATTATTATTCTACTCTATTTAATATCCTTATTGCAACTAATTAAACACAGCATTAGCCTGGAATTCATATTTTTATTAGATACGTAACATTTTTTTTTTTCTGCAAACCCACCGGAAAATCAATATTTTGGATTTTTGTTTCAGGTGATAGTTTTTGATCATGAAAATTATGTTGGCATGGTGCAGTTAAATACTATGTATGCACTGCCTGAGAAAAGTTGATTTCTAATGCAGATATCTCCGTTTTCAACAATAGTGTTCAGTATAAACTACTTTGATTTACTAATATCCGGATTGAATCGAACTGATGCCATTCAATAGAGCAAATCAATTTACGATTTATTAATAATTAAAGAGTAAAATCTAGTAAACTCCAAAGAATGATTGAGTTGAAATAGCTGAAAACTTTCATGAATATGTAACTTTTCATTGGTTGCAACTCGAAACAAAAGCTGTACCAACTCTACGAAGTTGAATTTTTGAAAAAATTTTAGTTTCGGAACTGTATTGTATATATATGGAAAAAAAATCAAACATCAACTACCTCTTTACTCAAAAAGCATCAATAAAATAATAAACAGAATAATAAGAAAAAGAAGAAATTATTAGAATTAGCTAATAATTATTATCAGCATAAAATATCTCTATTAAAATAAGAATTTTCGAAATATTGTTCAAACTTGAACAGTGCAGCGCAACACTTAGAACAAGATGGATGCACCACCACCAATGAAGGAAGCCAAGACAACGGTGGATAACAATAATTCAGTAACAGTGAATTTGACACCAGAAGTCATTAAACCACTAGCTTCACCCTTGGAGGTAGAAGAAGACTTACCGGAAGCAGTAGAAGATGAGGAAGATTTAGAGGAGGATGAAGAAGAGGAGGATGAAGAGGAWGCAGAAGCAGAAGCAGCACTCAAAGCAGAGGAACAAGCAGAACCAGAAGTGGCAGACTTAACCTTACCTGAACCACTGAAAGAACAAGCTGATTTAGCAGAACCTTCCTTTTCGTAGTACTTGTTCATGATGTAAGACAATTGGTCCTTAGAAGAACAGAAAGAGTAGCTACCGTATTTACCGGAAGTACCGTTAACGGAAATATCGGAACAGGAGACAACAGAACATAAGTAAGAGAACAAGTCAGAGTAGTCATCTTCAGTAACATCGTCATTGACAACACAAGCCAAACTATCGTAAAGACAGTCACAAGTAGAAGAGTCTGGAGTTGGTGGTAAAGCAGTGTTGGCAGACCAGTCAGAGTTAGTAGCTGGACAAGCGAAAGTACCAGAACTAGTAGAGACATCACCTGTTTTAGCGGTGGATGGACTAATAGAAGCTAATTCAGATTTCAAGTTGTTGAAATCATCTAAAGTAGAAACATCACCGTTAGAATCAATAGTAACTAAACCGTAATCATTAGCTTCTTGGAAGTACATGTAGACAATACCACCGGACCAGACACCATCCATATCAGAACCGTAAAGAGATTGAACTTCACTGAATTGTCTTGGGGTGACAGCATTACAACCGTATTCGGAGAAGAAGATTGGGACAGTTAAGTTCTTGAAATTGTTGGTAGCAGTTTCAAAACCAGAAGAGGAATAAGAAGATTCACCACACCATTCGTACATGTTGATACCGTAGAAATCAGCAGCAGAATCTTCATCACCACAAACAAAGTAATCAGCCATTGGAACTCTTGTGTCACTGTCATCATTTGAGGAGTAACCAACTGGAATCAATCTGTAGTCACTGTTGTTGCTGTGTTTTTCTTTAATGTAAGCCTTGGTATCTCTGATAGCAGCCTTAACGAAAGGAGAAGCATCGGTGTTGGTGTTGTTGTTGGTAACTTCGTTACCGGCGAAGAAACCTAAAACGTTAGAGTATTTACCCATCATATCAACGACACTGGTGTATCTTTGGTACAAGTCAATGTTCCATTGAGGAGAGTCTCTGTTGATAGATAAGTCAGGTTCGGATAAATCGGCAATGACGTAAATACCAGCATCATTAAGAGCATTCATACATTCGGAGTGGTCCAAAGAGGTGTTAAGAGCGTAGACTCTGATAACGTTAGTACCGAGCTCGGTCAAGTATGGGATATCTCTCTTACAACTGGTTGAATCACCTAAAGGATCGACGAAATCGGTGGTGGTGGCATTTGCAGAGTCGGCTTGGTACGCAACACCCTTGATGTAGAATTGGGATCCGTTGTTGGAGTAGAAGAACTTGTTACCGACGATTTCAATGGCTGGCAAGTCGTCAGCCGAGACGACGGAGACCAAGAAAGAGGCGATGGTGAAAAGAGTGTTGAAAAGCATGTTATATGGAAGCTATTCGATAGAAGCAGGTGTTTCTCTTATCAACAAGCGAGCGAAAATTACAGACAAGAGCAAGAAAATCCTAAAAAATTTCGGTCTTGAACTTTGTGTACTTCTTCGGGTGGAGTTTCAGAAAGAAAGAAGAAAAGAAGAATTTCAAGAAAAAGAATGCAAAAAATACTATTTAAATTAACGGATATGAATCTCACAGGCGAATTGACAGCAAATCATGTTCATTTTATAGGTTTGTGCAAGAATGGGAAGCCAAATGAAAAATATGGAAAAAAAAAAAAAGAAAAAAGAAAAAAAATCAACGAATAAAAAATACAGGCTACGATTATAAAAGAAAGAAAAAGCACCTTTTTGGGAACTATTTTGGGCACAATAGCCTGGTTTAGGCATATTTTTGGGGTGGGCGCGAAAGGGAATGAACGAAAAAGAAAGAACGACAGAAAAAAAAAGATTCAAAAACCAAAACAAGAAAAAAACAGTGAAGCACAGAGATACCGGGGGGACTATTTTAAGAATAATCATGCTTGAATATAAGAAATAAGCCAAAAAAAGAAACGTCAATTGAGGAGTGATGCAAAAATACCCTAAACAACACACACAAAACTAGACTATTCCCTAATACAGCTGCAAATGTAATTAATCCAGCGACTGGCATACGTTGCCCTCAAAAAATGTACATACATTAGGGCAATGCAAACACAGAAAACGTAGCCTGGAGAGACACAACAGGAGAAAAAAAGAAGAATAATCACCAGCCCTAACAGCGGCAAAGCCAGAGAAACCCATCGTGGTGAGGAAGAGCTGGCAGCTATTAGGGGCGTAGACAGATGAAAAACAATTAATTAAAGCAGACAACACAGCATACAGGGAGAGTCTGGTGTAGGATGCATACATACACACATACATACATACACAAGTAAACAAAACAAAACACACAGAAAGAACGAGCCGCGACGGCTCTGCTGCACGCACTCGGGCCCACTGGAAGATATGGATAACGACAGTGATCAAGAAAAAAGCCTAGGTTTGTATGCAGCATCATGCGCCAACCAAAACCTGCACCGTAGCACGTCCTGTTGTTAGTGGGAGTTAATCGGAGTATGTGCCTCGTGTCCTCAAAAATAGGATAGATCGAGACTGCGTTTCAGAGAGTCTATATCCAAACACCAGAGAAAACGAGATCTATTGGAAAAAAAAACTGGCTGATGCCCGTGGGAGCGAGTGCGCGCGCCCCTGGTGTCTCCTAACCGCACATGAGGCTATTTTTTTTTTTCATTTTTTTTTTGTCTATCACGATCAGTAAACTGTAACGCTAGCTTTTTCTATTTTCACAAAACCTATTTAGTGAAAGTAAGTTATTTAGTGAGAATAAGCCCATCTATTGAGAATAAGCCCATTTAGAGAGAAGATTACGTCCAAGTATAAGCTCAATGCAAAAAATACGCCTTCTTTGGTAAATGCTCCTTCTTTGGTAAATAGTACTTCTTTGGTAAATAATTCTTCTTTGGTAGTTGAACCTGCAAAATACAGGGCTGCGATTTTCAGAGAACATTATTTCGCTCTATCAGAGTAAACCCTCATTTACGTCTGTAGTTTTTTTTTTCTGATGCTAATGAAGATCCTAACGTCTCGACTGTTTTTCTGTTAGTTGTATTTTGCGTGGCCTGGATTTGATTGTACTGCGCGTAGCCGCACCAAGTACTTGACAAGTCCAGCTGATATGCACATATTCGATAAACGTTCTACCAACGCATCTTTACATGATAATACCTCCACATCTCTACACCCTCTCTCCCAATACACTCTTAGGTCTATAAATACTAGCATCTCAAAACCCATAAACACTTTTTAAGCCCATTAACAGCTGAATATCCTCATAGGCCCATCAATAGTTAGGCCCACCTAAGTTAGGCTCATCAATACGTTCATTCTCTGTCATATCAATACAATTGAAGATACTCAAAGCTCATACAAAAATCGGGATGGAGCACCCTGAACAGCCTTGGCCTTACGAACATCGAAGTGAATTTACCCATACTTGGACAATGCGCTTGCATTTGCGATTTAGTGAGTCAGCCATATGAGCTGAGTATCATACTACAATACTTGTGCAATATTCAACTACAGTTTGACCGTGCTCTTGTTCCAGCTCCCTGGCTGGTCTCGTTTGTGCCCCCATATCTACATTCAACTACAAAAAAACTTCAAAAAAAAGTCATCATTCATCCGGACGCTCAGTCAATATTCATCAGATGGTGGTGGTCAATATCCGCTCAAGAACACAGAAAAATATTATATACAGATACACAAAACGCGCTAAAATCCGCAAATTATTCAAACCTCAAATTGTCCCCAGCATCTTCAGCTCAAAGAGAAAAAAAATTCTCCCCAGCAGCTTCAGCTCAAAGAGAAAAAAAATTCTCTCCCAAAACATCATTATATGTCAATCTCAGTCAAACCCTTTGATTCATCACCTTCTTCCTCGTGGGCTGCTGCTTCTTCTTCCGCATCAACAATAACGTCTTCCTTGTCAAACTTGAGCTCACCGAGTTTTTCAGTGACCTCCTTTTCACCCGCAGGCTTTCCTTCTTCTGGTGCAATAAGTGTCTCCTTTGGCATTGCTGTGGCAGCGCTGGTATTGGCGCCTTCAACTGGTACAGATGAACCCACAGAAGAATTGCTCAATGGCGATGGCTGCACGTTTCCTGCTGCTGGCATTTTACCTTCTCTTTTTTGTTGCATCATTAAATGCTGTTGATGAGGTGGAACCATCATTCTTCTTCTTGGTGGCATACGTGGTAAAAACTTATTTTTCAAAACATCCAAGAAATTCAATGGCTTGTTCCCGTTCAAAGCATACCAAAGCTCATCTTGAACATCATCAACCATGAAATTACCCTTTTCGAATTCTTTTACCACTAAATTATTCAAAAACTCCAGCCATGAATCAGCAATTACAAATTTGGTGTCAAAATCTTGTCCAAAACAAATGATTTGTCCCCATTTACCCTTTGGCCCTGGCGCAAGATCCACAGCAATATTGTTTCCAGAAAAATCTTTCACCAATGGAACCCATCCTTCGTGAACATAAACAGGCTGAATGGCTCCAGGAGGGAAGGATCTTTGATGTGCTGTGAAATCAATTCTAGCAACAGGTGGTTGTGTATGACCTTGAGCTCTCTTGTGTAATAATTTGCTATTATTCCCAGATGCTGTAGGCGACACATTTTGCTGTTGCTGCTGCTTGTAGGCTGCCAATTTGTCATTGTAAATTTTCTTCTCGTATTCGATTTTACGGGCAGCAGTTTGCCAAACACTGTATTCTTCTGCGATGCTTTCAAGATCTAACAAAGTAAGACCGAAAATCACCCCGCATGGTTTTCCACCTCTTTCTTGTCCATCATGAATTTGATAACTGTCTCTAACTTCAAATGGTAAATTAACACCAATATCGTTCTCTAATTCATTCAAATCTGCCTCAGTAGCTGGCTCGTTCAAAAATTCTACAAGCTCAGGATATTCATCGCTCAAAAATTGGTCAAATCTTTGCCATATTTCTTCCATAGACACACCATCTGCGTAATTTCTCATTTCTAAGTCACCAGGGCCTCTATTTACATTGTTTCCGCCGTTGCTTCTATTAGGTCTGTCGCTATTGGAAGCATCGTTTCTGTACTGGTTGGATGAGTTGTTAAGATTGTTTGCATTGTATGGGGTTCGCGAGGTTGCGTAACGGTCGTTTGTTGTTAACGAAAAGATAAAATCATCGATTCCCTCTTTGATATTGTCAAAAATCCCCATTGTATTCAAGTTGTTCTCTATCTTGAAGACACTCCTGTTCTGAATATAAAAAAAACCTGTTCCAACGACCAAATAAATGTTTTGAGTGCTAGCTGCCAAACAGGTACTGTTTTGAGTTGTTAATATGGTTAGCTTAGCTTGAAAACCTGTTGTTATAGATCAAGTATTTCACCAGAATATTCCGTTTTGATGGGTTATTGCTTGTATATAAATACTATTTTCACATACAGCTATACCAACTTTAAAAAATTTTTTCTCGTCAATTATGGTTCATATTTAAGTGTGAGGGAGAACAAAAAAAACTCAATAAGCTGCTATACAGAGAGAGACGCTCAAAAGAGAGAGGGAAAAAAAAAAAAACTCCCATACAAAAACACTACTTGTCACTCAGTTCGCTGTTCTTTCTTTCATGACTTAGTAATTCCGCTCAAGAAATTAAGATTATCCGTGTCACGTGAAGAGCACGTGACACGTAGTTTACCCTCTAAATTCTGGACTTGTCACTTCGCAACTGTTTGCCTATGGCTTGGAACATTTTCGATTAAATGCCTGATAGAAACCCAGAAGGAACAGGTCACTAGCCATCGCTTTGCAGCTTCGTCTCCAGAAATCTCGTATGTTACGTGTGTGTTCGTGTGTGTGTGTGTGTGTGGCAAGGTGTTCGCTTACGGAAAGATGATGCAGTTGAGCATGTTTATTCTAATACTATTGATACACGACTATTGTAATACTATTGATGCACGATTAAAAACAATATCCCGGAACATTACAGGGCCTTTCAGAAGCCTAACTAGCAGCATCCTTCTTGGAGGTCTTCTTTTTTTTACTCTTTTTCTTCTTCTCCCCGTCATCCGTAGGATTGAAAACCAAGGTGTCAAACTGCGCCTTGGCGAGATACTGGGCCATCACCATAGATCCGCTTGACCCAAACGCGCCACCAGGTGTCGCTCCACCAACATTGTTTGATGCACCCATCACCATACCTCCTGCGAGGAAATTTCCGTTTCCAGATTGCGGAATGCCACCTGCACGACCACGCATCATCATTCGGTCGTCAACGTAGCCAACATTTCCACCAAAGCCCATGCCAGGAACCATGCCAGCGTTGGCATTCATTTGTCTCAATAGGTTTTGCTGCTGCTGTTGTTGTTGAAACTGCATTGCAACCATATTCTGGGCGTGTGCTCCAGGTATGTTGAGAGGTGATCCAGTGTTCATAATGTATGGGGATCCACCAACCAGTGGTTGCTGTGAATAAAATTGTTGTTGCTGTTGTTGCAACTTTGGCGTATGTGATCTACTTGGTGTTCTGTTATGACGCAAAGGTGTAGAAACTCTTGTTGGGTTACCCACAGAGTCATTTGAACTAGTAGCCATAGGTGCTACCGAGGTTATTCCCATAGATGCCAATGCCATTGCCTTTTCCTCACTTACAACAAGCTTCTTGTTGGCAATCTTGCTCTTTTTATCCTCCAGTTTCTTGCTAGTCGTAGATTTCTGTCCCGATAAAGATAAGCTATGATCATCCAATTCCGTAATTTCTTGTCTCTCTGATTCATGACCATAATCTTTATGAGAATCTGGTTGGGTTTCGTCATTTTCAACACTAGTCAGTTCTTCTGCTTCTTCTTTGAAATTCATTTGCTCAATCATTTGTTCAAATGTAGCATTGGCATCAATTTCAAGATCCACAGCTTCTTCCTCTTTTAATGAAATATCTTGCTCAGATTCCTTGGCTTCTTTGTTTGGTTTAATGATATTCTTCTTATCTAGTTCTTTTTCATTATGTTCATCATCATCCTCAAAAGCAGTTTTGTCTTTCTCGTCATCATCTAGTTTTTCTTCATCCACATCACCAGTATCATCTTCATCTTCCTGTTCCTCTTCCTTCTCCGATAATTTACTTTTCTTCTTACTGGTGGTTGTACTGTTGTGAGTAAACTTTGGGGTGTTACCACAACGATCCTTAGCAAAATTGATCTTGTAAATTGAATATCTTCCATTAAATAGAGCCATATCTCCCCCATTTTGGAATTCATCCACACATTTTATAGACGAACTGATGTTCATGAAATTAACAAAGGCGCAAAATCCATCCTTCAAGAAATTTATTTGTTCAATATCACCCCAGTGAGAAAAATCTCTTCTCAAAGTAGCTTCATCAGGGACTTTAGTAAAATTGGAAGTATGTTGATGATATCCGTTATTATTATTGCTAAAAGTATCTTTTACACCGATGTATACATTTCTTGAAGCACCTGCTGTAACAGCGAGGGCAATTTGATTGGGTAATTCTCCAGAATTTTTACCCCAACCTACCTTGATTTTTTTGTTATGTATTGTGAGCCCATTGACATTGCTACTGGCATAAAAATTGGTAGCTGAAGCACTAGTAATAAAGGTAATAAAGCAAATATGTTTTTCACTGAAGAGTTTAATCAGTTGGAGAATACCTCCTCTAACAACATTGCAAATTTCTTCTACTGTAGTTTTGCTGGCCAAATGTCCCAAATAAACAGTTCGATTGTCATTTACATTCAAGCTAGAAATCATAGATGGAAGAAGCTCGCCATTAGCGGTAACTCCCGCACCGCCTGCGTTAATCATTCCAGCAGTGCTAGTTCCGGCTCCATCCATTTCATCAAAATCATCAATGATGTTAGTACTTACGCCTGTATTTTGGAACCCTGGGAGCAAACTTTTCTGAAAGTTTTCAATAGTTCCAAAAGTAGCAATGCTTGGACGTCTGTTATTATTTCCAACTACCAGTGTAGTAGAGGGATCACTGATGCCCATCAATACATTATTGTTATTAAATGGATAACTGGTATCGTCTAAAGGTGCAAAACTAACACCATTATACATTTCTTCGTATGCCTTTTCAAACTCGCTATCATCGAGTTGACAACATCTATCATCCGAATATTTGTAGGCACCCAATTTTAATTCTTCATCAGTATCATCTAAAGTACCATGCTGTTTGTAATATTTTTCAGTGATCAAATGATTCAACTTAGTGAGCTTTCTAACAAGTCTCACAGCTCCAAGAATACTTGTAAATTGGATGTTCATTAACTTTTTGTCTTCATTGATTGTGATCACATCAACAACAGAAGCATCAGGAGCAGATCCTATGGTAGATGCAAACTGCAAATTCAACAACTTTTCAAGATTATCTGGATCATCATTAAGAAGCGGAAATCTGGTATATTTTGCTATCTTGACCGCTCTCGTCGCTTTATTTTCCATAATTTCGAAAATAAGATCAATGAAAACCAAGTCATCATCCTCATCCATGAAATCTTCTTCGCCCTCGTCTTGCTTACCTTGCTCTTTCTTCTTACTGACTTCCTTTACAATTTCACTAGAAATTCCATCAATTTCTGAAGTAGATTGTTCTTCTTCAGTAAAATCACTGGCCTTTATACTTTTGATTACCTTTCCATCAAGGAATTCTAATTCTTCTTTTTGTTCTGGACTATCTCTGAACTCAATTACTTCATATTTCAACCCAGGCGATTTAATTTCATTGCAAAATTCAGCAAAATAAAGTTTTAAATGACGAATAAAATTAACATGTGTTCTAGTGTAAACAAATTTTAATCTAGCCTCAACAAAGTTATCACTAGCAAGGGATTCGGAATTTCTTGGTGATGTGCTGCGTGATATAACACCTTTATTATCTGAGTTAGTATCACGGGCAGTCAATGCTTCATTCGATGAGATATACACGAATTGAACTGGGCCAAATTTGACACAATTGAGAAATTCATGAGCTTGAACTTTATTAGAAACATTTTTGAATACGATTATTTTGTCTGATAAAGGCGAATCATTATTTGCCATGATCAGGTTCCCATTGCTAATATCTAAGCCTCCAGGGGCATTTCCATTGGTATGTTTTTCAAATTCTGTGCTTTTAGCATTGGAATGATTAATTTGCCCTATGGTTGGAGATGCAATATTTCCTACCAGGGAAATTCGTTTTGATTTTGTGTCTATATGAGGTTCAATTGTAACAGTTTGTGGGATGATTATGGTTTGTGTATTGATTGTCTCGCCATGCTCCGTATTCGAATTGATATCATCAACTTTTTTACCTGATAAGCCTTCTAAGGATAAAGAAGCGTCCAATGAAAGGGAAAGTTTTTTGGCATGCTGTTTAAATATGTTTCTGGTAGGGTTTTCATTGCTCGACAATCCGTTAGATGTGGATGAAACTGATAATCTTTTTCTTTGTAATGTAATTTTGTCATCCAGTTCGATATTTTCAGTTTTAGCTCCACCCTCATTACTAAGCACCATTGGTTCTTTATGATCTTCATCATCGCTTGCATGAGTAATTATAAGAGCATCTTCTTCATCCGAGTAATCATCCGAATATTCTTCAGAATCGTCAGCATCATTGTCTTGATCATGAGAGTTTTCTGATTCTTTATGAGATAACGAAACATTTTTTGGATCGATATTCAAAGATAATCTCTTGTTATCAGTGTTCGAAGTACTACTTTTATTTTTCTCCTCTTTATTTTTCTTTCTCATTTTAGGAGGAGCTTGAATAATAGGAGGGGCAGGACCAGTAACCCTTAAAAACTTACTGCCAGCAGAATTCTTATTATTATTATTATATGCAAAATTACCACCAAAGCTCAAAGTAGCAGCTGTCATTGGGGTTCCCATAGGAAATGAAGAACCTTGTGCAGAAGTGATATATGGTGATGAAATAAGTAAGTTTCTTGGAAGCATGGATGTACCATAATTTAAATCAAACGGTGTTTGAGGAACAGCTTGATTTTCTGCGAAATTATTACTTGAACTGCCATTATTATAGTGGGGATGTGGAAGATGGCGCGAGTAAGGAATGTGAAAAGGATTGTTTGGTGATAATATCTGAGGGGCATTATAATCAGGGTAAAGCAACGGATTGTTCTGCGCATTATTGATGGTAGAGGAAGAGATGCTGGTATTATTTACAGATATTGTAGGAGGTTGAATATTGTTTAAATTTGCGTTTTGTATCCTTCTACTATTAGAGGCAAACGACTGTGGCTGAGAGAGCACCGAGGAGTTAGAAGGGGAGGAAGTCACGAATCTATTCTGGTGTTTTGCATTTCTTGAAGGGGAATTGTTGGAGCTACCAGCATTAGTTGTTCTTGCGCCTCTAATTCGCAGATCCATAGAATTTGCTGCTAAAAATTGCTGTTGTTGCTGTTGTTGTTGTTGTTGTTGTTGTTGTTGTTGCTGCTGTTGAGCCATGAGAGGCAACAGAAAGCCAGTGGTGTTTGTTAATCCATTTTGCTGATTTAGAAGCTGTTGTTGCAATAAAAATTGTTGTTGTTGTTGTTGTTGCTGCTGCTGCTGTTGTTGTTGTTGCTGTTGCAAAAGAAATAATTGCTGCTGTTGTTGTGCGTAGAAATCGTTAGGATTTCTGCTAGAATTATTTTGGAAGTTCATTTTTCAAAGAAGAAAGTTTGAACGATCAAAATACAAGTTGAGAAAAATAAAACAATGGGGAACGAAGAGAAAAATAAATGGGAACGAAAAATAATACTGGATTCAGAAACGAATGGCGAATGCAGTCGCTGATGGTGATGCTGAAATCACAACTTTTGGTTTGAAAGTTTGTAGGATCAAACCTCAAGAGGAAGAAAAACGGTAACACTTAATCTTTTCAAGGACTCTTTTCAAGGGATCTTCGCAACTCTCGGATTTTTCCAGAATCGCGAATCTTGGACAGCTTTGCGGGAAAGCTCTTGGCTGGTTGTAGTTCCAAAACAGAAAAAAATCTGCACGGAAACTGTTGTGGGTCGAAAAGTGTTCGTTGACAACACAAATTGTCAATTTTTTTCCTGTAACGGTGAGAACACTCTGGTGGGTGCGGGCCTGAAATTCAATCAAATAATAAACAGGAACACCTTTTCAAGAGTTCCAGAACTATCAATTTCGTTGATTCTAGTCTTTGTTCGTTTGGATACTATGGAAATATTCAAATTGGGAAAAAAATTTACTGAAATCAATCTTGATAATTGACTTTTTCATACCATGTACTATTCAGGGACAGGTATATCTGAAGAACGCTATTCATATAGTATTCTTCTCAAAAAGAAACATTCAGAAAATTTTTCTCTATTATTATTCTTTGTTAACTGCCTCACTGCGCTCTCGAAAAAAAAAATGCAAGATCAATTCTAAAACATCCTCTTGCAGCCTAGACCATACGTGTAGAATTTGGGATACTGCCAACTTGCCGATAGATTAGAGAAAAAAAAAGTACAGAAAAATCGAACTAGTATTTCTAGGCTAGTGTGATTTGTACATGCCGGCGCAGTTTCCTGCATAAACGTTTGCAAAATTACTTTACCAAGTCTATTCTAGAACACACGATATTTTATAGATTGTTATAAACCAAATACATTAATATGAAATGCACAAAATAATTGCTAGCTCTGTCAATAGCTCGAAGGAATAAAAAAGAAACAGAAAAGTTGGGGAAAAACATCCGCACACAACACAAAACCGCTAGGCTGGTCAAACTCCTCAGTAGCTGCTGCTCATCTCGCCGAACTTGATGCTCCAGCTGAAAAAATACAATAAAATACACAACGGCTGGCCCACAATAAAGCTTACCCAGAAAATCATGTTTCCAATGGTGCTTCTCTTGCCTCCCCTTATGTTTTCCAACGACAGGGTCAAGAAACTCAACGGCCATTGCATCAATATGCAGATAAAAGATATCCCCATCAAGTTTCCCGTAGGGATTCCCACCACAAACTCTTGCATTGTTGCCATTATCAAGAAAACCAAGAAATTCACACTGTTGTTCTGACTAAAAATCATCAGACTGTAGTACTCCTCATTTCGTGTTGCAACCCCCAAACCCGAAGAAACGCTTCCAGTCTTTCCAAGAATATTGGAACCTCCAAGAACTCCTCCATTGTTTGGATTGTTACCATTGGCATTGTTTCCCTCCATAACGCTTCCACTAGTGCTTCCGCTAGATGTCAACGAGGAAGACCCTCCATTTGACTCACGACCATAATTCATCAATGGCAAATATATATGATGTTCGAAAAATCTAGAAAATACTCTGTTCCATAATTTCCAATACAAGCTCACTGAGCTACAATTCCACCATTGGTCATAGAATTCACGGTCTTCAAATTTCGTTAACTCAGCCAACAAATTTAAATAGTCATGGAATACAATGTAATACACGATAATCCAAATTATGATAGACATATTAGCCACTTTGAGCATAGTCGCCAAAAGCTCAGTATGCGTGTTTCCCTGAATACTATTCTGGTTCCCAAATGCATCAGATATCACGGAGTCGGTGAAATTAGCATTATGCAAAATACTCTTTTCTAAAATAGGAATGGCGTAGGTTAAACTCAAATAACAAATACTCCAGAATAAAATTACAATCTCCAAAAATTTATCAAAGCAATACTTCCAATCAATTTTAGATTTTGATGGGTAAACAGGTTGATAAATCATAGTTGGAACACTTATGAAGTAAAATATGTTTTTAATAGACACATTGTTTGGATAATAGTTTGAGTTGTAGAAAATAGGCTGTAAATTGAAATCAATAAAGTTAGTCAAATATTTACTTTTAATTGATTCTTGCGAACTATTATTATTCATTTTTAAATCTTTGTGACCATTATTTTCTTGAGATTCTTTTCTTTGCTTGATGTTTTGTAGAGTCTCAGTTAATTCCATTCCAGTCATAACAGCACCCTTTCTACGTAACAACTCTACTTCATCTTCATTTCCAACCACTCCGCCTTGGTTACTAACATTCACGGTTCCATCATCATTAATAAATCTCCTCAAATGTCTCAAATATCTAGCATATTTACGAGGATTAATAGATCTGAAATATAATCCTCTCAAATTATTGTTTGTTAATGCATAACTGATACTTTTGAAAATTATGACAATCGTATTGACCTCCAATATTGTGCCTAATAATGGATTATAGATATATTTCACAATGATCATGTTGTTGACAATGAAAATCAGACTTAATACCAAAAAATATGATATTATACCTAAAGGAGCAGCATAATTTTTTGGCAACAAGCTGCCATTTCTGATAGTAGATAAAGCATTTCCATTGTCATTAAGTGAGCCAATATCCAAAGCAGAATCATCAAGATAGTTAGAATTATTTAGACTATTTCTATTTTCATTCAAGCTTTCCATGCTAGCATTCTTATCGGTAGAGTTTCCATTGGAATAGTTGTTGTATTTTTTATTCACTATGGAATTGAATTTTTTTAAGGTTATCCAATATAAGGTTTTTTCAATGATATAAACTCCTAGAAAATAGCATGGACTCAATAAAAATACAGTAATTAAAAACATTTTAAGATCAGTATTATATTTTATCGTGAACCAAATGGAACGAACTAGTGTCATGTTAAAATATTTCAGATACCATTCCAACAAAAGCCCAAAATTATTGACTGATACTAATAAAAATATCAAGTTCTTGATACCGAAGAAGGAAACGTGATTGTTGAAGAGTGATTGTGAAGTTGAAAGATCTTTCATCAGAGAAAGGAGAGATTTTTCGGCTTTGACATGGATTGGTATACAATGAGGGTATTCATTTTGGAAATATTCGAAAGAAGGAACTTGGGGACCATTATCTATAGGAGAGTTTATTGAAAAATCCATGTTATTGCTATCTAGTTTACTGAGTGGAAGAGGGTTAGATTCAAGAATATTAATATTGTTATTTTTTGTATTCATAGAAGGCCTAACGGACAAACTTCTATTTCTTGTATGAAAATTTATGGATTTCAGTCTTGCGGAATTAATAGCAAATTTACTTTCAACAGCGCTCTGTGGAGTAGCTGAACATGTACTTATAGGACTCAAAAAATTGGAGTTTGGATTCGATGAGCTACGATTTTTTGGATACGAATAGTTGCTAGGATCCATATCATAATCCATCTTAGGAGATCTTATATCCAAATATTGGCTGGCTTGATTTGCTTTCTCAATATCTGCTCTATCAAAAGAGGAATATCTATTTTTTTTCTTCGAACTTTGATTGTTATTATTGCTCATCAAATAATTGGAATTGTTATTATAGTTATAGCCATTCAAGCCTTCCATAGCAGCGTTTGCGCCTGAAATAGTTGGGGAAGATACATGAATACTGTGACGTTTGTCATGCCTATTCTTGTTATTGAGTACGGATTTGGAATTATTAGCGGCTTGAATGTCAAGGTTCATTAATCCAAGCCCCGGAGTGGCAATAGATTTGCTCGGCATATGGCCATTTTTGTTCGAGTTTGATCTTTTCCTGTGTTGAGCTAATCTTTTTTCTCTGTTAGCATTGAAGGCAGCGATATTCATTTCTGTTGTGGTTTCACTGTTACCTATTCCTGCCATTTTAACAGCATTGTTTATCATATCGTTATTAATAGGGTAATTTGAGGAAGTATTCTCAGGATTGTTGTTTGAGCCAGCAGACAGCGATTGAAAATTAGGATTTTGCATACTACCTTGAACTGCTGCGCCTGATATTGGCGTCATTGAATTAGAAACGCTGACCGAAGGATGGCCATCAAATTTGGGAAATGGGACTTGATTATTTGCATAATTGTCCACTGGAGAACTAGGTAGCGATTGACTATTGTTATTATGTTCATTTGAATTGGCGGCAACAGGGTTGCTTATACCCGAAAGCTTTGCTAGAGCGTCAAGGTTGTAAGATTTTCGTGTTGATGCGGTTTTCTGGTTATCAGGAGAGTTTGCAGCGGATGAGATGGATTGGGCGGCTCTAAGAATGATATCTTCATCTAAGTCTCCATAGTTGACAGAGACTCGGTTTGCTCTCAGCCTGTTATTTGCCATTTTGTACTCCCTGGATGTTCTGGAAACGGTTCACTGTCGAGCGGGGGTACGGTTCACAAAAACTGAGCAATCGAGCTAGGTGACAATTGCCAAAATCAATGTGTTTGTAAGGAAAGAAGTGGTGACTTTACGAGAACCCTGAGAATATAGGTGAAAGGGGTGAAGATTTACGGGGTATACGATCGGGTTGATCTGTAAATATCCTTGGATGTTAGAAAAGAAAGCCTTCAATTAGCGATATCTCACAGCAATTCAATCTATTTGTGTGCCATGAAAATTCAACAACGGAGAAGGGGTTTTTCTTTTGCAGCTTTGGAACAATCCTGTACGGTAGGTTTTTTTGTCGATTTGGTCCTTTGGCTCCAAGCAAAAATTACTGGTTACTTTATGTTCTTGGATCACAACGCTTATTAGGTGAGGCACAATATTGAAAAAATGAAATAAAATAAAGTAAAAAAAAAAAAAAACGGATAAAGTTAAACGTATGCGTTCGATTGAAAATATTGGATGGATAAACTGTTTAGCCTTTAGCCTATACACGCACCGCCAAACCCAAATCTCCGGTAGACGCGCTGCTTAGTTGGTTGTCAATATTTCAGCCAATAAGACAGTGGGAAACCCAGCACGGTAACCTAATGGGATGGAATTAGGCGCGGATTTGACCATACCAACCATTGCGTTAGTGCTTGATTCAGTAGTTCAGCATACTACAGGTGATTCGCGGAATACCTGACTTAGATCACTATAAAATCTTTTATGAAATTTAGAAAGCTGTAGTCAAAAGACAGCAGTATTCAAACAAGCGACCAACCTAGATGTAGAGAATGTTTGCTTGTTTATGCCCATTTTTTCAATGACTAGTAAACTCAAAACTTTCAAATTACCATTGATTCGCTTGAAAGTGAATTATTTGTAAGTGGATGACTTGTAAAAGAAGTATGTTTTTCAGATTCACGAGATACACTCTTGGAAAATGAATAAACACAAAAAAATAAATGAAATCTCATGGATCTGATCAGAGAATATAGTCTGACAAAAGGAACTTATTCAATCCTATTTCCAATTTTCTGTCTCCATTTTGCTTCTTGTACTGATCTTTGAAATTTTTTTTTAAAAAATGTACATTTTTTAAAAAATTTTGCAAATATTAAATTTCTGTAGAATTACAACGATTCTATAAGTTTCACAAAAATTGACACCCTATTTGACTCCTCTATACACTTTCGTCTACTTTTAATATGTTTCATCATACTCTTATGATTGAATACGAAAAAAAGTAAATCACTTTTTTGTGTTTGACTGCCCTGAATTTTCTTTTGGTCTTTGAAACCACATTTTTCCTGATTTCTGCCTCTTTCACAAAAACTAAACCTACAAGCAATTCTACTTCTACAATTTCAGACAACCTACTGGAAAACGGAATCTACAACTTTTCCAACCCCGTTGTATAACCGTTTATTTGCAAAAAAGATTTTCAAAGATTCTGTTATCTTTTTGATGCAGATCACTCCCATAAAAAGCCCTAGAAAAAAAAAAATCCTGAAAAACAACCCATCAAAAAAAATCACAGATATCTGATATCATACATTGTAAAACTTAATTGTAGGCTGCTATAACTATATCTCAACATGCAACAGGGTCCATTGCCCAGTGATAAAAAGTGTAATTGCTAACGAAAATACAAAAGAGATAAACATTAGCAGGAAAAACAGACGAGAGACATGTCGTTCTGGGGCAACAGTAACTCGTTGTTCTCTTTTTCAACCACCTTTTCTGTTTTCACATCTTTTTGGATCTTTGGCCTTCTAAATAATTCACTATATGTAGTCATTCTAAGCTCTGCCTCAGATTTGGTTGGCCCCAGCACTCCTAAATCTTTGGTGCTCTTCTTCGATATCATGCCTTCTTTCATGGTCAAAATTACAGCACCTTTCTTCATATCCAAGATCTCCTACACAAACAGAATTTTGACATGCATATTGTTGAGCTTTTTTGGAATGATAATTCTTAGCGGTTCTGCCAATACCAGCAGTGATACTGCAAATAGTTTAGGATCTTTAGCTTGCAAGATGTTTGGCATTGCTCTTGCTTCCTGCTCTTCAGGGTTGGGAGAAGTAACTTTTTTAAGCTTGACTCACCATTATAAGCAAACAAGCTTGAGTGCATGGTCAGCAGGTACAGGGTTCGCTGGAATTTATGGTTCTTTCAGTTTTATGATAATGACTGTCTGGTTGAAGTGTTCGACAAGTACTACGCTTTTTTCTTTCAGTGTTCTTCCTTTTGCATTCTTTTTGGTGTATTTCCAGCTTTTACCTCAAATTGCGGGAATAAATGACGAATTATTTGGCTTTAAGATTCATTCTTCCAGAGGACTTGAAGACTCTTACGAGGAGATCGAATCGTTTTTGGACTCCTCATCATCAATTATAGACGATGTCCAATCAGATTCAAACCCTTCCAAAAAAAGCTTTTCTGCACATTTCAGAAATACCTTCCAGAAGATACAGCCATTGATTGTGCCATACATGATACCCTTGACTACAGTATATTTTGCGGAGTACCTCATAAACCAAGGCGTGTCTCCTACTCTTTTATTTCCAATAGAGGAAACCCCCTTCGCACACTACAGAGACATATATGTTACCTATGCTACTCTCTATCAAGTAGGTGTTTTTATCTCGAGGTCTTCCTCATCTTTTTTCAGAATCAGAAAGCTATACGTTCCTTCGTTCTTACAGTTGGCGAACTTGATTATATGCATTTTCCAGGCACTTTATCCAAACTTGATTCCTTCCCTTTATTTGATGTTCCTACTAATATTCTATGAAGGCTTGCTTGGTGGCGCAAGTTACGTGAACACATTCATGCTAATCAGCGAGGACGTTCCACTAAAGGATAGAGAATTCGCACTCGGAGCAGTTTCAATCAGTGACAGCTTGGGCATCGCGTTGTCAAGTTTATTTGGAATGTATCTTGAGACCTCCCTATGCAATTACCAAGTCGCACATGGCAGAGATTATTGTACGATTAAATAGCTTTGTTTTTTTTCCATTTCTTTTCTAATAAATAATTATCTTTTACAGTAGTTCTATATTGTAAATGTCATTGTAAAAGAAACTTGTCCTCTAAAAATACCCTATATCAGCATAGTTATTTGATACAATGAGAAAAGCTGGAGAAGATACGCATTTCTGTAATATTTTTGTTTTTTTTTATTGTTTTCCTTTCCAAGAAAAAAAAAAAACCACAAAAACCCAAAATACAGAGCAATTTTTTGTTAAAATTCTCTTATTAAGGCATTACTGGACATTGGAAGTGAAACTTGGAATTGATCCAGCCATCACTTCAATAAACTTAGCAGGTGTGATCCAAAACAAGCGTGATATCGGTCTCCATAATATAAGCGTAGAATCGAACACAAATATAATTTACTGGCAAACTATAGGCGATGTCTGAACTAACAAAACTATATCTTCCCTCAACCCTACCGTTTCCCTTAACAATAACATCAGTTCTAATAAGAGAAGGATTTCAGTTGAAGAAGCATCAGACAATATTGAAATACAAATACTTGGAGAACCAAATAGTTCTGCTTGAAAAGCTTGAGCCAGAGGAATTGGAGGTATACAATGAAAACAATCCCAAAATTATCAAAGTTGAATCAATCGGCTCTTTCGAATCACCAATAGAAGGTAATTTGGTGCAGACTTCGATCAAAGTAGGTGACGTTTTCAAATCAGAAAAAGACAAAGAAATAGGAACCGTGGAGGAAGCTTGTACCCATCCTGTTCAGTATGGTGGCCTTTGTGGAATTTGTGGTGCTGATTTGACCGAGGATAATGATTACTCTGGGTATAATAATACAAATAGAGCTCCTATCTCGATGTCACACCAAAATACTCAACTCACAGTGTCAGTTAAAGAAGCCGCAAGAATAGAAAAGAACTCTACAAAGTCTTTAATTCAAGAAGAAAAATTAATTTTGGTTGTCGATTTAGATCAGACAGTTATTCAGACTACAAATGATCCTACTGTCTATGCATGGCAGCAGGATCCAAACAATCCAAACTACGGTGCTGTCAAAGACGTTAAATCATTTTTCCTCATGGAGAATTACAGAGTGAATAATGTTTTATCTACCAATAAGAGAAAATCATGGTATTACGTGAAACTAAGACCAGGGCTTACAGAATTTTTTGAGAAATTGACTTCAAAATACGAAATGCATATTTATACCATGGCAACAAGAGATTATGCAGAGCAAATTGCTAAAATTATAGATCCCAATGGTAAATATTTCGGCGATAGAATCCTTAGTAGAGATGAAAGTGGATCAATAACACAAAAATCTCTCCATAGATTGTTTCCTACAAATACGTCAATGGTAGTCATAATTGACGACCGTGCTGACGTTTGGCAATGGAGTCCTAATCTCATCAAAGTATTACCATATGATTTTTTTATTGGAATAGGTGATATCAATTCCGGGTTTTTACCAAAACAACAAAATTTGATAAAACCTGTTAAAAAAAGAAAAGTGATTGATGAAATTTCAGAAGATTATGATTTTAAAGATACTCTTACAGAAGAACAGAATGAAGTGCCATTGAATGGAGCTGGCTTGAACCTAGAGAACAGCAGTGATTCAAAGAAAAAGGATGCTGATGGCGAAAAATCTACGGACAGTGTATCTGTTTCTTCAGAGACAATAGAAGCAAATCCTGATAAATCTACAGAGGAAACCAAAAAAGATGAAACTTTCAAGCCAGAAGTGGAAGAATCATCTAAGGAAGCAGCCTTGATGGAGGCAGAAAATGTAAAAAGATTTGAATATTTAAATAATATCGAATCTGAGAGGCCACTAGCGAAGCTTCAAGAAAAATTACAGGAAAAAATTGAAGAGGAAGAAAAGGAACAAAAGAGTTCAGAAATAACGGAAGACAAAAATAATGATATTCTGGCCCCTATATCTAATGATTCAAGCCTGAACGGTGAGCGCAAGAATAGCTTGAGCTCCGAAGAATGTGCTTTGCTAATAGATGATGACACTGAATTGTCATATTTAGAAAAGGTTTTATTGAATGTTCATAGAAAATTTTATGAGGAGTATAAAGAAGATACGATCAATCCACCAGATATCAAGTATTTGATGCCTGAAATGAAAAGCCAAGTATTGGGCGACACCCATATAGTTTTTTCAGGGTTGTTTCCTACAAATATTAGAATGAAAGTTGAACCTGAAATTATAACTCTTGCTAGGAGTTTTGGAGCAAGTGTTGATTCAAAAATTTCCAATAAGGTAACACATATTGTTGGTAAAACATCAAAAACCGCAAAGGCAAGGCTAGCTAAAAGTCTATATGGTGAAAAAGTGAAGGTGGTTCGTCCAGATTGGTTGTTTACTTGTTTTTCTCGATGGAAAGAAGTGTCCACTGATGAATTTGAAATTCCTTTCGATGATAGAGATTTAGTGGAGGGCAAAGAGTTAGAAGCAATGAAAAAAGAAATATACGAGGCCGAGGAAGAAGAAAATTTTGCCATGATCGAAGACATAGATTTAACTGGTGCTGATCAAGAACTAGCAGAATTTTTAAACAGTGACGAAGAGAATGAGAACGACGAAAGTGAACAAGAAATAAATGATCAATTTGACTATGAGCCTGCCAATATTCATCATCGGAAAAGAAGAAATCTGTTGTCCAGTAATAGCGAAGAATACGGCTCACTGAAGAGGCAAAAGCTTCCAGAATCTGACGCCTCAGATGCAAATGATGAAGAACTTGATGATGCTGATTTTGATGAGTTTGACTTTGACCTGGAACAGGACTAATTTTACAAGGAATATAATACATATACATATTAACTGATGTTCATTACTATCTGATGATTCTGTAAATTACGTTATCGATACGTAAAATGTGATGTTTCAACGTAAATTTTAATTTTACAGTGTATGTAGTTGAAGTTGATGCAACACTTAAGTCTGTTTAATACAATTTTGTTGAATTTTTAATTTTTTTTGTGGAGCTTGATTCACTAGGTGACTCCAAGCATCGAATATGAAATGACTAATTATCTTGTACAAAAGAAAATAAAAAAGTTTAAAATATTCGAAAATTCAAATATTTAAACTATCATCATGTTGCAATGTGATCTGTATTTCAATGAATATATCTGAATCAACTGTTGATAATTGAAGTAAATAAGAAAAAAAAAGGTCACTGAAAAGCCTCAATACTTGAAATTTCACTCGTTAATTATACTAGAAATGTTATCTGCTCATTCAAGATCATTATTGAGAAGTTTGAGTTCTCAAAGAAGATTTATTACAGTAAGTGGTCAGAAAACATTATGAAATTTTGAAACTTGGTGACAACATATTATAGTACCATTAGCTAACACTAAATTCTAGAGGGTTACTCACCCTATTCCTTCTTCAAATTCTAAGACATCAGAATTCATCAAAGAGAATGCTCCATTTGCCGTGGCAACATATGCTCGACCAAACTTAGTCTTTACTAAAGGTAAAAATTGTTACTTGTACGATATGGAAGACCGTGAATTCATAGATTTCAGTGCCGGGATTGCAGTCACTGCTCTTGGACATTCCAATAAAGAAATTGCGGATATTATCTATGATCAACTGAAAACGTTAATTCACTCCTCCAATTTATTTCACAATTTGTATGCTACAAAGTTATCTAAAGAATTGGTAAATGACACCATAAGTCATGGAGGTATGCACAATGCCTCTAATGTCTTTTTAGCTAATAGTGGTACAGAAGCGAATGAAGCAGCTTTGAAATTTGCCAGAAAATATGGTAAATCGGTCAGTGAGGATAAAATCGAAATTATTACGTTTAAGAATAGTTTTCACGGCAGATCTATGGGTGCACTTTCAGTGACGCCAAATCCGAAATACCAAGATCCTTTTAAACCTTTGATTCCGGGAATTAAGATTGCTGAAACCGAAAATATCGCTAGTGTGGAAAAGGTTATTAGTGATAAAACATGTGGTATTATAATTGAGCCAGTTCAAGGTGAAGGTGGAATAAATCCAATTTCTGGAACCTTCTTGAAACAGTTGAAAGAGTTGGCAGCTAAACACGATGCTATACTTATTTACGACGAAATTCAATGTGGCTTGGGTAGAACTGGAAAGTTATGGGCACACTCCTATTTCGGAGAAGATTGTCATCCAGATATAATCACATCAGCCAAAGCTTTAGGAAATGGTTTCCCAATTGCTGCTACTATTGTTTCTCCAAAAGTTGAAGGTGTGTTGAAAGTGGGTGATCACGGAACTACCTACGGAGGGAACCCATTAGGATCTAGAATTGGTTTGCATGTGTTGAAGACACTTACCTCTGACGGATTTTTGGATGCGGTGATGGAAAAATCTCAGATCTTCCAAAAAGGATTGAATGAAATCGCCCAAAAGTACTCTGACGACGTCGTTGGAATCAAGGGTAAAGGATTGATCTTAGGAATGCAATTCAAGGATGCTCCAAGCAAGATTGTTGAGGAGGCTAGAAACAGAGGTTTGATTGTGATTACCGCGGGAAACAACGTGGTTAGATTTGTTCCTGCGTTGACGATTGAAGATGCCGTTATAACCAAGGGATTGAAGATCTTCGACGAAGCTATCGAAGCTGCCTTAGCTTCCAAGTAGGCTCTATAAGGTTCTTTTGACCCCTATATGCCTTTTTGTTGTTTAATATTTGCGAATTGAAAAATTCCCTGTTCTTTCCTCGTCATGCTAATCCCATTGACTTCAGCTTTCTTTTTCTCTGCAATGGTTCATCGGAATACTATTGTATTTATAGCTAGTTTGGCCAGTTTGAATGATTATCAGCTGATTACAGACTCGACCAAATGCAACATTTCAGCACATTTTACTATTTATGAATATTTTCTTTGAGATTCTTTCATTTTTTTTATTTTAAAAAAACAACCTCTACTAGTATTTTAATTTACAAACTTATCAGCCAAAGATACATCTTCGGCTTGACTTAGTTAAATAAAGACCTGTATGCTTTTACTGTGAGAAGTGAATTTATGTGTTCAGTTTAGCAATGATGTAAATATGTTTCGAGGACAATTTTCATTATAATCTCATCTTTGCCCATGTATACATCCAGTTGATTAAAGCACATTGTTCAAAATTGTTCCATACATTAGATAAGCACAGCATCAACGTTTTTTTCTTGATTCTAGAAATGAAAATCCCGGGCTCGCAACGCAAATAAAATTTCAAATAGGAATTATTCCATACCTCAATACCAAACTTTAGAAACAATCATAATTCGTAAGCCATATTATAATACGAGTCTCCTAAACAATATCTAAATCTAGGCAAAGAGCAAGCAAAAAGTCATCTTTTCCTGAAAAAAAAAGAATATCTAGGGAGTAGCTCTCAGAGTCAAAACTATCCAGAGATGTCTAATCGAAATAATGATGATCCCCTTCAGCCCCCGGTGATAACCACAGAGAGTCCGCTGACGACTTCCCCTGTTTCAATGAGGGCACGTAATAACATCTTCCCGTCACCTCAGCCTTCGTATGGAAATATAAGCTATATGAAGCAGAGAGCCTATAGGGCCAATGCTGGTACGGGAGCCCCAGCATACAGCAGCATTCATCACAAGAGATACCCAAGTCTTAAAGGTTCCAGTCAGAATCAAGGTAAACATTCCCCAAACAGTTCTTCGTCCAAGCACCAGGTCAGCCATTCTGGAAAAAACATGTCGCCTTTGGTCAACAGTTCTCTGAGTAACGTTTTAAGCTCCTCTCTATCTTCACCTAATGGGATGAAACTAAGCAGCCCCAATGATATGATACAACTTCGTGAGAGAAGTTTCTCTACTAATTCCAACTACAGCATTACAAGTAATGGTTCCCCTCGTCCTCATAATTTGTCTGCAGATCCCAATATCCCTTCGCATGTTTTATTAACTCCAAAGCAAGATCATGAAAGTGGATCAAATAAATCAAGCCCCCTTAAATTCAGCGATTTAGATGATAATAAATACTCTCCCCATGGCAGAAGCAAAGCAAACAATATTCCATTGTTTACAAACTCACCTTCTCCACAAAGAAAGTTGTATGAGAGTCCTTCTATATATGGTCCAAAACCTGAAAAACCCGAATTAAAGAAGCTGATAATGCGTGGATTAGCCTTACAAATACCAGGTGTCACCAACGATCAACCAAATAATAGTTTTGCGATAAACAATATTAGGAGAGGAATGACTTCAAACTTATCTCCTAGCTCAGGGCTCAGGCAAAATGTTGTTCCAGAGGTTATTCATAACGAAACCAATTTGAAAAGACAATCAAATAGTAGTTCTGAAGATGAGCTTTTCAACGATGTTGTTGAAGACGAGGATGATTACGAAGAAGAAGATTTAAATTCCGAGAGTTTAAGTAGTAGGATGCTAGATAGAAAACTTGAGAATTCATCTTTATCATCGACGGCACAAACTTTTGATAGTAATTCGCATAAATCCGGAAATCTAACGGATAATGATTCTGGAAAACTTTCTAATGAGAATGAAAATCAGGGTCCCCAAAAGTTCAAGGAAAAAAACACAAAGCAAGAGGCAAAGGAAATTGATGATAGTTTTTATAAAGTGCAGAATAAACAATCGCAAGGATTTTTATCACCAACGTTCGATGAAGATGATAATCCAAAATTAGATCATATCTCAGCTACTGAAATTGCACCAAACAGTAACAATCCCTTTGGTCCTGTGTCTGCAGATGTAATATCTCCAAATGATGTTCCCGAAACACCTATAAATAAGATACCATCAAGTAAAGCAGACGCTGAATTACAGAATGCAATTAAATCTTTGCTTTCAATTAAGAGAACACCAACTGGCAACATACCTAAATCTTCAGCACCCTTATCTGCTTCATCTGCACCAGAAAAGATCAAAGAAAGTTTAACCGAAGCAGAGCTGTTTAAACCTGAAATTACAAAAAAATTCTCAGATGCCAGTTTGCTTAATGATCCTAACAGTAATAACAATAATAATACTTTTTCCAACGTGCCTGAAAAAACTTCCCCGGAAAATGGCAAGCCTCCTCAACTTATTCACAATGGTAAGTCAGATTTGTATTTGGATAGATTTCCGAGCTTTTCAATATCATCAGATTTAATAAGCCCCCCAATTTCACCGGCTGACGCCAAGATACCCGGTATACATGATCAATTAGCCAATAACATTAAGGGACCTATAAGAAAAGTTTCTACTACAGATAAAAACAATATTTTGGAGAATGCTTTAAGTTCTCTGAATGATGATGATAATACATCGGTTACTAGTAAAAAATCGTACTTCGATATAATGAAAAATTCTATTTCTTTGATAAACTGGGATGTCAATGATCCTATGGCATGGACAATGGATAGAGTAGTTTTGTGGTTGAAGATGTATAATTTCAACGAAACATGGATCGATATATTTGTGAAATATAAAATGTGTCATGATAAATTTCTTGAACTCATCAATGATGAATCTTTTTCAAAGTTTAACACCTATTTGAAGTTGAATAATGATTACTTAGATGTTGCTACATCAGATAAAGATTCCAATAAGGCTGAACTTTCTCCTCATGCTGATAGCAGTCGAAACAGCAATGATGTTGAAACCATTGATTTTGATAATAACAATAAGTTTCTTTCTAGCTCAAGTAAATTCAGATACTTATTGAAAAAGACAATCCAAAATGAGCCCGAGAAAACAACATTTAGTTTAAGCGGTAGGGTTATGGACGATTTGGACATTCTTTCCAAAAATAAGCCTAATTTACTACATAGACATAGTAGAAGTAGTAGTGATGACGCGAGTAGTGTTTTGAATAAACTTATGAATAAGGATAAATCAAATAAAACGGGATTCAACCTTCCTGACAATGGAAATATCATTTACCAAACGGTGAACAGCCCTCCAATAACTTCTCCTAGTATTATATCCCCAGATTTTCCCCAAAACAAATCTAACAAGAGGTTAAGCTACATTAAAAAGCCATTTATGTCAATGGATAAGTCTAAAAATTCTCCTGTTAGTGACTCTCCACTTTCTACATCATATCTGAATATATTTAAAAAGCATGTTAATCCTCTATCGCCGTCTTCAAGACTTGCTTTTGATGAGAACGATAACGAAAGCATTGAAAATAACGAGAACAAAGAAAAAAGGGCCAGCACGTTTTTGAAAAAGAAACTCCGCAAAATGGACAAATTGACATTAAGTACGTCTGCGGGACGAAAAAGTATAGAAGGATCCTCTCCAATCAGCCCAAGTACAATATCGTCTTTCGAATCTAATAAAAAAGAACTTGTTGGACATCTTCAGTTAACTGATAAACAAATCCCAAAGCCTTTTAATAAAAAGTCTAAAAATTACATTCTTGCAACCAAGGATAATATTCTGTACGTTGCTGTTGGAGCTCAAGATCTATCGAATATTAACTCTTTTAAAATATCAATTGCCAATGCTCTCAATCTACAAACGGAAGATATTGCAAAACTTAATTTTCATTTAACAGACTATGAATCAGAATATGGAGAAGCTTTGACTGATTCAACTTTAGAAGATTTAATCTCTTTTGATTTCTTGAATTATGAATTGAAGTTTTTTGTTTACTCTGAAATTCAGAGCAATTCAGATCTTGCGTACTCACAAACTGTGCTGACAAGAAGTACCAAAAGTTCTGATAATAATTCTTTTGAGTTAGCTGCAGATAATAAGATTGCATACCCAAACACCCCAAGTTATTTAATTAGCGATAACAAAAAGCCTTCGGAAGAAGTAGATTATCTAAATTTTAAAGATGACAAAGGCTTCTTGACTGTGGAGAAGGAAGTTCCATTGAAAAAGTCTATTTCCCAAAAGTCTTCTTTTTCTGTCATAAGACCAGATGCAAACAAGCATGAAATCAATTTCGATAAAAAACGAGAGTCTCCATTTGTAACTGTTAAGCCTAATTTAATTCCTCAGAGGCCTGCACCATTAGCACCTCCCAACTCTGTACAAAAGGCTGCTACGATCACAAAAAAGAATAATGCTAAGTCTAATGATAACAAAAACAGTATTATGTTATCTGCCTCTGAACTAAAGAGAACAAATTCTTTGTTAAGAAACAATGTTGCAAGACAAAGCTCAATCAGGAAATCGAAAAAATTCGGTACTAGAAACTCAATAGAAAACTTTAAAGAGAACGAAATTTCTTTCGATGGTGTTCCTACATTAGCAGAGGAAGACTCGGAAGAAGAAGATGACTCAGATGATGATTTTTGGGCTGTTGCTCCAAAAACTACGAATCAGACTTTACCAGCAGAAATTGAAGACTCTGATGCTCCTGGTTCTGTTACTGGTACTCCCGAACAAGTAATTAAAACACTGCCAGAACGGTTTGACAGAGCAGAGAGGTTGACAGCAATTAATACAACAGATCTCACATCAGAAAAGCGAAAAAGAAACTTCTCCTCTCCTGTATTTGGAACTAATTTCAAAGGAAAAACAGGAAAAGGAAATTGGGAATTCAGACCTTCTGACGTTACACTTATTGATAATCTTGAACATTTCTTCCCAAATACTGATCTAGATAAGCCTATAATTTATGAAGTTGATACTCCTCCGGCATCTCCAGGTGTCTTACCACCAATGAATGAAGATAATTTCAATATCCCTGTCGCTAAAGAAGTCTCTGGTGAGGATATTTTAATGTTCAAGGATTCTGATAGAAGAATCTCCAGAAACAGTAGAAGAAAAACTATAAGAGGAATTGCACGCGAGAGTAGTATCGCAAGAAGTAGATTGTCACAAGTTGCACAAGCTACTAACAACAATGCATTACTTAGAAGAAGAAGCACTAAGTTTTGGGGCCGCAAGACAGTGGAATTAACTCCAGCAGATTTAAAATACGATAGAATTTCAGAATTGAGAAATAACAAAGGGGAAACTAAACAAATCAAATGGATTAAGGGTGATTTGATTGGAACAGGATCATATGGAAGAGTTTATTTAGCTATTAATCTTATCAATGGAGAAATGATGGCTGTCAAGCAAGTTGTCAAACCTAGAAGCGGTAAAGTGAATGAAGATATGCAAAATGTTATCAATGCTTTATTAGAGGAGATGCAATTTATGAAGGACTTAGATCATCCGAATATTACTCAGTATCTTGGATTTGAAGATGTCGGAGATACTTATTCATTATTTTTAGAATATGTCGCTGGTGGATCCGTGGCATCTTGCTTGAGTAACTATGGTAGATTTGATGATAAATTAATTCGATATTTAAGTAGACAGATAACTGATGGATTAGCGTATCTACATTCGGAGGGTATTTTGCATCGTGATTTGAAAGCCGCTAATTTGTTGTTGGATCTTGATGGAATCTGCAAAATATCTGATTTTGGTATATCGAAAAGAAGCTCAAATGTTTACAAAAATGACGCTGCCATGTCTATGCAGGGAACAATATTTTGGATGGCACCTGAAGTTGTGAACAATTCGGAGGATAGTGGATATAGTGCTAAAGTGGATATTTGGTCTCTTGGTTGCGTAGTATTGGAAATGTTCGCAGGCAAAAGACCTTGGTCAAATTTTGAGTTTGTTACTGCGCTAATGAAGATCGGAACTTATGCTGCTCCACCTATAGATAATGAAACCAAGAAATACATCAGTAATGATGGAAATGAATTTTTAAATCAATGCTTCAAGGTTAAACCAGTTGAGAGACCAACTGCTTTAGAGTTATTCGAAAACAATGAGTTCTGCAAATTTATGTCTGACTTCTCGTTTAGAGATACAGAGCTCTCTAAAATGATGCTCAGAAAGCTGTAAGTAAACTTAGCAGCCCAGTCAATAAACTATTCATTTGTGTGAAGTTTGAAAATTGGGAAATAAAATTATTTAAAATTATTTAAAATTATTTAACATGCATTTAGTAATATATTCTAAAAAATCGTTAAAAAACTAATATACATATATGACATCGCTAAAGACAAAATATTGTTAATAGCTGAAAGTTAGAATAGTATCGTAGTTACTGAAAGGCTTTTCATCCATATCATATACAGCACCTACTAGCTTAAGATAAGATTTGCTAACAGTTTCAGTGCTCTCTGCATTTATGAAATATAAATCAACATTATTTATCATATTTGCAGAAGATTTCACATTCTTACTTTTCAAATCTCCGAACTTGTGGTTCTCGAAAATAGTTTTCAATGATGATTTGATACCGAAACCTAACTCATCAATCATCGGCTTGGTGATTATGTGCGTATTAGACTCTTGCGACCACGAAGAGGAGGACAGGTTTTCATGTTGATAATCATTCTCTTGACCATACAAGTCCATGGTAGAATTTCTTTCAGGAAATTCTTTCCAGTCTCTTTTTTTCATGAAGTTTGTTCGCTTTGTCAAAATGTTTTCGAGTATTGGACGATCTTCAGGTAAAAGAAGCATGTATATATCATAGATTAAATCATAAATTTCTGCAAATGCATAACGCATATAACTATGGTAAAATTTCTTGACATTATATGTCAAAAAATTCAAATCTTCCTCCACAACATCAACGGGCTTCTGGCATAATATAGCAATAGAGCCTATCAATTTGAGTAGTAACTCGAAATCCCGAATTCCCAAGGGAGAGCTCAACACCGTTAGCTTATGAAGAGTGCGGAATAAATAAAGTAGAAACAACCAAGAAAATTGTCCTAAATCACCAAAGATACCTAAATAAACTGTAATCAATTCACAAATATAGATAAGTTTTGAGCTTGACAGAAAAATTTCGTTTGAACAGTACTCCTTTTCAACTTTAATTATAGAATTGCAAAAATCGGTAATAAATTTATCCTGTTTATTATTAATTAATGCAGCCGCTAACTTATTCTGTATTAGCAACATTATCTTCATGCTTCGCTCAGCTCCAGAATCTACTGCTTTATTATCATCAATATCGACCAAGATATCCTCAATCTCATTCTTCAAAGTTTTTTCCCCCAAAGTTTTCGGGTTTCCGAATAGTTTCAAAACTAACGGCCAGTTTTCAGACTTGTAAAGAAGTTTACGCCCGTAAGGACTGCTGATGCTGAGAAGCGAATTTTTAACAAATGTTTCGTAATCTGAGACTTTGATTTGTTTTGCATCATACGTCAAAATAACTTTTTTTTGTTTGAACTCTTCAAACTCTGATACGATTATATTTAAAATCTTATCCAAATATTCCACCGCCTTTTTTCTTTTTTGTATAGTAAGTTTAGATACTGTTAACAAGTTATTAACAAAATGAGATAATATCAAAGTTCTTTGTACTAATCCAAAGCCAAACAAAACCATATTGCTGACTTTTAATTTTTTTTTGAAAGCAAGCCATTCGTTATTAAGAATATCAGCTTTGATAAGATTATTGAAATACTGATGTGAAAATTTACCGGGATCTGCTTTAGCAATAATTTGAACGAAAGTATCAATGTATGGATCTGGATCTGCCTTCATAAAAAATTCTCCTCCTAAATAAAAAGCTTTGGATAACCAAATTAATTGATATTTATTCAAGTTATACAAATTCCATTTGTAATCTAAGCCTATCCAATTATCCATTTGCAACTGGACTAAAAGATTTGAAACATTGGAAAGAGTAAAAACTAAATCCGTTATAATTGATTCATTATAAACAAATGCATCTGGGCAGGATGAAGCTTCGAGTAAGGAAACAATTGGTATCCACAAATGGTGATTTAAAAGCTCTGCTGCTTTTGACCTGTCTATATCTGCATTAACAACATTCTTCACATTTGTATTCCAGTGCTTAACTGCTTTATTTATATCCCTCAAAATGGTATCCAATAGCCTATTTAGGGATGCTGGTAATTGTCTTGATTTGAAAAAAGAAAGTTTCAAAACTTTTGGGAAAGATATTGAGGTGAGAAAAATTATTATGCTTTTGGATAAGTCTTGTTTTTCTAAAGAGAAATTTAAAATCTTCAGAGTAATCGTAGTTATTAGAGAAAAATAGAATCTATCAGTACTTTCTAACGAGATACGAACTTGATTTGTATTCATTTGTTTGATAAAAATTTCATAGTTCAATATTAACGTAGTAAAAAATTCATCAAAAATGGAAATTCTTCCTTTAATTTTTGTGTATTTGCAATATGAAATCATTGAGTCAAGCGCTTTCTCGTAACATGCTAAGTCATTCTGAATAATTATACTCTTTAAAAGCCTAACGATAATGAGAGAGTAATCTTTTGATTCAACTAAATAGCCATTCAAAGTTAGTATGTTCATTTTGTTGACGAAAGTTTGTAGAAATGTATCAGGCTTTGCATTATTAGAAAATATATTCGAGTTTGGCTCAAAAATCGGAACAATTCTTTTATAGTCTACACAAGACTTTTGTTTCAGATATGACCTTATAACCATTCTAATAAATGTAGTGCAAATATTATCTGAGGATGATATCTTCATCGATGAACTCAGTAGTATTTTGTCGAAAGATTTGAAATCAAGAAGCTCATTGCTAAAACTGATAAAATTCCTTCTTTTTATTAATTTAATCAATGACTTGAAAACTAAATCACTCTCTACCCAATTATAATTAATAATTAAACCGTTCACTAGTTTGAATATCTTTTTATGTTTCTGATATAGATTATATTCTTGAAGGGCCTCATCTTCACGATTTGATGGAATCAGGACGCTACTTATTCTATCAACGAAAAAATCTATTATGCCCCAATTCGCAGAACTAGCATTCGTGTGTACAACTTGGAGCACTATATCTTGATTATTATTAGAAAGTTGAATGTTATTATTAAAGTTTGCCATTAGTTCTAAAAAGCTGAAATATGATTCCAAATTCTCATACTTGAAGTTGGTGGTTAAAACTTTACCAATTATAGTAGCCCAGCACGTCTCATCACTGAAAATAGAAGAAGTGAGTTTGAATAGAATTAGCAATACGTCAAGCATAATAGTCGCCATCCTTTCATTTTCATAATCTATCAAACAGTTTGCAATCGATTTTGGATTCCAAAAATTCAATATATTTTGAAAATAGTTTACGAGATGTTTTTTGAAAGCCTTCAAAGCATTTTTTAAAACATTGGATTTGTCATTGGTCAACTTCAAGCTCTTTATTATTATTCCTAATTGGAAAATCGGAAAAAATAAGATAATAAACACAAAGCAGTTTTTGTTCTTATGGTTAATAATATTGAGTGAATTCTGCATGAAAATTTCAATTTTTGAGATTATTATAGGAATTCGACCTAACTCTAAATCTATTAGCTCTTGGGTAATGATCTTTAGCTGACGAACGAGACTATCAACAGGATACATGTTTGCTGATTTGATATATTCCAAACAATTATTGAAGACCAATAGTATTTGCTCTTCAATATTTTGTGATTGAAATGTTGTTGTATCTTTAACATAATCCCTTATGATATCTGCTGGTGAGATCCTCATAAAATCATTTAGAAAATCAATATCAATCCAACGAAGCAAACTACTCTCAGGAAACTTTATACCCTCAAAATCTAAGGGTCTTAATTTCAGTACTCTTGATGTATGATTGAAAATATATTCATAATTCGCCATAGAAAGTGACTCACTATCTCTTTGTGGAAACTCAAGAAATATCGGGTTAGTATTCAGGGATTTGAATCTAAGCCTCTTAAAATTAGCTAAATAACTTGTATCTATTTGTTCTAACTGTAATGTTGTTGTCTTTGGATTTCTATTATAATCAAAGTTTTCGGTATCTTTCTTATAATCGAAGAATTTCTTCCTTTTATACTTTCTGTGTTTTTCTTTTGACGTGTATTCCCCTAGTGTTTCCAGGCCTCGCTTTGAAAGAGAGTTGTCATTTCCTTGAGACTTATTTCTGACAGAACTTGAACGTTCCGATATGTCCTGCAGTCGATTCGATTCCAACATCCTATTGAAAGGTCTTAATTTTCTGATATGTTCTTGCAGCGCTGTGAGTCGTCTCTTTGGGTGCAGCTTTCTATCAATATTCTTGGGAACGAGAACCCTGCGCTTTCTCAAAAGAGCTCCTTTTTTACTCTTGTTTCTCAGATTGTACGAAAGCATTCTGTCTATCATTGGTGATCTCAGTTCAGTGCATTCATCAGAAAAGATAGTATTTTCATCCCTGTCTTTTTGCTTGGTCACTTTTGATGCTTTTTCAGGTCTTAATGTAACGTACTCCAATATCGTTACATCATCACCAGAATTTGAAGGCAAAAAAGGCTTTAATTCGGAGGATGCATTTGCATACAGCAATTCGGAATCATTTTTATCTAAGATTGGCAAATCAGGGCTAGATGTTATGCTGTCTAAATCAGTGCTTGCAGAGATCATTTCGTTATTTCCTTCATCATGAGGATGAAGCAAAACTGTATTAAAATCCAGAGCAGAATTGTCTAAATATGGATTTGGAAGAATTTCCTCAAAGTCATTATCAACATTTTTTTCATCGTAATCAACAAAATCAAGATCTCGCTTCCCACGAATATTTGTGATTTTGTGAATCTTTCTAATTGCAAGTCCCTTTTTCCTATTTTGATTTTGGTTATTAGAATGCAAAGAAACCGGGACTTTCCTTGCTTTCTTTGATTTTTCATCCTGAATTACTTGTCTTATATATGACTTAGGAAGCACATGTACCTTAGATAATTTCTTTTCAAGAGCGACTATTTGACTGTCAACTTCTTCATCATCTTCAAAAGAATTATTCTCTTCATCAGAACTAGATTCAATTTCTATACTATTTTCTAAATCAGTACTAACAAAAGATCTGGCAGCTCCATCAACGCGCTCTTCAATCTCCAAATTGGTTTTTGGAGAGTTCGAAATATCTGGATTCATTTTGTACTTGTCAAATATAGCTAATAATTCGCTGTCTTCTGAGTCATTGTCGTAGCTGTCACTATCTCCAAAATCAGTGGCTTCCTCTCGACTTACTGAATTAGCTATTAGGCTCTCATCTTTTTTATTTTTTACACTTTTCCTTGATTCCTTAGCCTTCTCTTTTTGCAATGCAGCAATCATCCGTTGTTCTCTAACTATTCTATCTTCTTCCTGCAATTTTTCTAACAAATCTGCGTTTTGCTCTAAGGCAGCTTGCTCTATCAACCGTGCTCTCTTGAAATCACCCACGAGTTGTGCCTCATGCTCATACCTATCCACTAAGTAAGGCTTCATTTGCTTCAAAGTTCTAGGTCTCAATCTTCTTCTTTCACCGTAATTCTTAAAATTGTGCCTGCTCAGATCATTGGCTAAGTCAATAATTGTGGATTGTTCGCCTATCCTTACAACATCTTGAGAAGTGCTGCCTTTGCTGAATACTTGATTAGAACTCTCATTTTCATGTGAAAATTGATTTCGACTTGTAATGTCTTCTGCAATTATTTTTTCTGAACTTTCTGGATTTGTAAAAAATTGTGGAGAATTATTCATAGTCGGATTTTCAATTTTATTTGTTGTATCAATAATGTTTTCCTTGCTAGAAAAAGTTGCGCGATTACAGATGGCTATTTGACTGGATGAAGTAAAAGGTCTATCGATGCTAAGATTTGCCAAAAGATCATTTGTTTTGGATTGCTCAACAATTGCTGGATCATCATCAACGATTGATACATTCTGAGCGACTGGAGATGGAGATTGAATCTTATCTTCTGGTAATGACCGATTCTCCATAGTTTCTGAGAAAGAAACTGATAGCTGCGAGTTGTTTGTAGTATCGTTTATGCCCGAAACGTCGCTAAACAAAGTGCTAAGGGATTTATTGTTAGTTTGAGACCTCTGCGAATGGTTGACTGTATTTTCGATATTTGCAACAGAAATCAAAAGATCTTTGGTTCCGTTACCTTCAATATCTGCTATTCCACTTCTCACTTCAAAATTGGAATTTTCTGTGACCAATACTTTATTTCGTGTATCTGCTTGCATATCCAAGTCAATAGGCTCATCAGTCAATGAACCCCCCTCATCTAGGTTTTGATGAGTCTTGATTTTATCAATTGTGAATCTAATTTTCAGTTTCAAACTGTTACTGTAGGGAGAATCATCGAATTTCCTCTTGATTTGATCCAAAAAATCATCTGCCTTGTTCTTTATTTTACTTTTTGTTGACCGAAGAGATCGTATGCGGGTTTTTTTGGATTCACTTTGGCCACTTCTAATTGTATTTTTTTGAATATTTAACAAATAAGCTTTAAACAAAGCATCATCGATATCATTTGAACTCAAACCTTCAGTTTCATCATCATTTGAGTCACTAATATTTTCCTTAAACCTGTGTTTTGATGAATCAACCAGTGTATACCCCATAAAATTACAAGAGTTATTTTCTTGGGGATGTGGTTTCATATTATATTCTCGAGTATTGCATTCTAAATTGTTTTATCGATTCGCTATTTCTCGAAGAATACAAAATCACTTGAAAAAACACAATGGAAATCGAACTGAAGTACTGTTTGGTCGACAAGTTTGTTGATTTTCAAGAAACTACCATGTTTGATGGCGTCAAGTCCATCAAATCAACTGGTCTGGACGCGTCTTTATTTATTTTCAATTTTTTTTTTTGTTCTTTTAGCTATGTTATTTTTTTTTGTTGGTAGAAATTGGACGCGTTTCTGATACCACAACAGGAACACTGCTTTTGAGTTTCTTCAAATGGAAGCAGAGTAATATATCATCGCCAGAAAAAATTTTGGTTGATCAATTACTGGTGAACAATCAACCAGCAAAACAATTCAGTGGATTACAACAGATTTTTGTGAACAAAATGTAATTTAATAATGTACTTTACTTTGAGTATGTTGTCCGATCAAGATTGGCATGACCCTATGAGTGGAGACATCTCCTTGATGTTTTTAGCTTACTTTGGGTTGTCTGTAATGGTTTTTCAACATATTGATCCCTAAAAAGTTTTACCGATGTTATTGAGAAGAATATTAAAAAAAAAAAAAAAGAAAATCACACAAACAAGATACCCACATGGATCAGAAATAAATACAATTGGGTTACTCAACAATAACAAACTTCCAAAAAATACAGCAAGGAATTCTTTCCGAATGAGAGAAAATTACACTGTTAGAGAGAAAATTTCCACTGCTTTCGATATTCTCAAAGTTCAAGATAAACCAAAAACAAACAGTGCTTACGAAAAAAAACTGTATCCCTTCAATCAGCATTTAGAGTTCAGCTTTAACGAACAATAAACTTCCTATAAATCGTGGACTTCATCTTGGAAAGAAAAAAATAACATATTTGATAATATGGCAATGAATCAACTTAGAAAGTTAGTTAATTCACCGTGGCAAAATTTTCCGTACAAATTGATTCACCGAAACTAAAAAGAAAAGGAAAATGGTTACTCAGGTGGAGATGGATTTCTTTTATACTTTTTTTTTTTTTTTTTTTTTTGAGTTATATCGATTCTGTAATTGTTTTTTTCTTATACAGAAAATTCCATAATATTTTGCCTTGGTTCCTTGTTAGAATAGTTACCCTGCTGCCTCATGTCTTCATCTTCGTATCTTACGATTAATAAAAGGAAATATGTACGAAATATATCATTTAAATGAAAAAACACTATAATAAAAGTAAGAATTGACCCAGAGTTAATGATTGAAAATAATGAAAGTTAATGACGGGAAAAGGAAGTTTTTTGAAAAAATGAAAAAGTGCAAGTATTGATTTGATGTGCTAAACTACCAAAGCTTGAAAGACTGGCCTTGTTTTGGTGTATACTTGACATCACCCTTACATGTGCTCTTGTAGGTTGTGTCCATCTTGATGAAATTTTGTCTTAAGAGGGAACCTTGTGCATGGTGGTAGTACCAAACTTCGTCAAAGACATCACCAGTGCACCCGATGAATACCTCGTAACCAAAGGCCTTGTTCAAAGCAGCTTGGATATCTTCGGCTTTATATGTGGTAGAATAGCTTGGAACAATACCGGCATCAGCCAACCAGGTGAATGTAGGCAATTCGTGGTATTGTCTGAGAGTCATTTTAACGAAATCAACGACGTTTTGGCCCTCGGTGTAGTTGGAATAACAACTTGGTTTAATGGTGGACATGCATGTACCGTGTTTGTTGAATTCATGGGTCCAGAAAGCGTCATCTGTCCCGTTATCGTTTAACCAGAAGTTGTTCATGTAAGAAAGCAATTCGGTTTCACCGTGTGCCTTCAAAACCTCATAAACACTATCAACAGTAGTGTTCTCATAGTTGCAGAAAGAACCGTAAGTACCATCACAGTTGTCTGGCCATGAACCATGGACAGTCCAAGAGTGTGTAGGAGAGTTGGTGACGTCTGCGTTCCACAATTGGGTGAAAAGCACAATTCCGCCTGGGTTTTCAACACAACAGCTGTCAGTGGAGTTTGCACCAGAGCTACAGGATAAAGCCTCTTTGGTTGCTGGACAGTTGCTTGGAGTTGTAAACAAGTTGAGGTGGTTTTGCCATCCCGGAGTGACCACTGGACCGGCACTCACAAGAGCCATCAAGGTCGTAAAAGCAAGTAATTGGAGCATCTTATACTTATAAATGATAAATTCTTGGGAAGGACAAAGTATTCGCCTATTTTTGTGTTTGTTGGATGTTTGCTTTGCGGAGAGTAGAAGGTTAAAGACAATAATAAGAAAATTTAAAAAACTACAACTTATATATAAAAAAAAGGATATCATCTGGGTATTTATGCAATTTTTCATTTTTAATAGTATCTTTCTTTTCGGAAATAAATTGATTCGAAAATGGATATAATTTTCAGTTAACAATGCTTTCAAAAGCGGAATTTATTAAGCCTTACGAATTATGCAAGGTTTATGCATGTCGAAATATTTTTAGGAGGGATTTCCCACTTGCTTTCTTTCATTTTCTTTGGCACGCCTTTTCTTTCGTGTGATGATTGAACGATATAACAATTTATTATGGTAAATTTTAACAGGACTGCTGCTGCCTTAAACGTTCAGCACAATAAAGAAATAATCAATCAATTGCAGATCTTTTGTGGAATGTTATTTCCAATATATAAGCACGTTCTACACTCCGATGATCTTACCTCTATTGAAGTGCACGTTTACAGCTACCAATTCTTCAAGTGACGTGGGATGGATGTCAATTGATTGAATCAACAAGACTTTTGACTTTTTTAATGATCTGCTCAGCAAAGAAATCATGTCATATGACCTAGAGAACGTGAACTGTACGAAGATCTTGTTGATGCGATCATCTCTGCTGATTATCTTCAAAAATGTACAGATCATACGTGGAAGAGTCCGAGCCACGTGACAAACGATACACATTTCGTTTCATTTTTTTTCTTGCGGTTTTTCTTCTTGGGTAATACATCAAGGTCTTGTGTACTGAGGCTCTAACTCGAAATGTCTTGATTAGCAAGCTCTAGATTGGCAGTAGGATAACCAGCTCTGGATTGGTGATATATTAGCTAGTTATAGATTGGTAGAATATTAGCCAGCTATAGAATTGCAAATAATTATATTTGATATCCGAGGCTTAGCGCAGTAGGTTGTTACGGAAAATCCTGTGGAGTATTCATATCTTTGTGGTGTAAATACCAGGGCCAAGAATCAACACAATAACCAGGAACATGGTAGATTTGTCCTCAATAAAGTTTGACACTTCTTACATACCTACAAGATGTTTAGAGGACCTTATAAGTCTTATATCGACAGCTGATTCTAAAGAAAAGCTGATTCTAGTAGTTCAAAAGTCTCTATCTGCTAGATTGAATTTGTTGACACCTTTCAGCATTTTGCAAAAGCGTGGTAACATTAGTGATATTTTTTGGATGGAAAATGAGCTAAATCAGCAAAGTATGAACAATGCACTATTCAATTCTTATGATGAAAGTGATAGGAAAAAAAAGGTCTCCAATCGCAAAACGGTAGTCATCCTTTGTAGCGATGATATCCAAAATACAGAATACGTACATTCAATTGTGACATTTTTAAGCAACCTTTGTGAAAAGTATAATTCAGGAGAAAGTGATGTTAACTCTATGAATCAGAGTAATTTTGTAATAGAATTCAAAGGTGTGGTATTTTCTGACGATGGAAAGTTGAGTGAGAGTTTCAAATTTAGATTAAAGAAATTAGGGATATTGCATTCAATAAAGTTGTTCAACTGGAACTTGAAGCCAAGTTTACTTGATGAAGACTTATTATCACTTGAATTAAAAGATGAAAAAATAATCCATGAGTTGTATCTAAGGAACACAAATGAATGTATATATAAATTATGCCACCAGTTTCACAGCTTGTTCATCACCAATAATGATCCCGAAAATTTGATAAATAATAGACTGATAAAATTCAACAATGTGTTGATAAAAGGGAACAAAGCGAACAGATTCTTCAATCTTTTGAAAATCATCCACTCCGAGTATTTGAGTTTGTTAACGCCAATAGAGAGACAGAAAGCCGAAACTTTCGAAAAGGTCAATTATGGGGACAGTAATGTCGGAAAGACTAGTCATCATCAGTATGTAGATTTAATCGTATTGGAGCGGTCGGTTGATTTTTTAACACCATTTCTCAGCCAGCTTACATACTTGGGATTAATCGATGATTTATATGACTTCAAGGGAAATCTTGTCAATCTATCCAAAGAGAATATATTCCTGGATAAGAATATCGAAAATGAAAGTGATACTAGCTCTTCTCCACGCAAAATTGATCAAGTGTTGTTCAACTTCAAGGATGATGAAATTTTAAAAAATATCAAAGATTTAAATTTTGGTGCCGTAGGCCCCGTTCTCACGAATTTTGCTAAGCTACTACAAACTGAATTCGATTCTAGGCATAATTTGAATAAAATTTCTGAGGTCAAGGAATTCGTAGGTAAGCTTGGTGGCTTACAAAAATTCAGACAAAGTTTGAAAGACCATACTCTTCTTTCTGAAAATATTCTTTTGAAAGTGAAAGGTGGTTCTGGTTCGAATTCTACTTTGGCACCACAAGGTCATGCAAATAAAAAATCAGTAACCAGTGAAATGATCGATAGCATTTTTGTTGAGGAAGATGGGGTGAGTAATGATGATGATGACACATTTTTTTCTAGATTGTTAGATTTACAACGAGGAATTTTGGATGGAAGTTATGATGTCAAAAAATCAACTGATCTGATTATCCACATGATTAATATCGGTAATTTTGTCGAGGTTCAATGTTTGAAAATGTGCTGTTTGTTGAGTAAAGTGCATCAAGGTATTCCTTCAAAATATTACAATCCGTTGAAAACAGAGATTATTGAAACATATGGTATTAAACATATCATAACGTTACAGAGGTTGCAAAAATTGAAATTATTTTACATTAGAGAGCCCAGCTCATTTTTAAACATTGGGGGCAATAACAGCACTGATGTGACGAGCAATGGAGACACAGACGAAAAAAGAAATGGTATTTTAGATGCGACAAACGAGGTCGATGATGATTATGAAGATGATGATGACTTTTTATTTTTCGATGGTAGTGACAATAATGCTGGTAACAGTATTAACCGTACTCCAGAAGAAACGATTAAAAATTTTGCAGCTCTCAAGAATTACTTAAATTTGATCCCTGATGGAGTGTATGATAATATAAGTAGTTCTAGGCCGAAGCTTATGGGAGAGGATCCATCTAACCCTATTGATGCTACTTTTGCATTTCCGAATTTTGTTCCAATAAATGTGAGATTGATTCAAAGTGCGTATGACAGGGGTTTTTTCAATTCTTCTGCCAGTTCGTATCTTACAAAGGCACAATCTCGATACTTGAACAGATATGCTTCGTGGAAAGGTATGGATGATTTGTGGGGGCTACTTGGCAATAAAACGAAAGAGACTACGTTTTTAAGTAATGGGAAGCCTGCAGTAAGTAGAATGGAGTCTAATGGAGCAGGACTGGAGAGCAATGGGAGCCGTGAGGGTGAGGAATTGCTTTGTTTTGTTGTGATGATTGGTGGACTCACTTACGGTGAGGTTGCATGTATCAGATTTATCGAGAAGAAGTTGAAAGAAAAGGGTATCAACAAGAGATTTATCATTTTGACTGACTGTATGATCAATGGTGACCGGATCATCGAGCAGTTGATACCAAACAAAGTGGGTTCAGACTGAGCTACGAGACTGTATGATTTTGGGCAGGATTATTGACAGATGTGCAATAGATATCGGAAGAAGTTGAGGTAAATACATTATTTTTTTGTCAAAGATTGTAATATTCAAGTTTTATTGTTCGTTGTACTGTTCATTGAATTGAGCGTTAGTCACGTGAAACTCGCGTGCCATTCTTTTATTATTTCCCACTCCTGAGAATCCCAATCAAGCAGTAATTCTGGTGTTGACTTTTTTTTTTCGCCGGCTGTCAAGGATCGCACTGGCTTACAGAATAGGGACCGAAATTGCGCGGGATAACTTTAAATACGGGTTGCGAACCCCGAGTCGTGGCTCTTTTAGCAATATGTCGCTGGGGGAGTGGAAGCAGGCCATATCTCCGAGCGATTAAATAGTGACTGAACAGCGTGGATTGAACAAAGTGGATCAACCAGAGTGGGAGAAAGTGCTTTGCCTGGAGTGAGCGCCTGTACCATTGTATTGAACCCTCCAGAAAAGAATCCTCAGGAAAAGAATCACCACGTTGGAACGCTGGAGACAGCAATTGGGTGCAAATGTGAAACAGCTTAACCAGCAGCTATGGGGTTACGTTGCACCGTAAATTAAGGATTGGTTATGTTCTACTGAAAATAAACGGGGCTTCTAACGCAAAATTCCGCCAGTTGATCTGCCGCTGCAGTTTCAGCTCGCCGGAAAGACAGCTCATGTGCACTTGTGCACACAGTGCGTTATCTGCTGTAGCCTGGCTGCTGCCTGGCCGTTGCCTGACAAATGCACGGTGGGTGTCTGGCTGCTGTCGCTTTCTCTGGCCCAATTGCGGACAGCCGCCTTTTTTAGTGGGCTGTCTGCCCCAAGCAGCGCGTTTCGGGTTTTCTTGTTCTCTCGTTCTCTCGTTCTCTCGTGCAAATCCCAGATCTATCCCAACCCTCTGTTGCTGTTCTATCCAAAACAAGATCTCAGCAACCACCGAGTGCCCGGGGCCTGTTTTCGAATGATCTTGGATCTTGGCTCTTGGAATGGCAGGTGGATCCTGGTTGCTTTAAGTTTTGCACTACTAAAGATAGCAATTTCCCGTGAGCTTGACTGGCCAATCATAAGCGAATGCCCAATCAGTGGGCGCGCATAGCAAACCACATACGCGCACTCTAACGTTTTTTTTCCCCATCTCAGACGCTCACAGAAGCTGCTCTATGTCTCTGATAGGTGTTAACCGTCACTGATAGTCACTAAAAACCTTTGAAAGCTGCTGAGAGCGCCTGTGAGGGCCCCCATCCTGACCCACGGAGAAACGCTCCGTTTCTTTTTGAAATGTGTGTTATGTGCGCTTAGGCCCGCTTATGTGCGCAGAGCTATGTCTAGCGGTTGCTTTTGTGCTTGGGCAGGTTGCTGAGTTACTTTTATGTGGTTCTTCCCCCACGAAAAAATAGCTTAGTGTGTACACGTTACAGCATTAAGACGTTGTACACAGAAATATTGATGCATATAAGGTTTTTGAGATTTTCAACATGTGTGAAAAACCCAAACCGCTCAAAGATAGCAGGCTGACTGAAATTTCAACAGCCCAGAATGATTCATATCTGTCGTTTGTGTCGAGCAGTTTCTTTTTGCGGAACCAGACAGTGTGTGAGCGCAGCAAGGGACCGGGAAAACCAGTATAAATACCGCGAGGATCCTGCGCGATTCAGAAACGCCTAAGATCTCCAGTTCTTTGTTTGAAGGTTGACCAGTTACTCACGCTCAATTGACCAGCTATAACCTCTAATCTGCCCTTTTTTTGTGCCAGAAATCCCCAGTCTTACTCGCTGCCCCAACATGTCCTCCCCAGTCATTGAAAACACTGCTGCTTTGCAAAAATACAGAGACTTGCCGCAAAATGGCAAGATCATTGCCGAATACATCTGGATCGACTCCTTTGGCGACCTCCGTTCCAAGGGCAGAACCTTGTCCAAGAAGGTGACCTCTCTCGACCAGTTGCCTGAATGGAACTTTGATGGTTCCTCCACAGGCCAAGCCCCAGGCGACAACTCAGATGTCTACTTGAGACCTGTTGCTTACTACCCTGATCCTTTCAGATTAGGTGACAACATCATCGTCTTGACCGAGTGCTGGAACGCTGACGGTACCCCAAACAAGTTCAACCACAGACACGCCGCTGCCAAGTTGATGACTGCCCACGCCAACGAAAAGATCTGGTTTGGTTTGGAACAAGAATACACTCTTTTTGACTTGTACGACAACGTCTACGGATGGCCAAAGGGTGGTTTCCCAGCCCCACAAGGTCCTTACTACTGTGGTGTTGGTGCCGGTAAAGTGTATGCCAGAGACGTCATCGAGGCCCACTACAGAGCCTGTCTTTATGCTGGTGTCAATATCTCCGGTATCAATGCCGAAGTTATGCCATCCCAATGGGAATTCCAAGTCGGTCCATGTGAAGGTATCGAAATGGGTGACCAATTATGGGTTGCCAGATACTTGTTGAACAGAGTCGCTGAAGAATTCGGTGTCAAGATCTCTTTCCATCCTAAACCATTGAAGGGCGATTGGAATGGTGCTGGTTGCCATACCAACGTCTCAACTGTCGCTATGAGACAACCAGGTGGTATGAAATACATTGACGCCGCCATTGAAAAACTAGCAAAGAGACACGACCAACACATTGAACTTTATGGTGCCGATAATGAACAAAGATTGACTGGTAGACACGAAACTGCCTCCATGAGCACATTCTTGTCTGGTGTCGCCAACAGAGGTGCCTCCATCAGAATCCCAAGATCTGTTGCCAAGGAAGGTTATGGATACTTTGAAGACAGAAGACCTGCCTCCAACATTGACCCATACTTAGTCACTGGTATAATGACCGAAACCGTTTGCGGTTCAATCAGTGATGTCGACATGTACAAGGAATACCAAAGAGAAGCAGGTAAATAGGTTGCTGGCTGACTGCCATTGCGCTTTATATCTATCAATAGTTTTTTCCTCTGTTTTACATCATTTTTATACGAATTTCTCTTTGACAAGTTTGCCAAGTGTTTGGCTTGTTAATATACACATCTAGAATCCATTCTTACCAATTGAGTATTTTTCCACGTATATTGCTGATTCAATTCACCCATCAGCTGTTTATACATCTGTTAGCTATTTATACGCTGTTGTAGCGAGTTTCAATTATGTAATTGACTCGAAGTAGGCTTTAACTATTATGTATTACGAAATCACCAAAACTTACAGGCAGCTTAGATATCTGTTTTTTTCTGCGTGAAAAGAAAAAGCAAAAAAAAAAAGAAACAGAGAGAAAGATTCGATATTTCTTTTTCTCTTAAAGCTTTCACCTAAATATATAAGAATTTTACAATCTCGACTTGATATTGATCATTGATTGTTGATTAGTAATAGAGGAGAAACTAGAATTGGACAGAATCAAGGTAAAAGCCGGGGATTTTGTAAGAATACTCATAATAAAAGTCGCAAAATTGTTTAAATTCAGCTGCTCGTATTTTAGAACCCTGGTAGTGACAGTTTCCTCCAAGAGCCAATTCCACACTAGCAAGATGGTGTCGATGAACAAATATCGAACAATTGTGTCTGATGAGAGCTTTGACAAGCCAGACTTGGATAAAAGACAGTATAGAATCATTCGTCTTGACAATAAGTTGGAGGCGTTGCTCATCAACGATGCCGAGGCTAAGAAGGGTGGTGCTGCTTTGGATGTCAACGTAGGCTCTGTCAACGATCCAAAGGAACTACCAGGCTTGGCGCATTTCTGCGAGCATTTGTTGTTCATGGGGACCAAGAAATACCCACAAGAGAACGAGTACAGCAAGTTCTTGTCTGAACACTCGGGTAGCTCCAATGCATACACATCCTCCTACAATACAAATTACTATTTCGAAGTCGACGCCAATCATTTGGAAGGCGCAATTGATAGATTTGCTCAGTTTTTCATAAGCCCGTTGTTTTCTGATGAGAACCAGGACAGAGAGATCAACATTATCCATTCGGAACATGCTAAAAATATAGAAAATGACATTTGGAGACTCCAACAACTCCGCAAAAATATGGGGAATCCTGAACATCCACATACCAACTTTTCCACTGGAAATTTGGAAACCTTGAGGGATTTGCCAAGTAAAAATGGAATTGACCCAAGAGCAGAGCTATTGAAATGGTATGGCAAGTATTACTCTTCTAATATCATGAAAGTATGTGTTTTTGGTAATCAGTCCCTTGACGAACTATCAGAGTTAACTGCCAAGTATTTTTCCAGCGTTCAAAACTTAAATGTGGACATTGATCAAGTAAACATCAAGAGTAAAGAGATTCCTTACTTTACAAAAGATCAACTACAAAAGTACGTTAAAGTAAAACCAGTCAAAAACATGAAAAATATCAGATTACAATTTTATATTCCAACTTCAGAGACTGAAGCTTTCAAAAATAGTCCACATTCGATCATTAGTCATTTAGTCGGACACGAGTCTGAAGGATCTATACTTCACTACTTAAAAATCGTGAAAAATTGGGCCACTCTGCTTTCATCTTCCACAATCACTATGAATGACAATCAATTATTTGAGGTCAATATTGAATTAACTAAAAAAGGTGAAGAAAATCTTGATTCAATCATCAAAACTGTTTTCCAATATATTTACTACTTGAAATCTTCTAGTGATGATGAATTCCAAAAAGTTTTTTCAGAATTGGTAGATGTTGCAAAATTGAATTTTAAGTTCAAAGAAAACTCAAGTAACATCATGAATTCTATTTCTTCATTTGCGTCTAACATGTCTTATAAATTCATTAGAAATGAAAACGACAAAAAGGAGCTTTTAAGCTTTTACTATTTTTTCAACAAGGTATATGATTTCCAGTCGATCAAAACATTTTTGTCTTATTTGACCCCTGAAAACCTAAACTTGTATTTTATTGATACAAACTTATCCGAGGATCAACTATCGATGACTGATCATTTTTATGGTACTAAGTATAATGTTGAGTCAATCCATAAAGAATTAATAAAAAGCTTAGATCAAAAATTGTTGGGAGAAAATAATTATTTACATTTGCCTCCCTTACCAAATCCATTCATTACCAAAGATTTCACTATATTTAATGACAAAGCAGTCGAAAGTCAAAGAAGACCAATATTAATCGCTAAAGACTCAACAAAATCGATTTGGTTCAAAGCTGATGACAAATTTTCTGTTCCAAAGGGTTGTATCTTTTTATTGTTGTCGTTCCCAGGCTCCACTGATACTGTAATCAACAGTATTTATTTGTCTATTCTTAGAGGATTATTGAAATTGAAATTGAATAGTCTTAAATACTTGGCTGATAGTGTGGAATTGAAGCTTTCTGTTGACATCACTAGTAGCGGATTAGAAATCCAGATCTCTGGTTATAACGAGAAACTTTCCTCGATTTTAAAACAAGCAGTTGATGATATCATTCAATTTTTGAAAAGTGATACTGAGTTCAGATCGGCAGATAATTTCGAATTAGTGAGAAATCATTACATTAAGACCTTGAAGAATGTCGCATATTCAATTCCATATAAGCAAGCTTTGATATTTATGAGCACAATATTTCATCTCAATCTGTATGATTTTAGTTCCAAACTTCATTATTTGGTTGATGCAAACGGAGAACCTACTGATGAATACATTTGTTTTGACAGTTTTAATGCTTATTTGAAGCTTAATGTGAGACAACTTCAAAGCCAAATTTTGATATTTGGAAATTTCAAAAAGGAGGAAATTTTGGAATCAGTAGAACACTTAGTTGACAAGGAAATCGCAACAAATTTCAAACCTATCAAAGACCAGGTTCAATCTTTTGGATCAAGAAGCTGTTTGCTACCAAAAGGTACTCACAATTATTTTTCGAGAGAAGTCAATCATCTGAATTCGTGTATCAGTTATTTTATTCAGTTTGGAGAGCTTCAACCAATGATAAATGACCTTTATCATTGTGAAGACAAATCAAAGCTCACTTTAGGTAAGGAAATGATAGCTGCTGAATTTTTAGCACATTTCTTGCATGAACCGTTTTTTAACCAGTTACGTACAAAAGAGCAATTGGGATATATTGTTTTTGTTTCTGAAATGAGAACTTCCAATTCTACTGGTCTTCGTATCTTGGTTCAAAGTAATGTCGCTTCTTGTGCCTATTTAGAGTCAAGAATAACCAATTGCATCAAAACTGTTGCAACAAAATTGATTGCGGAATTGAACGACGAAGTTTTTGAATCTAATATGGAAGCTTTAAAAACAAACTGGATCAATCGACTGAACTACAAAAATTTGAACCAAGAGATCAACAATTACTTTAATGCTATAGATACAGGATACTGGGGATTTTTCAATAATGAACAAAAGTTAAAAGCTGCTCCGCATATTACGAAGCAGGATATTTTCGAAATCTTTAACAAGTATGTGGTCAAAAAGGAGGATTCGTCAAGACTTACTGTTCATTTGAGAGGAACTACCGAGTTCAATCAACCTCTGGACGGAACATACCATGATATTGCTGATGGTGAGCACTATCCAGAAGGTGTGAAAATCACACATGTTGGAAATTTCAAAAAATCAATTCCTCTTAGTGCTGCCCCAGTACCGGTGGAAAACATTGAATATTACAAAAGCTATTGAAGCTGTCAATGCTTATTCTTTTTTTTTTAGTTTTTTTTTTAGAGAATGTTGTTTGATATAAAATACCACTTAATCTTTACTATCACTCTTTGCTTTCGCTCCATTCATTAATCGTTTTGTCAATTTATATTCATAAATATGCATTTGAGCTCGAAGATACATGAACCTATTTGGGATGGTTACGATCACCATGAAACTTACAGACATTAAATTTAAGAATTTGATATGTTTATTCATTGAAAAAAAGGATAAAGTAAAAGAATAGTAAGAGCTGGAAGCAGGATTTCAGAAATTACCGTAATAGATTGGAATCATTCACTTGTAGCAAATCAATCAACACATAATACAATGATAAACACCTTGGAAAACGAGCTTCCGCAAAAGTTTCTTTAGCGATTTAAAATTCCCATTTTTAAGTTATAAATTTAACATGCATAGTATAAGGATATTAATATTATAAGATTAAATTTGATTAACGGAATTTGTTGAAACCAATGTCCTTAGCCTTTTCTCTGAAACATTGACGACAGATGTCTAAACCGTATTTTCTGATTAAACCGGTGTGGGAGGAACAGACTCTACATTGTCTTGAACCTTTACCGTAGTTTCTTGGGTGGGAGAACCAAACGTTTTCGTGAGCCATATTGCTAGAGAGAGAAGTTAGTAAATTGAAACGTTTGATTACAAAAAAAACCTGATTTGCACAGTGGTACACGGGTGATTTATCGGGGAGATACTGTATGTCAGGACTAAGAGTGGGTATTGGTGATTGAAAGGCCATTAAATTAGAAAATAAATTCCATCAAATTAGAAAATAAGTTACACCGTTCTTGGTGAGTCAAGTCCTGTGTATTGCACATATCTCGAAATTTGTACTGCTTGTTTTGCGATTCCCCGTTCATCCATGAATTTTCCATGTACATTTCTGTTTCACGTCCATCCCAGTTTTTGGTAATCTGGTCTTCGAATTCGGGTACTCCACGGTTTGCTGTTCAGCTTCTCAATATTTTGCCATTATCAGATCCTCGATATCCCATGATATTGCATTCCCTGGGGTTGACCAACATGTCTTGACTGATTCACACGTTCTGCTTGCTGATTGGGGTCCCAACACTCCCACAATATCCACTCAAATCCCGCATATTTGCATCGACCCAGTCCATGTCCACCTTTCTGACCGTTTTACTTACAATTATGATATGTGTTACTGGTATTTGTAGTATGGTGTGTAGTCCAAAATCAAGTATCAGAGGATCAATGTGTGAAAACTTTTACTAGTTGGAGATTTTGTTTTCTTTTTTTTTTTTTTTTTTTTTTTTCTGGTTATTGTTAGGCACAGTTATTGCGCTGGATGTATCTCACTGAAATTTTTCAAAGCCTGCGCTAACAAAAATCAAAAGCTCCGATTAGTCTCTATAATATGCTCTGTAGGGTTATGATGCTGGATCGTGCAGTTGGATTAAGAGTAATAGATGAAGACCAATAACAAAAACGCATCGGTGTGCGGATGTTGTGGTTTTTCAAAAGTTTCCTCAGAATAGAAATCTTTTGCCAAATATTGGACAGTTCACAAAACATCGGCGATTTCCACAAAAATGAAGAAAAATCAAATATGGCTGACAATTATGAAAAAACCCAGAACTGCTGAAAAATCGGTGTTTTGAGAATTTTATTTTTGTCCTTGACATGTCACGTGTGTGCCCTTAATATTTAAACGTGATATGTTTTTTTTTTTCAGTTTCTCAAAATTTTTTTTTTTTTTTGCAATCTCATCTTCTTCAATATTTCCAGCACCATACAGAGATGAGCTGCAAATCAAAGGTCAAAAACTCTATCGTAATCTTGTCCTGCTATATGTTCACAGATTGAGATCACCAGAAACACCTCCACCAGCAGAAAAATGGCAGTATCCCACAGATCCACCGTCAAAAAGGACAAGAAAGCATTCAAGTCCAAACATGCAACCAAGGGCCAAATAAAAGCCCGAAACCAAGGAAAGGTAGAGCGATCCAGACCTGGGGCCAACAGCAAGAAGAACAGCGCAGTCACCAAGCTACAAAGAAAAAACCTCGCCAAACAGCTAAAGGAGAAAAAAATTGAGAATGCCGTTGACCAAAGAAAGCTTTTCCAGTCCAACAATGGGATCGAGAAAATCGTCACCGTTGTCAGCTTGACAGATGATGTGAACGAAGCTGTCGTGATAAACAAAATTATAGAGCACGGAGCCTCTGCAGATGCCAATTCCCAAACAGACGACGTCATGATCGAGGACTCGAAACCTGGCTCCAAAAATATAATCAGCACCAAGTTCAGCAAGTTCAAGTCCAATTTCAAGTTCATCCAACCTAAAAAGGAAAAATTCTTGTCGATCTTAGATGCCGCCAGAGTCTCAGACTTTGTCATCTTTTGTCTCAGTGCAACAGAGGAAGTCGACCCATCTTATGGTGAGCAAATTATCAGAGCTGTAGAATTACAAGGTATCTCTCAGTCAATTGGCGTAGTATGCAATATGAATCAGACAAACTCTAAGGATAAACAACAAAGACAAATCATGTCTTCTTTGACAAGTTATTTCAAGCATTTTTTCCCTAACGAAGATAAGCTTTACAACATCGACAATTTCTCTGATTTGTCTAAAGTTGTCCATGTATTGAGTAGTACAGTTCCAAGAGGTATCAACTGGTTAAACAAGAGAGGCTATTTGGTTGCCGATAATGTAGCTATGCAAAATGAAAACATTTTGGCTGTTCAAGGTACCGTTAGAGGAAGTGGTTTCTACATTAATCAATTGGTTAACATTCCAAACGTTGGTCAATTCCCAATCAAAAAAATTGAAGTTCTTAATAAAAAAATGGAAGTAGAACAAGTGATCACTGAAGAAAAGATTCTCGAAAACGAAAATGATGAACTAGACACACTTACCTTGGATGAAGATGACGATGACATGGAGTATGATGACGAGGAATTCGATGAAGAAATAATGGAAGAGGACAACGATATTGACTTCAATCAAGCAGAAACAGAGCCATTTTTAGACCCAGAAGATTCTGATTATGATCAAGAAATAGAGGACGTGTTAAGTGGAAAGAATCAGATCAGTGCTGGTAACAATCTTCCGGACATAGAACTTACAAAAGAAGATGAACAAAGGCAACTTGATTTATTCTTGGAAGAATCAGAGAATCCAGGCTCAACTGAAGAACTTCATTTAGATCCAAGACAGTCAGCTGTGGAAAGATTGAAGAAATACAAATTCTCATTGAATGAAGTAGAGAATAACGATGAATTTGACGAAAACACCCCTGAGGAATTCAAGAAAATGTTCAGAATCAAAAATTTCAAAATCGCATCTAATCGAGCATTTAAGTTGTATAATAAAAAATTGCAGGTCAAAATAGGTGCCAAGGTAAATATTTATCTTGAGATTCCAGGAGAAGAATTAGCTCAGACATTGAGCAGATTCAACCAATTGGATAGTTTTGAAAACACTCCTTTTGCTGTATTCGGCTTATTAAAGAACGAAGATAAAAAGTCCTTGTGTAACTTCAGTATCAAATCTTGGGAAGCATATGACAAACCTATTAGTTCAAAAGATGAAATCGTTGTTCAGTACGGTTCAAGAAGACAGGTCATCAAACCATTATATTCTGTCAACTCCAATAATAAGGAGAATTTACACAAATACTTGAGATTTTCGCTCATGGATTCCACCAACATTGCCTCTGCTATTGTCCCTGTAAACTACGGGAGATTACCAGTATTGTTTTTCAAGACAAGTTCTGATAACAAAGAGTACCCAAGAAAGCTAGAATTGATTGGTTCTGGTTCTTTTGAAAGTATTGACCACACCAGAACTACCGTCAAGAGAATATTGTTAGTTGGTCAACCATTCAAAATTCACAAGAAAGTCATTACCATTCGTTACATGTTCTTCAATCCAAGTGACATTGCTTATTTCAGCAGTGTTCCATTATTCACTAAGTCTGGTGCAAGTGGATATATCAAAGAAAGTTTGGGTACACATGGTTATTTCAAAGCCACATTTAACAAAAAGTTGAGCGCACAAGATTACGTTTATATGGCCTTATACAAAAAATTATGGCCAAAAGATTCTAAAGAGTTTATTGAGGCTGAAACTTGTTAAAAAAATTCATTTATTTCCTGTTTGTTATGTATCACGGTTTGTTGACTCATCTTTTATTGTTTTATTATATAATTTACTGTTTCAGCATTATTTACAGTCAGAACTTGTAAGCATAAAATTTCGTGTATTTCTCATGATTTGTGTTTATTTTGTAGCACAAGATACTCTTTAATGATGAGATTATCCCAATAAATAACAAAAATCAAATACTGAAGCTAATCCTGTTTCCATTTTTGACATGTTGAAAATTCTCAAGACTGACTTTTTTTCCTAAAAGAGTAAACTAACAAAACTAACAAAACCTGATTTCCCGTACTCCGTTACCGGGATACTGTGGCCTGAGTCATTTCTCAAGATGCGCAAAAATAAAAAAAAATTATATAAAGGCCGGTTTAAGCCAGTGTCACCATAGAAATATAGGATGAAATATAACAGTAAGTCAAATCAGAGAAACTGAACAATTATTGAAAATTTTCAATTTGTCTCTGGTCAATTAAAATTGTAATTAGAAAACAATAGTAATCAGTTAAATATACTTAGCAAAAGTCTAATAACCGAAAAAACCCAAGACAATGTTTACAAGAACTGCAGTAAAGTCTGCTTTGCAGAACAATGCTAACAAGCGTTTCTTCTCCAGTTTGTCCGCCTCTTTGGACAAAATCAAGGTCAAATCTCCACTTGTGGAGTTGGATGGTGACGAGATGACCAGAATTATCTGGAGTGATATCAAGGATAAGTTCATTCATCCATACTTGGACGTTGATTTGAAATATTACGACTTGTCAATCCAGAATAGAGATGCAACTAATGATCAGGTCACCGTCGATTCTGCAAATGCCATCAGAGAATACGGTGTAGGTGTTAAATGTGCCACAATCACCCCAGACGAAGCAAGAGTTAAGGAATTTAACTTGAAGAAAATGTGGGTTTCTCCAAACGGAACTATCAGAAATATTTTAGGAGGTACTGTTTTCAGAGAACCAATTGTCATTCCAAACATTCCAAGATATGTTCAAGGCTGGGAGAAACCAATCATTATTGGAAGACATGCTCATGCTGATCAGTATAAGTCTACCAATGTTGTAATCCCTGAAGCTGGTAAATTAGAATTGTCGTTTACTCCAGCTAACGGCGGTGAAAAAACTGTTTACAATGTTTACGATTACAAGGGACCGGGTGTTGGATTAGCTATGTACAACACTGATGAATCAATCTATGGTTTCGCTCATTCTTCTTTCAAGATTGCTATTCAAAAGAAAATGAACTTATTTTTCAGTTCCAAAAACACAATTTTGAAGAAATATGACGGTAGATTCAAGGATATTTTCCAAGAAGTCTATGATTCTACTTACAGAGCTGAATTTGAAAAATTAGGAATCTATTATGAACACAGATTAATCGATGATATGGTTGCACAAATGATCAAATCTAAGGGTGGTTTTGTCATGGCATTGAAAAACTATGATGGTGATGTCACTTCTGATATTGTTGCTCAAGGTTTCGGTTCATTAGGTTTAATGACCTCTGTTTTGATGACTCCAGATGGTAAAGCATTCGAATCCGAAGCTGCGCACGGTACTGTTACTAGACATTACAGAAAATACCAAAAAGGTGAAGAAACCTCTACCAACTCAATTGCATCTATTTTTGCATGGACCAGAGGTTTGCAACAAAGAGCTTTGTTGGATCAAACCCCAGAAGTCACTGAATTTGCCAAGAGTTTAGAAGCTGCTACTTTGGAAACCGTTCAAAATGACAATATTATGACCAAAGATTTGGCTTTGACTATGGGCAAGACAAGCAGAGACAGCTATGTCACTACTGAAGAATTCTTGGATGCTGTCAGCAACAAGTTAAAGTCAAAGCTTAATGCTTAGAAATGATCATTGATAATTTTCTATTTAACCTGATGCAAACTAAATAATACACGATTTACAGCTTTAAAATATAGTGTAAAGAATAATAATTTGAGTAAAAGTATGTTTTGTAGAAACTATATATCCAAGAAATCCATTAGATCAAAATCTTGAATCAATTATTTTTTTTTTGATGTTTCTATTATCTATTTTTGCTTATTTATCTGTTTGTTTTTCTTTTAATATGTCTTCATCAGTAGATTCTAAATATGCATACAATGATTTCATGCCGTAAAAGGTAATGAAAGTCAAAGCAACAACTTTTATGAATGGTCTACCAACTTCTCTGTAGAACTTGGTGTGTAGTTTCTTTCGATCAGTTTCCTCATCTGTAGGATTTTCTGTATTCTTTATGCTTTCATTTTTGAAATCTGATCTCAATTGGTTTCTGAATTCTTCCAAATGCTGTTTGTCTATCTTGCTGTTCTTGCTTGAGTCACTGTTGAATGCAGATGAGTTGAAATTGTTTCTAGGACAAAAGTTTACCAATTCTGCTCGAATTAGTTGTTGTAGCTGGCCTGTATTTCTGGAAGCAAACGCAATATTGGACGAGAGCTGATGAGAATTTGATATTATTTTAGTCCACTTTTTCATTGTAAACAGTCAAAATGAGTCTGTAGTTTGCAAGTTTGGTATTTTCAAGATCTTTTGGTTTGGGTTGTTTTGCGTGAAAGCTTTGAAACCCTATTGATGTTGATCATATAGCTGAGGCTTGTCAAACCCCATTGGTAGTTGGTCATAAAACACAGCATCCAATACTGACAATAGAAAAAAAAATCAATACACAAGATGCTAATCAGTACCTCAATATCAAAAAAATGATGGATTATCCGTGATTGTAGATACTTAGAGGAAATAACCATACAGATCTTGAAAGAAACGTCTACAACTGAGAGATGCTGGTAAAGGATTGCATTTGCCAGAAATAAGCGAAGTTTGTGGGCTTGATGCGCAAAATTCCAGAAACTCGTTATGTCCTCAAAATCATTGTATGTCTACAGTGAACATTAAAAGTCCCCAAATTTTATAAGCAAAATGCTTTTTTTTGCCCAATTTTTCTCAAAAATGCCACAAGGTCCGGCTTATCTTTGATATTTCCACTAGATCGTGTTGCAATACGTTTCGAAAGGTGGCTGCAAACACCTTTTGAGGCTCCGGCAAGATTGCAAGTGACTAGGTTTTTTTCACCAAGAGCCATATTTTCCCTTGAATAACCGTTTCTGAGGCACAATAGATCGGGGCCAAGACTGCTACAAACGTATTGTTCGCTAAGACAATAGCTATCCACTTTATCGAAACGTTATCTAACAGGAGATTCGCAGATAACATCGAATAATCGTAAAACGTGTATTTTTCAACCAAGATATGAGCTACAAAGAGAGAGATTCGGCTCATGCCGCGGCATAATTTTTTTTTTTTTTTTCTCTTTGATATCGATAAGCTTCTTTATGTACGTAACTGACAGAAAAGACGTTATTCTTCTCTTTTACCTTTTGATTTGAAACGTCGTCTGATCCGTCGGCAACTTCATTGGGGCACATCTTGTTATCTGCAAACACGGAATTCTTCGTTCCTATAGGATAACCACAGAAGAATACGCATTATCAGGGCCTTTTGGTTTTGTTTCAAAGGTAAGTACGCGTTCGCGCGGATGCGTGTTGCATTAGAATTAGCAGGCGAACCCGTAAATCAGATTGTTAATGTTTTTTTTCTTAAGAGCCTTTTTGCGAAACATATTTTGAGGAAGATTTCGTGATGAGTGTTTTGGCGAGCATATGCTGATGATAATTTTGGGTGAGTGTTTTTTCGGCGACGGTTCGATGAAGAGAGACTTACCCATTTGGGTCAGTAGTGGATTACGATTCGAAAAGTCTAAAGGACAGCTTACAAGGGTGTTTTGGATAATTATTATAATTGTAAGATTTTGAGGTATAATATAAATTTTAATGCGATAAAAACCAAAAACAAAAGAAAAAAAATATGCTAATGTTGATAATAATACATGGGAAAATGAAACGATGCACCGAGGAGGGGTCTGGAATATAATACATAGTGAGGATGAATGGATCAGATAAACAGTTCAGGAAGCATATTCGTATTTCACAGCTTTGATGTATCTGTTGTATTTCATGCTTCTTGAATTTTCGTAGGTCAACATCAAGATGTTACACTCATTACTGGAATCTGTAGACTCGACCAAGGAGCTATCTGTAATTTCTGTGGACTGACTGTCTTGATCTTGGCAGACCAAGGAGTTTCTTCTTGAAGCACATTTGTGTGATTGCACGGCAGCATCCAAAATGACGGCCTTTCTCAAGCAATCGCTCTTGTTGAGCTTCAAGACTTTGTGAGGGTTGTAGTCGAAATACATCAACTTGTTTGCCAATTCTGTCTTGCGCTTGTTCTCTTTTTCGAGATACATTTGTTGAACAAACTGTCTGTGAGGAAGAAGAGAAGCAGCGCCGCTTTTATAATACAAGGAGGACAAGTTTGAATAGGCAGAGGTATTTTTGCTGGAGACTGTGTTGACTGGCTCAGTTTGTATGTTGTAATTGCTGACAATAGCAGCACAGAAGATCGACTTTTCGTGGGCGATGTTCTTGATGAAAGTTGGAAGAGGGTTTTGCAGTTGGATATTGGAGTAAGTCGAAGCGGTGGAAGGCTGTTGTGCGGAAGTCAACACTGCTGTGGCAGCAGTGACAAACAAACTGTCTGGTTGGTTGCTGGTCTTCTTGGACAGCAAAGGCTGATCCAAGACAGAAGAGCCAGTGTTTTTTGGGGCACCAAGCAAGCGATTAGGGCTGCCGATGCTTTGGGAGGTGGAATCGAGACTGATGGTTGACTCTGCGTCGCTGTAGGTGTTTGAGTAGAATCTCTGCTCGGAAAGAGCAGCCTCTATGAGCTTGATAGCTGTGAATATGGAGGTGACGGTCATGAGAGTTGCCATTTTTAGTTGATTGGGGCCACTAGAAGGGTGATCATAGACACTGCGGGAGGAGAATAGAAAAAGAGCAGAGGTTGTGCAAACGGGGAGTTGTGCAAACCGAGAACTAGAGGAACGAGGAGCTGGGAACGCTAAGGGATGTTTTAAATTTTCAAACACAATGGTGTTTATACAAAGATAATCAGAATAAAGACCAGATCTCGTGGTGGGGTCCAAATCAGATCAGGATATCGTCTTTTATTTATACTGTTGATTTGGGTCTTCTACTGAAAAAAAACCTCGGTATCGGGATTTTTCACAGGCCATGCAAAAAAAAAAGAAAAGCACCCAAAATATGTATGTACCTGAAGTATGGACAAAAAACTGATTTCTGCACCTAAAAAAAAATATGGTAGTGCAAAAACGCAACTGAGGGCACACGATAAGCGGAGCGATCATGACTCAATTATCACGGCACCAGGACATTTGCTAAAAGTGAGTAATAGATGTGTATGACGCTGCAGAGCAATATGGTGATATTAATGTATGGCAATATGAGTAATCTGAGGGCAGAAGTGAGTAATTACGTACTGGAAGTAATAGAAAATGAGTAATAGAAAGAAGAGTGTTCTAACTGAGTTGAAGAGGTATCCCAAATGTTGGAAGTAGAGCAAATTTCGAGTAAAGCATTTCAAGTAGAGCATTTCAAGTAGAGCATTTCAAGTAGAGCATTTCAAGTAGAGCATTTCAAGTAGAGCAAATTTCAAGTAGAGCAAATTTCAAGTAGAGCAAATTTCAAGTAGAGCAAATTTCAAGTAGAGCAAATTTCAAGTAGAGCATTTCAACCAAAGCAAATTTCGTAAGTACATTATTCAGTTGTCCTTGGGCTACAAAGGTCTCAAATTTTACAGACTAATATTCCACATCAAAATTCCAATACAATATAACCATTAATTCCAACGGAAATACACAATTTCTCATATCACAAGATCCAGAGAAATTTACGGTATTGTATGCGTTCTCAATGTTCATTGCCTTTTGCGGTACCGCTCGCTCGAGTTTAGGCCACACACTCACAAAAAAAGAAGCCAAATAAGCACCCGCTCTTATCGTAATAAAATTCGCAAACTCACAGCGAAAACTCACAAGCTTGTAACGGGAAAAATCGCTAATTTTTGCGCCTTCAGGTACAACAAGACTGTTTCAAAAATTTCAAGTTACTGCTTATCGTGCATTTCCCATAAAAAAAAAATCCCGCGCTACTTACCTTTTTTTTTTTTTTTTGCAGTCTACCGTTTTGCTGGGTCGCTGACAGTTGCTAGAAGAGAAAATTATTCAATCAAAAGACCAGCTAGTTGTCTTGTGACCAATAGTTGGTCTTGTGACGATCAGTTGGTCTTGCGACGAACTATTGGTCTTACCATCAACTATCCTTAGAATCAGTTCTTTCTTTTCCGGTTGTTCGCTCATCAACCATCAAATTGTCATACTCCAAAACACCGTATTTCGTTCACCAGTTGATCACATACAACCCAGGCTCAAATAGCGCTTCGTCGTAAATAAAATGTCCCCAAAAGTCTTATGAAAAAACTGTTTTACTAGTGCGTATAGCTTCTTCACGGGACTTCATCACGTGGGTTTTGTCTCTTTTATGATTTTTGTCTCTTTTTTGATTTTTGTCTCTCTTCAATATTTGCAACGAAGCCCCGTGGTTTGTCAGGTAATTGCTTGTTTAATCTGTCAAAAAAAAACATGCAGCCTTGCTCTAGGAAACCTCTTCTCTACAATATTTGCATCTTCAGGCTTCCTTTAACAATCCCTTCTTCCCATGACGTTCATCCCAAAGAACCAGTTTTTGTCTGACTCGAAATAGCTGTGTGTGTCAATTGTTTTTGAGGATTCAATTGTCCAGCAGCTCTACATCTCTTTTTCGCCGTTTTGTTTTTCCCAGTACGGCTCTGCTTGTTACACCAGCCATAGCAGTTTCCTCGGTTTCTACCACTGGCACCAATTGCTCCCCATAATGCCCTCGTGGGATACCGTGCACGAATCCTGCGATCTGTTTTCCCCCTGCTCCTCTGACTATTCAGATGATTTTCTAATAGACCCTTGTAGCAACAATTTGCACGAACTCTACCATGACCAAACACAAGATGGCCCGCCAAACTCCAGTCCATCAATTCCACATAGTTCCCCAAGGAAAAGATGCTTTTTCTCTCCTGGTGTTCGACGTTTTCTCCAGATTTTTTTAATTCTTTACAGCGCAACGCTAACAGTATTCTTGGGGCTTTCCTCCTTCAAGACCCTGATCTTCTCGTCAATTTTTTCTCGTTATATAGTGCCGAAGTTAGATTTCTCCTTACAAAGTTTCCAGTTGCTTGATTTAACTAATGACGGAGCATCTATTTGTTTTAATGTCTCTTTAAATGATGAATTTTTCACGGCCCAAGAGGCTTCCAATTTCGAGATGTTCGCAGATTCCATCTCCATTTCATATAGTAAACACGATCAGCCAAAAATACTCGTCAAGTTTTATCCCCAATCAAACATCATTGTTCAAAATTCCTCCTTGGATTCTGGTCTTATTCAGATTCAGGTATTTGAAAATAACTTTCTAGATTTAATTCCTCAAAACTCAAATAATTTATCGACATCGTTGATTTCAGATGTCAACAGTAGGTTCAATTTCTTTGAAGAAATATCATTCTTTGATATTGAAGTAGAGAATTTGACATTGCATTATAATCGTTCCATTTTGTCTCATATTATTCCTTTGAAACTTATGGGCTGGTACCCTAACTACAATTCGTTCACTAAAACAAATCTTAAGACTTTCAGAATAGACAATGTTAAACCTCAAATGCTTATAAATAAGATCGTCAGTATATTCAAAGTGGATTTGTTGAACATTTCAAACGACTCGACCATTCAATTGCAAGATATTTATAATCTCAGAATTTTAAATTCTTACTATTCAATCCAAAAAAAAGAAAATTATAAATTGACTACGGTTTTTGACACAGAGATTACTTTATTTAACAATTCCAATGATGAAATGTTAAAATTACCTGATTTCACGCTCAATAACTTCAAATTTGATATGTTCATTCCGTTAAATTTTAAACAAAATACTGCAATTAAGTTTTCAAGAATAATCATAGATAAATTTACTTTACAACAATCTCAAAGAAAATTCAATCTATCTGTTATTTGTGAAATTCCACAAATATCACATGAGCTATTATCAGCAGATAATGAAAGTATGATTTCAACATTTAACAAATTTGTTCTCAACTTATTATCACCTTTGGAGACAGAAAATTATATCTATTTGAAAAATTCCGTACTATCGAATAATCCATTCTGGATTTCAAAAATTTTTGAGGAAATAACTATTCCACTTAATCTTAATCCTTTCTTTCAGCAGGTGCTTGATGAATATTCAAAGTATGCAACACAAAACACACTGTCCTCAGTCACAGGTTTGCAAGTTCTTTTAGACTCTTTAATTTTTTCAAATTTTTCTGTCATCGATCTTGAATTTATTGAAGATAAAGATAAAACCTTTGAAGATATTCTATTGCTCAAAGATGCACTAATCAGCTCGACATGGGCATTAAGTAATGAGAGCAATTCAAATAAGAACTTCTTGAACAGTAACTTTTTGAATGATTTTTCTTGCGATGATATTAAAGGAAATTTTACAATTTCTCAAGTCGATACGTTTGCTAATCTGACCGAAATTGAAACTGAAATGATTAGTTTCTCATTTGATGATTCAAATAAGTACTCTCAGTCATTGATTTTCAAGAAAGATTTGATCTCCAAAGACAGTTTTGTATCTTTAAATTATAATTTAACTTCGTACCTTAGCGGTATCACATTGAAAGTTTTGGATCCCGAAACGTTGAATCAACTATTTCACCAAATTCTTATTGATTCAGAAATGGAGAAAAATGTTGGTCAGAAAGTTGTTTCTCAATTAAAATTAAAATTACACTTGAATGAATTTATTTTGGTAAACTTTGATTTATTTGAGATGAACCATACGTTTTTTAAAGAAATTTATTTCACCTTAAATTATAACTTAACAACTAATGATTTGAGGTTATTAAAAAAAAAATTAGTAACGTTTACTTCTTTTGGAATTGATGATAAGGATAGCAGTTTGTATAATGAAGAAAGGAAGATCACGCGGGTCGAAGCTAATGATAATCTATTTGAGATTGATACGGTGGAGTACCTTTCGTCAACAAAAGACTCTATAATTTTGAAAGCGAACGCTCGTGTATTTACGCCTACGAATTGGTTGTCAGGGACACATTATTTGAAATTCTCAACGAGTCACAATTATTCTACACAAGTGAATCATTGTTTGGGAATAAATGATCATCAAGAAATGAAAAATTTTCCATATCACTCCCAAATATATCAAAATGAAAACGATTTTTTGAAGTTGGAATACTTCACTGGTCCTAATGATGAGAATATTCAGCTAGGTAACATAGTCATACAGAGTTTTCAGTTTGACTCAACTTCTGAATATTCAAATATTTCCGTAATTTTGAATTTAGATCCTTTTTCTTACTTTTCCCAGAATGAAGAATCAATGGAAAATCACCCGATTATTTTAGCTCCTGCAATTAATAAACAGAACTATCCAAGTGATGTAAAAGAAATTGTTAGGAAATTGCTAAGTGATATAATATCTAAGGAATCTCCAATAATAAACATATCCTTTGCAGAGCATGCTTTTGCAAAAAATAAATATCTTTCCCTATCATTGCAAAATTTGAGCTTTCTTATGCATACTCCAACTTTAAAATTTTCAGAGTCAGAAATTGATGAACAAAAATCACATCTGTGGCCATTTTATCCTCCCCAATTAGGTACTTCCAAAACTTCAGAAAAGACATTGAGTCTGCAAAAAACTGCTTCTTCTCTGGATAATGGAATTATTTTGAATGTGATTTTTCACCTAATGTCGTCTGAGGTTCAGCTTTTAATTCATAATCCCTTATTGAATCTGGATATTCATATTATTATTTTAGAAGCAGAAACAATGTATATGAAACCTTTATCTTCTAATAGTGATAATAGTGATTCCAATGATATTGAGTTACTTCCATTAGCTCATCTAGCAACATATCCAATTATTGAATTGAATATTCCAGCTAATGAAAATTATTTGACCCCAAGACTAGCTGTTGTTTTCGAGAAAAAAGCGCTAAGGGTTTTGAAAGATGCTCTCAGTCATGGCATTGATTCTATCGATATTGTAAGCAAAAGTTTTTTTCTTTTAAAGGTTCAATATTTTGAAATTGGTTTAAATTACACTGGAACTGGATTAACTGCTGATATAACATTTTAATATATTTGCTTCAACTGACGCTTATAAGATGATGTTATTTAAATTGTTTTTTCTTTTTTAATAGATCGTTTTATTATATTTGGTTTCTAATCGATTTATGTTAACAATAACTACATAATATCGAAACAAAAATTATTTCAACGTCAATTTTATATAAAATTTAATACTTAAAAATTTATTCATGCTTCTCAGATTCATCTTCCTCTAGGCTCTTTTCTTGCTCAAAAGGGAATACAATAGTTTTCTTAAAGTTTCTTGCTGACACTTTATTTTCGAAAAGTCTATCTAATTCTGCAAAAGTTCTGTATTTTGTTTCTGGTAATCTAAACCATGCCCAAACACAACCCAAAAAACATGAACCAGCCCAAAAAAACCCTGTTTTGGCACCCCAGTTCCATGCTGTAGGATTCAACATGTATGGAGTCACAATAGCGTTAAAAATACCCCCTAGATTGTAAATATTTCTAGAAATTATCACTGTTTTGATTCTCAATTTTGAGGAAGCCATCTCAGAAACAATTGCATAGCATACAGGGCCTATGGTTAAGTCATATACAAAGACAAAAACTAAAAGTAATGAGCCAACACCCCACGATACATTTGGGTTATTATTAGATGCAATCCCCAAGCACCCAGTAATAAACATCAAAGTACCAAGAGATAATAGACCGTAAAAGTAAATTGTAAATCTGCCAGCATACTTAATTGCAAACCAGCTACAGAAACATCCAACAATTCCAAAAACATACTGAATTATAGTGAACGTGAAAGCATAAGATGTACTCATTCCTGCTTGTTCATAAAAGTATGAAGAGTATGCCATTAGAGCATTACCACATTCATTTTGCATTAACCAAGCCATAACTGTAATTTCGGTTCTTCGAAGGTTGACACCTTTAAAACACGCTCTGTAAGAAGACTGTTTGTTGTTATTTTCTTCCAATTCAATAGTTAATCTCATGAAATTTAATCTTTGCTCCGCAGTTTCCTCTAAATTTTCATTTTCACTGGTTTTGTTAAGAAGTCTCATTGTAGCAATTTTGGCTTCTTCGAATCTATTTCTTTTTACTAAAAACCATGGTGACTCAGGCGCAAAGTAAAGTCCAATTAAAATAGGTACTGGCCATATCCATTGTAGTGCAAATGGTATTTTATAGGCTAATCTATCTGTTCTCGACTCCATTGCTTTCAAAACACCAGAGGCAATTAATTGTCCAAAGCACCAGCAAATGTTGATATAAGTCGTTAAATAGAATCTAAGAGCTGTAGGGCAAACATCAGAAGCATAGTTGATTGCCATGGTCTGAAAGCATCCGAAACATGTTCCGAGCAAGATTTCTCCGACAGCTAATACAGGTAATGAAGGAGCAAAGAAGACGATAAATATAAACGCAATAATGGCTATCAAAGATGCCCCCAATGTTTTTCTAAAACCGTACCGATCAGCAAAAACACCTGCAGCTTGAAGACCAATAATTTCACCAACATTACAACACATTGAAAGACCTGTTTGCCAGGCTGCTGTCACTTCTAACTTTCCATCTTTTATGGTTCCAAAATCTTTTTTGAATGCAGGTAATGCATACAACGATGAAGTTGTAGCTAAATCAAAACCTTCCATGATAAGCGACGAAGATATAACAACAGACCAAAAAATTGCTTTTGGATACTTTTTAATAGCTTGTCTCAAAGTTAAAGTTTTCTCTTCTTCATTAATTCTGTTCGCATCGCTGAACTTTTCTTCTGCAGAATTGTTTGAGGTGTTAGACACCATTGCGATGAATTCTTTGGAATCATCAATTCCTTGAACAAGTGTTTGTTCATTTAATTTCAGAACGGTGGTCATTCTTATTAAATTTACCTTCTTTCAATTATAGGCTTGAACTGCGAAATAGTGAAAATTGTATATTTTATACACAGTTTGTTTTTGATTTCTAGCTAGGTTTAAACATTAAAAAAAAAACCACCAATCTGGGAAATGGGAATCTTAAATCTAAATGGAGGTCAAGAAACAGCAAAAACAGTACTATATATACCATTTGTCTTCTTATAAGAAAAATCTCTTGTGTTTTCCTATTTGGAATCATATAAACAGAATAAAAATCGTCGCTTAACCATATCATTTCAAATAAGGCTTGTTGTCGCTGATCATGCATATTCTATCAAGCGTATACTGTAACTATATTATCAAAATGTTCGGGGAATATGCGGAGAACATCTAGTTGCCTCTATTCGATTGCTTTTTAAAATTATCATTATACGTAATTCGGCATATTACACTTATTTTTAACAATGGATATAGTAGGTTTTAGGAAAATATTAAGGTTTGGAAGATTATTTATTTCGGACTTACGTAGAAATAAAAATTTCCTCCTTTTTAGCTGTGTTGAAAAGTACCTTGCTGTAAAAATGGTGGAGAAGGATTAACTAAAAGAGTTATTGCGGACTTCGTGCATAAATTATGTATGATTCTCCAGAAAAAAAATAATCAAATAATCCAGGAAATTCAAGATGCGTCAATCAACCAAGAGATCAAAGAATTATCAGAAACGTCTTCTGCAACAAACATGCATACTCTATATATTTTGATAATTAAAAAACTAGTCGCTAGCTGCTAGTTATCATTCCCGAATGCTCAAATATCTACTTTAGGAGAGCAGGCTCATACTGTTTTAGTAATATCATTTTTGCTAATCAGCAAAGTATATGTAGAGACTTCCCCACATAAAAACAAATGAGATCAATAAAATTGAACCATAAACAAAAACACCTCAGTGTGAATTAAATTATCTGAGTCCTGAATTTTACGTAATGCAAGAATCTAAGTGTTGCTAGAAATTACGATGCAATCTACGCCATATCTTGCAGATTAAAACTTTTAATTCGGCAGGAGAGCATTACTTTCCCTAGTTTCATTTAAATCATCTTTTTCTGGGAGTTTATTTTTTCATTTGTTTTATAAAGCGTTTTCTTTCGAAACATTAATAGTATAATCAGAGACTTTTGAGACACCCTAGATGTCTCTGACAGATAAAGCTAGCTAGTGGAGGGTCATCTTTTGAATTGCAAAAAGTCTGCCGTTGAAAGACATCTTCAAATATTCCTAATTTTCCAACATTTGCAGCTCCACAGAACATCCTTTTTGATTATTTTCTAGACCTAATGATTGCATGCGTATTCTATGTAATCTTAGTGTTTGGTTTTTTACTTCAAATAATGATAGTTCGTTTTTTATAACTTTTAGACAATAATCTACATTTCTTTGCTCATTAGAAACTATTCTCACATATTGGATATCAATTTTGTCACTACCAGTTACCATGGAGTTTTCATCGTCAGGCTTTTGACTCATTATCTTGATATCACAGCTAGTATTTTCTTTTAATCTTTTTATTTTATATCCCTTTTTACCTATTAAATAGGATACTTCGTTAGATTTGAGCTCAAGTATTTCAAAATATTGTTTAACATCTTGTTGATTTATTGATCTTTCTTTGATTAAACAATCATTTTTTTCATATTCTCGTAAGCTTTCTAGAATCGCTGAATCGCTAAAATTTTGTGGTACTTTAAAACTTTCATGCAATACCACTAAGTTTAAATTTTTATAGCTGTCATAATCTTTGTTATAGGTGATTTCTACTTGTCGTAATTTTAAAATGTAGCTGACCAAGACCATTATATTGTTAAATTTTGATATTCTCACTATTTTTCCACAGATTCCAAAAGCATCACCTTTGAATGAAATCAATTCTGAGACTAAATCATCTAGTAGATACATATTTTGCTTGTTCCTCTTTAGTTTTGAGTAAAGAGCAGTAGAGATAATAAGATTCACGGAATGCATATTTTTTAATAGCTTAATGATTCATGAATTTCAATAAAAATTGAAAGAAGTCAGTATTTATCTTTTAATTGATTTTGTTCGAATCTTGTTCATCAAAAAAATAAAGATTTTTTCGAGTGCTAAAATGCAAAATCACTTACCAAACAAAAAAATTGAATACTGTATTGATTAACACTAAGAATAAAGTTGGGATTAAAACTCCCAAGTCGAAAAATATCAAATTGTATACCATTAATAAGAGTATAGTCATTATTTTCGTGCTGCGTATTTGTTTCGTCCAAGCATATCTGAAAACTCGGCTCATAAACAAGGTTTTTATGCAATGACTCCAATAAACACTTTAGTTGAAAAGAGGATAAATGAAATAGATATGTTTCGTTCACGCATACTGGGTCTATTTTTTGATTATCTATGAACTCAGCAGTATTGGTATCTATTGTAAATATTCTGCAGCTCAAATTATTAATTTTTTCTTGGTTGTTGATGTAAAAAATGAGGTTTCTTGAATGGTTCATTTTTGTACTATAGTTGTTTTACTTTGGTTCTTCCTCTTTTTTAAATTCAAGAATTGTTGCAAATTAAAAGTTATAATTCTCATTGTCTTATTTGTGAATTTTTCGATTCAAAAATGAAAGTCAGTATTGTTTGTTTTTTTTTTTGTTTTTTTTTTTTCATATTTTGTATATTCCATTTGGGGATCTTATTCAAACAAAGCCAATTTTCTCCTAGCTTTTTTTCCCTATATTCTTATAAGCTTATCCTACTAAACCCTTAAGTTGCAAATCCAATAGCCTATTGAGCTTGAAGATTATATATAAATACGATATAACAATCTAGGAATACTAAATAAACGATAAAATAAACGAACTATAAACTAAACTAAAGAAAGACAAATTTAAAAAAAATAAAGAAAACATAAAAAAAAATAAAAACATAACGACAATAGGAGTAACTGTCATATTTTATGAAATAGCTGAAAATGTTGGGGAGCAAAAACACTATAGAAGACCTTTAATGAGGTATTATAAAAAATAAAATTTAGAAGAAAAAAAACTTTAAGTGAATTTTCAAAATCTATTAAAACACTCATATTAAAGATGAACAAAAGGAAGTAAATAATAAAGTTATAAAGAGATCATCGTCATTCATTACACAATGGAGCAGCAACCAGTTGAGGGATCTATTTGAGGAGTTAATCCAATTCGTGTAGCTACTTCAAAAACATTGTCCACTCCCTCACCAGTCAATGCTGAGCATTCGATATATTTACGAGCGCCAATTTCTCTTGCTATCTGAACCGCATCATCATACTGTACATATCTGGATGGATCACTGCTTTGCCTCAAATCTTTTTTAAGGCCTACCAATATCAAGGGCACACCTCGTGCATAACGATCTACTTCCAATGACCATTTGACTTTTGTGTTGTGCAATGATTCCACGTTATCGATAGCAAACCCTATTAAAATGATGTTTGCCTCTGCATAAGATAGAGGTCTCAATCTTTCGTATTCTTCTTGGCCGGCAGTATCCCATAACGCCAATTGTACTGCTTTTCCATCGACCCTGCAATCGGTAACATAGTTTTCAAAAACTGTAGGAATATATTCTTCTGGAAATTCTCCCAATGTAAACACACAAAGTAGTGAAGTTTTTCCGCAAGTTCCATCACCCACAATCACAATCTTCCTTTTTATCACTTCCTCATCAATAGCCATAGTTAACGTATACTGTTTGTAATTAAGAATGAGATAGAAAAACAAGTATTTGAAAGTTGATATCAAACAGAGAAAATTTTCAAAAGAATGTAATTAATAATCTTTTTGAAATATTTGAATTTGGAAGAGAGGTGACAAATGATATTATGGGAACAAATGACTATTTCAGTGTGAGCGTATTAATAAACAAAAATTCCAATTTATAATTCTTTTCTCGCTTGTCACCAATACTCTTATCAATTTTAATCTTTCCTTTCTATGTCCAATGGTATCCTGGCCGGAGAATTATATCCAGATTGATTTCCTGAAATACCAGATTCTTGTAAAGTAATATATGCAAATAAAATTCCTTTTTTTTGCCTATTGTGAATAGGACAGACAACCTGAAGTTAATTTAATAATATTTTGGAGAAGCGTTTTTTTTTTGTTTTTTTTTTTTGTGCAACTATTATGAAAAATCTAATTTTAGAATATTGATAATTATTAAACTATCATGTGTGGAAATTTTGCAACTTAACCTTACCTGACGCAAATATACTCACGTATCTATTAAATCTGTTAAATTGAAACAAGAGTTGTTAACAAATTTTGATTTCGTAATCGTTTTTCTACCGTGGTACTTTCCTTTTTTGTTTATGCTTTTCTCATACATCTAGGAGTATTATTTTAAGAATTTGTTTACTGCTATCTTTTCCTTCTCTAATGAAAGTACAATGTCATCAGTCTTACAGCTAGGCACCTGGATTCAAAATTAATCGAGTTCCACATTAAATTTAGATCCATATGTACCTCAATGCTGCTCAAATATTAAAGTATAGACTTAATAAAAAGTTGTCGCAAGTGTACTCAATTAACTCTTCTGTTTCCGTAAAAGGATAGTAACCCAAAATGATTTAGAAACTTGAAAAGTGTAAATCCAAATCTAAATATAGATTCATTTTTTTTATTAATGTTGAAATACTGGCGATCATTGTAAAATTTGGTTTTAGAAATAAAAAAAAGAGCACTAAAAACAGACAATAGTATCTCTCTTAATCAAAATATTAATGACAATGAATACAAAACAAAAGATATGGAATCAAACAAACATAAAGAAACTTCCTACAATTTGTCAGTCCCTTAATGAGCTTTAAAAATATCTAAGTTTGGTATTTGTATTTATCCATAGTAAAAGTTTGTGCAACAGTTACTTTAAGAAAGCAATAATTCTGTATTTATCTGGGTGTTTTTATGTTCCTTAGATAATCATAAGAGAAACTTTTTAACTTATATGTTCTCTTAGAGCTTATTTCAAGCTTTAAACCTTAATACTTTGAAGATCATCTAAAAATAGTAATCTTGTAATTCTGATATGAAATCACGTGTTATTCACATGTAATAATTATTCATTATGGGTGATCCTGTTTTGCAAAAAATATATTATATTTGTCGTTATGAACATTTGTTACACGTGAATATCACGTTTTATATGGCCTTTTTAGTATTCCATTTATTTTTCCTCGGAAGAAAAATTACATAATTGGTCCCTTGGCCCAGTTGGTTAAGGCGTGGTGCTAATATACAGCTGATTTTCAGCAATGTTACGCCAAGATCAGCAGTTCGATCCTGCTAGGGACCATTATTTTTTTTTTTATTTTGAATATGTTTTCTCATAATAGTGCACATCAAATGCAGCTTTATTATGATTTTTTGACCTATAGAATTGTTAAATGTCATTAAATCAAACTATTAGCCAAATATTATCAGCAAGTTTCATTGAAGAGAAATTTCAAGGACTTTTCTTTATTTAAAATATAGAACCTTGTTTTCAGTGGAAGATTTTTATCTTAAATAATGAATTATCTTCCTTGGACATTGAGATCAACTTCTCTTAAATCCTCCTTTTCTCTTCTTGATGAATTCCTTATCAACAATGAGCTACCAGATCAATTAGGTGAAGACTTGTTACTTTGTGAAGTTCAAAAACATTACGATTGGATATCTTGCATAGAATTTGAGTCGAAGTCACTGCTGAAGCTAACAAACAAAAAAAATAAGTTGAGAGATGAGAAATCCATTCACAATATACACAAGAAATTGAAGGGTGCAAGTCTACGGGAGTCTTCGGAGTCTTCATTATCCGAAGAATTTCACAAACGAAAAATACGGAGCGACAAATCACTCACCGTAGATAACTCTGATGAATACGATAATAATGAAGATTACGAAGAAAGTGATGATGATGATGATTATAAGCCTCTTGATAAATCAAACATAAGCAGGTTTTTGCATGCTAAAAAGTCATCCAAACCAAAAAAGGAAAGAACTAATGAATTCTATTTGTTGGAATTAAATAAATATTATAACCAGAAAGATGTTCAGCATTGCCAAGACGAAACATATATTTCTGGTAGCAATGATAATGAACAGTTTTATCGAAATTGTGACTTGAAAAATTTGATCCATAATGATAACAGTAGCACATTAGTGAGGCCGAATGATATGATTCATAATAGTAATAACAAGATTTGGGTTATGTCCGGACTAAAATCAGAATCAGGTAATGCAACTGCAGAGAATTTTTCTATGCCTGAGATCCATCTGGTGCCTTTTATTGAAGGCTATAAATTACCCTTCAACATTTTTACTCAACAAATTTTGAATAACTTCGTTTGTGTGGAGGATGTGGCACCGGGATTTAACTTAGTGAAGGAAAATAACTTCGATTATAAATTAAGTGATTATTTAACAATAAAAGGGTATTTCCTTGAAAAATCCGATGAACTTGCTAAGATCTACAAAGACTACAAAAAAGACTTGAAATATACATATCTAAATGATGGAACAGAGATATTCAAGACATACGGTAAAGGTTATGGTTTAAGATCCAATAGAGAGTTTTCTGCTAGGCAAATAATAACAGAATATTCTGGTGATATATTGACATATTCTGAGTTTTTTGAACTTTCTGAATTGGAAAAGGAGTATTGTGTTAGTTTTGTTGATGGATTTGTGATATCTACATTCAGAAACGGCTCAACAGCAAGATTTATAAACCACTCTCACACGAGCAATGCATATTTAGATATATTAATCAGTGATGATGAAAAGCCAAAAATATGTGTCTTTGCTGGAAAGCATGGTATAACCACCGGTGAAGAGATCACAGTCAATTATAATAGAAATGCACTCTATAATATGAAACCAATGAGATGTTTTTGCAAATCCCCTATATGCAATGGATATATAAGATTTTTTCAAAAGAAGTTAGTTTTAGTAAATTTGAAAGAATTAAATGCTTCACAAGATCCAAGAAATTTGCTATTGAATACTAAAAAAACTGACTATCCTTCACAGAGGTTGAAAAAATTATCAAAATTCGACGCAAGACCGAATACGCAATTATATCAGGATTTTGAGGAAAACCATTATTATTTTTTTGTCATTGGTCGAGATGATGAGTACTATGAATCTAATGCAAGCATACCACCAGATGAAATAGAATTTTACCAACAAGAAATTGAAATTGATTCTTTGAGTTTTAGTGCTAGTGATAAGTCACCAGATTATGGTCCACAGTCATATTCATCCCATATATTCGAGCCTGATAGGATTAAATTAACTCTCGGCACTCCTGATTCATTGGATAACTATTATGATATGAGCTTATTAAGTCCTTGGGACAAAGCTTCTAGATCAAATATTTCCAGCTATCACAATCATAATCATCATCATAATCATCATCATAATCATCATCACACTAATGTTCATCATCATATTCACAGTCTCCATACTAATCACAATCATTCTAGCAATAACATTACCAATTTTCAAAATGACGGAAATGGTAATGGTTTTAATCATACAAACGCGCGAAACGTAAACCATGCATCTAATGGTGATCAAAACATCCTCAAGTACGCAAGTATCTCGAAGGTACTGGCTGATAATATCGAATCAGCATCAGAGATGAAAACAGATTCAATGTCCACAAACGCTGAAAAAAATCCAAAATTGTCTGCGACAGAAATAGAAATCAGTGCTGAGGATCTAACTAATGGCTCAGCAGCATTTTCTGCTCTTCCAAAAAGACTAAAAAAACAGTTGAATATAGATATGGTTGTAAGAAATTTATAGATAATAACATTGAACAACTTAGAATAGTCAAATGAATGATTTTATCTTTAATACACAAGTAAGTACTTCAAAAATGCAATAATGTAAATATTCTTCCGAATAGGACTATAACATTACGCGTCAAGTTTTTTAAAAGATATATTGAAAATAAAAGATGAAATCTGAGAGAGGAATTATAAAAACTATGTGGATGATGCTATAAGAACAAAGAATTAAATAAAAAAATTTTGAAAGCATAAAATTTAAAACTTGTAATAAAATGAGACTAGCCTAATTTTATACTTTTGCTTCACTAGTGCTGTCCTCCTTTTCAACATGGTTGGCAGTAAGGTCAGTTTTCTTCTCAGCTTGTGCTAATTGTCTTTCGTTAGTGAAGAAATCTTTATTACTTGGAACAAACTTATGAGAATTCCAAGCATTTGGAACAACATTGTACAATTCTTCGATTTCTTCCAAAGTGTAACCTTTTGTCTCGTAAACAAACAAATAAACAAAAATTGTAGCCATCACGTTACAACCACCCCAAATGAAGAAAACTTTTGATCCCATGTCTGCATTACCTGGACCAGCATCAACCATGTAAGGAGTAGCGAAAGCAATTCCGAAGTTGAATAACCAGTTGAAAGCAGTAGCAAGAGCAATGGACTTAGCACGAATGTTCAATGGGAAAATTTCACCTGTGACAACCCATGCAACAGGACCCCAAGTGGAAGCAAAGAAAGCAATGAAGATACAAGCAAATGCAACAAGAACCTTATTAGCAGCGGCAGAAGAAGTGCAAACACCAACAATAGCAATAAGCAATTCGGAAACTGCCATACCAGCGGCACCGATCAATAATAAGTTTCTTCTACCAACAATTTCGACAGACAAAACACCTGGGAATGACATTCCCACGTTAATAATGTTAGTAGCTAAAGAAATAGTAAAAGAGTTGGCAATACCAGAGGACTTGAAGAATGTAGTACCATAGTAGAAAATGAAGTTAACACCAGACAATTGTTGGAAAGCTTGAATAGCACATGCAGTAAAGATTTTCTTCAATTGACGATTTCTCTTTCTGAAAACATCCAACCAGGTAGAAGAACCTTGTGCTAATTCGTATTCATAGTTTGCTTTGATTTCATCAAACTCTTCAATGACCACATCATCATCGACACTTAAACTATGCAAGCGTGCCAAAGATTCTTTAGCTCTCTCATCTTTACCCTTCATCACATAAAATCTAGGAGATTCAGGCAAGAAGAATAAACCAAGGGAAAGAAGAATAGACCAAAGGAACTGAATAGCGATTGGAATTCTATAGGAGCCACTATCCATACGAGTATGAGTACCTTGGTTAACACAAGAAGCTAATAATAAACCAACAGTAATAGCTAATTGATAGAGAGCAATCAAAGCACCTCTAATCCATTTAGGAGTTGATTCTGCTTGATATAATGGGACACAAGAAGAAATTAAACCAACACCAAGACCACCAATAGCTCTACCAGCACACAACAATGGGATACCTGAAGAAGCAGTTTGCAAAATGACACCCAAGTTGAAGACAAAAGTAGCGGACATTATGATGGTGATACGTCTACCGAACCAATCTGCGAAGTAGGAACCAGCCAAAGAACCAAAGAAGGTACCAAGGGATAAAATTGCAACGATCAAAGAGTGCTCAGAAGAACTGAATTCACCTTTGGTCTTAGGGAAAGTGTCCAAGACATAATCCATACCCATTATACCAGAAATGGTACCAGTATCGTAACCATACAAGACACCACCAAAAGCAGAGACTAAACCGACAAAAATAGCTATAGTTGAAGAACCTTTCTTTTCTTCAGGTTTGAAGAAGATTCTCACGAGTTTATCCCAAGTAGAAGACATTTTTAATTATTTGTTTGTTATGAGTATTTTCAAAGACAAAACTTCTCCGGGAACAAAGCTTCAAAAAGAGAGCGACAAAGAAAAAAAGAATATTTGAATGAATAAAAAGATATTCGAGTTGTTGTAAATGTAAATAAACAGTTTGTTTGTTGATGATTTAGTCTGAAATAGTTTCTAAAAAATGTTAAACAATTCTGAAGGTAACAATCGAGGATTTGATTCTGTATTTATATTTGAAAAGGAAAGAGGAAAAAAAAAAGGGCTGCACCAGATGAATTTTGCTGCTGAACTTGAATATTGCTCATTGAGTGAGAAAATGAATGTTGTCATGTTAGATTCGAATGGCTGGAGTTATTCCTGAGAGACGCTTCCTGCAATATTTGGTGTTTAGCCCCAGTTTCTCCGTATTTTTTCCCACAAATATGTACATGTATGCATAATGCAAAACAAAACTGGAGAAAAAAAGAAACTGCATATTGATTTCATACACTTACGTTTTGAGATTTTCAAAAACAGATAGAAAAAATATGTGTACAGATACATATGACCTGGGGATAAACCACTATGGCCCCATGCACCACTTTTTTCCTTCCCCCCCCCCATAGTTTTTTGGTTCACGGATAAAAAAAAATATAGCATTAATTACGAAAGGCTGTAAAAAAAAAAAAAAAAAGTAACAAGCACCCCAGTGTTGTTCAGAGCAAGAAAAAAAAAGAAAAGAGAAAAAAAAATTTTTTTAGTTGGTCACCCAACACCGGATTAAAGTGCATGTTAGCTGTAATTTGTGTGTAATTACATTAATATATGGAGAAAACAAATGGAAAAAAATTTTTCCAACTTGGCAAAGCTTGCATATTAGCGTGTTGACTTTACTGGATTATTTTCCCAGCAAACTGCGAGATACTCCATGCTAAGTGCGCGCTAGCCTTTTTTCCGAAAAGTTGATATATATAATTATTTCTCCATGCTTGTGATATGGTCTTATTTCGTGTATTGTACCCATAATTCAGTCTTGATTGTGTGTCTGTAACTCTCTAAACTGGGGTTTTAGCGGGGAACAGCGGAGTAAGCGTATAATTTTGTTGGTTTTAGCTTTGGCGTATAAAATCAACCTTAAACAGAAAAATAAATCCCTGAGTGTTGCAGCTTGGTAACAGCTGGTAAACCTTTTGTGATATTTTGATTTTGTAAGGGCATTATTGTCAATTTCAGCCTTTCTTTCTTTTTTTGTTTTCAACAGATGATTTTTTTTAATCGAGGAACCCTTAACAGGTAAGGCTGTCAGTTGGGACTTTTATTTTTTATTCCTTTTCGTTTATATTCGGAGTTGATATTCACCCACACAGTCTTTGCTGCTGATTATTCTGTATTGTGTACAACGATAATGTTTAACAGCACCGCTAAAAAAGCATTTCTGTATTGGAAATTGGTTTAAAACAACAAAAGAAAATGCTCTACCAAGTCCTTACAAATCTTAGTTGTTGCTATTATGGCATACAAACTACCCTCGTACGTTTGTCTTCCGTCAGTAGCCAGACTCGCCCATTGCATCACTCAAATCCTTATCTAATAGCCAATAGCGGAAACTAAATTAGCTTGTTATATGGAAACCTTATATTCGCGTATGCTTTTGCGTGGCCCGCCACTGGCTAGCAATATCAGCAGCAGTTTAACAGTTACTCTATTGTACGAGCAATGCAGCTCTCACAGTAATTGCCCTGTACTCCAGGAAAAACCACCTAAAATCTGCAGCATACATAATCTCGGAACTCGAAGAAGTATTAATGCGTTTCAACTTTGTACACACATTTCTAGGACATACTTGATGCTGTTGCTGCTGCTGCTGCTGCTAAAGGCCTTAAGATAACGCATAGATGATAATATTTGTATGATTCACAAGTACACAGTTGACGTGCCGCAACAATTATTGAATCTCGATCCACATAAGTCAGTGGTAGGTTACAGTTACGACGTTTGATCCATTTACGTGAAAACCTTGGTCTACGGTTATGCTTAAAGCATAACCTGCAATAAAACAATAACATTAAAAGTTCAGGTTGTGGGGTTTCCTCCTGTCTGGAGAAATCATCTACTGTGTCACGCTTTTCTTTTTTTGGTTGAAACCGCGGAGTTCACATGAGTCAAAGGCTAGCAAAGTTAAAATAAGTTTGTTTTTATTTTTCCACCAAACAAGCATCGTATGTTGAGTGGTTCAGTTCTCGCTGGCTTTCATCATACACTTTTATTAGAACCAGTAATAGATATACATGCACGCTGGTCCCATCTACGGCCAGAGTAATTAGAAAAGAAGAGTGTTCCGCAGGAGAAAACAGAAATTCTGTGGGGAAAAATGGAAAATTCCATGTTTTTGTGGGGATGATGTCCGGCGTGCGCATACCTAATTTTTCCACAAAGGAGTTGAACGGAAAAAAAATCTTCCTGCTCGGAAAAGCATGTAAGTATCTTGAGTTTCTCCAGGAGGCAATACGATATAATCAAAAATCTTCTTAAGAAGAATCTAGATCTGAAAATAGTGGAGAGCACAAAAGAAAAAAAAAACATCTCAGAAATTCAAGGCTTCAAACGCACAGGTTAAGTACAGAACCTTGGAACCTTTTACCCCAGATGCTGTCGGCCAAACCAGTGCGCCCGCATCGGTGGAGCCGTACCAGATGGCTTGAGCGCCTACTGTCCGTGGCCCCTAAATCTCGAAAACCCTATGCACCTAATATTGGGCCCATAACAACGGTAACACTGTTGTTGTTGAGGAGCCAACAGTGCGGCTCATCATAAGATACGTCTTTGATAGAAAATTTGAACAGTGGATATTTCGTAAATGAAGAAACGTCAAAAGTTTCTTTGTTCAGCTGCGCAAGATTGAACCTTCCTCTTTCGATATCAATGCCTCACAATCCATATGTTCCTCATTGGAAAAAAAAGAAGCAAAAAAGAAAGACGTTTTATGCAAATATCGAAACGTAAACTTACCGTTAGCAAAAACGTTCCAGGTCAATCGCATTTTGAGTTTCTCAATCGAGAAACGTTTTAGGGGTTTTGATTAACGAAAATTAAAGTTTAATCAGCCGCTACAATTCAATTGAACATTGAAACTGGAAGCTGGTGCTCGTTTTATGAATTGTCAAGGATTCTATTGTATATTACCGTTGAAAAAACATAAAAAACAAAAAAAAAAAAAAGAAAAAAAAAAAAACAATAACCAATTCATTAAAGCACATACTTTATTCGTTTCTAAAATGGGGTGTAGAGTTTGAGTGAACACAAGATTAGCTCCACGACTCTATTAATTGCATTTTCTGTGGGTTTTACCTCAGTCTTTCTACGATTAATCTTATCGATGATGGTTCTAAATCTCAACAACGTCACCTAAAACTAATAATGTCAAAAAAAAGCCAATTTTTCACATTGTTTCTAACAAAAAAATTATCAGCACGAAAAAAAAATAATTATAGAAAATCAGTAGAATCATCGATTGTTAGGAAATAACACTAAATATTACTGCAACTTTCAGTGATTTCACATACATATATATTGATAAATTTCTTGAAGATATAAAAAGCAACAGCAACAATGTCCACTGGCCCTCAAGACTCGCTAGTAGAACAATACATAGCAAATTATCTTTTGAGAAAAGGTTACTTGAAAACTTTGAACGTCTTGCAAAATGAATCATCTGTCTTGGCCACAATTCAGACATCTGATCAGGATACAAACTTGGAACCATTAGAGGAAATCATTCATGATCGATCAAAATTCCTAGAATTCAATGGCTCTACAAGTAGCATACTTAAAACAGAGAATCACAAATTCATGGAGTTGCTAAAACCTTGGGACTTTAGTCAATACGATCCTTCAAATAAATATGATTTAGCTGATATAAATGCGAATCACTTAACATTGGGGCTTTCGGACTTTAGTTATATTAATAAAGATTTCCTTCTTGCTTCCGCGAATGATAAAACCCTCAAAATTATATCATTGAAAGACTCGAAAGTAATCGCACAATTATATTGTCCTGTCATCATGAAATCTTTTGTTCCAATAGATGGTACAAGCTTTTTGGTATCAGGTGGTATGGATGGTAATATTTATGTTTATGAGTTTCTTGAAGAATCCAATACAATTGTTTATATTGATTCGTTGAAGGTACACTCAAGACTTATCATTAAGTTATGTACGTTGGATGCATCTACTGAGACAGAGTTTTATATCGCATCAATTGGAATTGACAAAAACGTGAGTGTATGTCTATTTAGCGGAAAAACTAAAAAATTACAGAGTATAACTGGAACAAAACTTCAAAATAGCCCGACAGATATGATATTTTACAACTACGAACCACCTAAAAAAATGATAGACAAACTTGGAGAAAAAGTTCCAATTCTCATGGTAACGAAATTTCAGTCAACCTCAATTTCACTTTTTACTTTGAAAGACCAAACACTCAAAGAATATGCCAAAATTTCATTGAACGACGCGGAATTTTCTAACCATGAGTTTTCAGCTACTTCAATTGATCTATTCAACCCAGCCACAAGCAAATTAAAGGTTATCAGTCAATCAAGCATAGATAAAGATATCAAAAATTTGCCTCTAATAACTGTTAGTACATCTCATACCCCGTATATGAGGTTAATCACTACGCATTTTCCTGCTAATTTTCTGGTACTTTTTGCTAACGAGAACACTTCATCAACACCTGATATTCTCAGAGGCATGATTATAGCCAATACAAACACCAGCATTCAGCAAGACAAGTTTTCTTCTACAATTGTTCGATGGGCCACTAACGGGTCAGCTGTTTGGGTTTTCTCAGATTCTGGAGTTGCTCTGTCTTTCAATTTTAAAGATGGCACCGCTCACGTAATGTCCGAATTGCATTCGACCGCTGGAAGATTCAAATGTGCATTAGTGAACGATGATTTCATTATCGCTTCAGGAGCTAACAAGAAGATTGTGAAATTCAAAACAATCAAAAAAATCAAGTGAGATTAGTATTTAATCATTATTAGAATTCTGGTGATTGACTCAGTCTTAGTCATGAATATCAAAATGAATATCACTATTCAATTGTCTCGTGTAAAGATTCATAACTGTAACGGTGTTTGTTTTATTTTTTTTTTTTTTTTTCGCCCATTTGATATTTCCCTATGAAAAAAAATTTTCAACTTGAAAATTGAGAATCTAAGCTATTTCTGATTAAGTTATTGAATTTTGTGATTACTGTCATTCACTGATACATTGATACATATACCAATAGGATATACCTAAATATACAAAAGTTGTTTATTTGAGTTATTAATTCTGAATTTATTTTGTCCAAAATGTTTATGCCAGGTGCCCCAAGTGAAGAAGAAAAAAAGCTTCGTGAACAATTAAGCATGAACACAATTAAGCAATCCTTGATTATTGGTTCTGCATTATTCATCATTCCATCTATTATCCATTTAGTTCAAAAGAGCTTCAAATAAGAGCAGAAATTATGTTTCTTAAAACAAGATGAAGAATTGAGAAATCAAGAAGTGGCGTTATTCAAGTCTTGTACTGCGCTGGGTTCGGTTGACCTTTTCCCCTATTATCTCCACTTATTTTTGTCTACTAGTCTTGATGATGCCTTATCTTTTGTTCCGGAAACCTATTGCATTAATATTTCCAACAAATATCTTTTGGTAAACAAGAGTCACTCTTCGTTTTGTACAACAAGAAGTAGAGTTTTATGTGAATACGACGCGTCAAAGAAACGCTTTTTGGTACTTTCATTGGTTTGCAATTATTTTCTTGCTGAACTGTTTTACTTTCAAAAACTATGTATATATAATCAGAATATAAATAGAAATTATTTCATAATATATGTCTTAATGATCATCTATTAATGTATACTCACTTTACAAAATACAGCAACGTTATTGCCTCAATACAAAAACAAATTCATTACTTGTGTTTATGTCTATCGTTTATTAAATTGAAAAAATAAGTAGAAAAACAAAACTCTTAATTGCTTTTATTTATTTTGATTTTAGCTTTAAAAACACCGTTCTTAGCACCATTTGGTTTTTTCAACCATCTTCCCAATTTATGCTCTTTGCTCACTGTTGCCAAAAGAATCATGTATTTAACTTTATCTTCAATGATTTCTGAAACCTCGATATCTGTTATAATACCTTTTATGTCTTTAAGCTCATATTTCAAATGAAATCCTCTTAAGTTGGCATCCAATTGCCATATCTTTATATTGGAGTCATAGGATCCCGTAACAAAAATGTTGGAGTATGGAATGCATGCTACTTTAGTAATAGCATATGGGTGCTGCGGAGGTAATAGACTTAATGCTAGTGTTTTGTCTTCATCAATTTCGTCGATATAATCCTTATCACCAGTGTACTGTGCAGCATCAACTTGTGGAATGTATCCATGTGCTTGATATTGAATAAATATTGGCTTTTTCTTCTGGGTTGTCCACAATGAAATATTCCCATTATCACTACCTGTTACAAAATGTGTATTATCCAACATTGTAACACAGTCCAAACTTCCTTCACCTACAAACTTCTTTTTTAAAGTTTCCTTCAGTTCTTTGCCTAAATTATTCTTTTTATATTGATTGTAAAACTTTTCGAAGCTGACGTTACTATTGAAGGTTAATCTGGTTTGCTGAGGGATTTTCCAAAACATGGCTGATTTATCTCTAAAGCCCACTGTTACTGCGGTTTCTGCATTTCCTATTGAGCTTATATCTATAATGGCATCTTGATGACCAAATAATGTGTCGATCAAAGCGAATTGCATGACATTATAGATTCTGATTTTTAAATCGGATGACGCCACGTAAAGTTCATTGGAAGTTGAGCTTCTGAAAACCATTGAATTGATGGTTGCTTTCTTATTTTTCAAAGGAATATTCTTCAAAAATGTTAAATTCGCAGAATCCCAGATAGAGATTGACTGATCTTTGCTGCCTGTAACCACGAATTTTCCATTAGTTGCCACACAGGTAATTTCATCCGAATGAGACTCTTGCAGGCCAACCTTCATATTGACATATTTTAATTTTTTTGGCAAAGATTTCGACACATCGTATTTAATCAACTGCATTTTCTTGGAAACAACATATAGATTTGGGTAGCTTATAGCCAAAGATGTGGGATTCAACAAGTATCCATTAGTATTCAAAAAATTACACTTCTTTTTGGCGAACCTCAATTGATCCCCGATGAATTTGTAGATGTTACCTCTCAACTCTACCGAATCTAACTGTAATCTTCTGGCTATGTTGTCATTATCTAAATCCTTTGCATCGAACGTGAAATCTGTGAGAGCTTCAGGTGCTGCTGCGTCGTCGTAGCTGCTTTCTTTGATTTCGTCTTCGTGCTGCAACGATTGCAAGTACTGTTTGGCTAATCTTCTTCTTTTTTCAGTTTTGCTCTCATTTTTGTTCTCGTTCTCGCTATTTTCTTCCTCGTCGTCTTCGTATTTGCTATTTCTTTTTTTGTTGGACGTCTCGTTATCGGAGTCAAAGGCATCACTGTCTATTTCCTCATCCTCTCTGGCAGCCCTAGACCTTTTCTTCTTAGGCACAGATAAAAATGGATCGCTGACCATTGTTGTATGACTATCTATATACACCTATATCTATCTCGTTTAAGAAAAGGAAGTCTTCCAACTAGATTTCTGTGTTCTAGGTTATTCTGTTCTGGGTTATTAAGTCCTAAGCTGGCCCTTTTCCTCGAAATATTTTAATCAGAATATTATTAGATAGTAGTTAATATAAGCTGAAAAAAAAGTAAAAAGAAAAAAAACAGCTCTTCTCATCATCTCAATTCAAGCATAATAAAGCTCATAAAAAAAAAATAAAAAAAAAATTCAATTTTTCAGAGTTCGCCTAATAATCAGCTCTTCTCTTCATTAGACGCACCAAATGCTGTCGAGAAGTAGCCCTGAGTACTGTTATCAGCTATATACTTATTGGTCTCTTTGATATCCAGTTTGACAGTATCGTTAGCGAGATCAGTGAATTTTTTGATGTGACAGGCCACAAAGAAGTGACGAGAGTAGTCGAATCTTTTAATTTTTTCAAACTGTTCTCTATTTATCAACTCTGCTATGCTCTGGGTGTCCTGCTGAACGTCCTGTGGTGGCTCGGCTTTGTGGGCTGCGAGATGTCTGTTGTGCGCCAATCTGGGTATTCCTTTCACATCGCAGAGCTTCTTTATCAAGACCTCGACCGCTGGTTTCTTGGTTTCGTAGAACGCATAGTATTTGTTGGGGTACTGGATCGACAACTTCCCAATATTCGACGGCTTGTAGTTCAAATCGAGTAAGGGCCCGAATTTCTCAAAATATTTTCCTAGGTGGTGCACTTCCTCCATAGAGCATGGTTTTGGGACAACATTGAAGACTACTGGAATTATTTTACTCATTTCAGCATCTGTTTTTGCAATAAGTATACAAGTGTAGCAGTGTAAAGTATTTGGCTTCAAGAACAAGCAATATTTGCTATTTGTTAGCAGGAAAACTGGTATATCTTGTTTCGAGATACCTTCCTTGATACATTATCTTGAGCTATGGGCTCGAAACCGTGACGCGTAACGACGCGCTTGAAATATTGATTTTTTTTTTTTTTTTATTTTCACTTTATTTTTCAATAATTACCAGAAATAGACTAAAAGAAAAAATTAACAATAATAATCACAGTATAGTTAAAAGAATTCAACCTGACAGAATCGACGATTCTATTTCTTGAACCGCATTCCTCTCAAACTGCTGCGAATTACCACACTTCATGCTTTGATATAACAATTTGTGGCTAATAAGGTGAAAATAACTTGGGAAATTGTTCAAAAATGAAGGATTCAGATATCATCAATGTTTTCAGTAGTTGCCAATTCTCGCTCGTGAAATCTTACCAACATAATGTGTACGTCGCCAACGAGTCGGGCTTGGTCAAGATCATAAACTTGTACTCCATCCAAGATGAGCCTGATTTTTTTGAAATCTGCGACGAAATTACAAATTTTGAAATACATAACAACATTCTAGCCGCGGTCAACGTGAACGGAACTCTAGGAATATATGAACTAAACAACAGTCTAAATAGCATCAAAAGAAGCATACCTGTCGCCTTTAGAAGCGAATTGCCTCTTAGAGATTTGGTTTTCTTGAATAATGATTACGTGCTTGTGGGTGGTGACCTAAATCAAGTGGCCATTGTCAACGTAGGGAAAATTTTGAAAAGAACAATCGAGAATGAACAAAATGATAGTAATGATGCCGAGCTTGACGATGATTTAGTAATCAAAATACAAGTTCCAGATCAAATCAGATCAATTCAGTACAATCACATAGAACAAGAGCTTTGTATCAGTTTCTCCTCGGGTGATATAGGTGTTTACAAGTTTCATAATGAATCAATCTCTTTATTATCCACAAAACACGATCATTTCGAAAAATTCATTTTTTCGCTTGATTACGAAGAATTTGATTCGTTGGATAACTTGATTAAAGTCAATGGTTCTTGGAACAGTTCAAATAATAATCTCGCAATATCCAACAAAGCCTCAGATATCTTGATCTACAATCACTTCAAAGAGAGCGATTTCCTGCAACTGTTGACAGGTCGTCACAAATCAAATATTATCGAGATTCAATACTGTCCTTTCAATAACAGATTTTTAGCCAGTATTGATTTCGAAAATAAATTAGTGGTTTGGGATACCATAAATGGTAAACCTGTCATAACTGAAAATTGGAATAGCGAACACAAATTGAAAAACATCACATGGTCTTTCTTAATGGAAAGCAATAAAATTTTTCTCAGTATTGGAACAACTTCAGGTGATATTTTTGTATTTGACCTGATTGTAAAAAAAGAAACTATGAATAATGTTGAATCTGAGAAAACAAATATGGTTGCTGATAATGCCAAAAAATTGGATTTTCAGGAAGAAGATGATGATTTTAATTTTTCAGATGAAGACATTTTCCATCAACCAACAACTTCATCTCGCAAAAGACAAAGAGAAGACTTTGAACTTGAAATCAATGATATTGTTGACAATGCCGAAGAAAATGACTCTGAGTTTTTCAAAAATAGTAAAAATATACTAACAAATTACGAGCTAAAACCATACTCAATTGGAGCAACTCCATGGAGTAATAATCAGCGTTATTTGACTGTAAATGAAGTTGGTTACGTTTTTTGTGAAAAAAATCCTGAAAGCAACTCACAAACTATTAACGTGGAATTTCATAACTCAAACAAAGGTTACTATTTTATTGATTCAGTCGGGTATGATCTCGCATTTCTCAATAGTGAGGGTATCATTTTGGCTAAATCAGCTTATATAGACAATAAAAAATTAAGCACAAACTTCAAAAATGAAAAATACGAACAGGCAAGTATATTCTACAGATCACATAAGTCAGAAATTGATAAATGGGAAAAATCTTTACCTATCAAGAATTACGAGGATGAAAGTAAACTTTGTCATGAATTTATAACTTCAATCACTTTAACAAAAAAGCTTATTTTTGTATTCACTAATTATGGACACGTTAGAATGTTGACGAAATTTGGTTTATTGACAAAACTTGAGAAGAATTTACCATGTATTGCTTCTGTCTCTAATGGAAAGATCTTGTTTACAATCAATGCCGTTGTGGAAAAAGGAAGAGCCAAAAGTTTTACATACAATATTATTGACTTATTGACAACCAAAAAGCAAAGTTATATTGAAAGGAACCAGTTGATGCCGTTAGATTACATCCCGAGGCAAATATCTTCTTTGGAAAATAATAACTATGATGATATTCTCGATAAATTCGAAAACTATGATTTAAATAGAAGCAATGATTTGGTTGACAAAAATAGCACGTTGAACGGTTTAAAGAGTCTAATTTTTACCCCTCCTTTATATCCTATGAAAGGGTTATTTTTCAATAACCTTGGAGATCCCTGTTTAATAGATAACAGCAACATCCTTTATATTTTGACTAGGTGGAAACAAGCGTCGCAAGGTACATTTGTTCCACTTTTAAACCTAAATGAGATTCTTTTAACCAAAAATTTAGATATCGTTCCTATTTCTTTAATTGACAATGAAAATCTAAATGTTTGTTTTCATAGCAGAGATACTGTGGTGGCCCACCCACTACCAGAAGTTACTGAAATTCCTATTAAAATCCCAATCAATATGAATATTGATATTAAATTGTTAAAAGAATATCAGAAGGAAAAAAAACAAATGGACGATATCAATGATTTCATAGAAAGAGATGAAAATGATATGGAAAATGATCTTGAAGAAGAGTCTGATGGTTATGATATGGACGATAATGATGAAGAGATAAGCAAAACATTAGAAACCGAACATGAATTTCTTAAGAGCAAGTTGGTCAGTGAGTTAATTCACGAATCGTTAACGTTAAACAATCATTTCGAAAAAATCATCAATTCAAAATTCCGAGTATATAAAAAAGCAAAGCAATCTGTGATGTCAAACGATAATGACGAATTATTTTTGAATGATTTGGATTTCAACTTGTCGGATAGCGAAATTGTGGAAGAATCCGGAAAATTCAAAGTGAAATCTCAAAACTTCAATGTAAATGATTCAATAGACAGATTGCAGCAATTAAATTCGATTTATGACAAATCTCTTTTGAAGATATTTACGGATTATTGTACGAGTAGTGAGCTTGGTAAGGCTGTTGGTTTGGTAAAGGAATTGAAGCAAGACAAGGCTTTGATAGCCGCAAGTAGAATTGCTGAAAGGCTAGAACTAGCCGAGGTGACCGTTAAGATAAATGAAGAGCGAGAAAAAAGGTTGGAGTTATCTGATTTTTAACTCAAGAATATTTACTATTGTTACTAATAATACCGCATTATCCTTCTATTTATTTTGATCTAATATATTCATTCTAAGTATAGCTCTGCGAGAATCCGAGGTGATGGACTCAGTTTTCTTCTGAGAACGTATGCATTCTTTGACATCTTCAACTATCGGAAGTCACGTGAACTGCAGGATTCAAACAATCCAATATTGATTGAGCTCACCATATCTTACTGTATTATTGAATCCATGCACTCAAACCCTAGAATGCGAATCTACAAATTTTGGATTCTCGCAGAGCTATTCCAAATTGATTGCCAACCAAAGGTGTAATATGACCAAATTGTCATGTTTAATCACGTGATTAGAAGAAATAATAATCAGTCACGTGATAATATTCACTATGAAAATATAACCAACACTGACATAACAGTGTGGAATTGAGGTGCCAAAGCTTACCAAGCATGAAACGTTATTCAAACGTCTTGAATACAGAATCAGTTAAACGAATATAAAATTCCAAAATTTTTCCGAAAATGCTGGTAATTTCTGGTAAGCTGAATCCCAGAAAACAAAGAAAGCTTTATTCGTGCACTGCTTGTCGAGTAAGAAAGAGAAAATGCGACAGAGTAAGACCTATTTGCAGCAAATGTAAACTTGGAGGACTCAAGTGCCTGTTCACAAAGACAAACGAAAATTCAAGTGTTAACGAAGGTACCTATTTCCAAGATGATAGCAGAATAAAACATTTGAGCAGTAGTTTTTCGGCTATACCTAGTAATCTAGCCGTCAAAGTTTTATCTAGCTTGGAACTGAGTGGTGACGCTAACACCAACCTTGGCTCGCCCTCCTTACAAAGCTCACCCTTATCTAATACAATAAACGACGAAAGTGATGAAAATAAGTTAAAGGCTCAAATATATTACCTTAAACAAAAATTGAAAGACATAGAATTTCAAAAATTGCTCAAAAAAACCGTAAATAATATCTTAGATGTGTCTCCAAATGAAGTCATAAGGTTCTACTACGATTCATTATGCCCAATAAATTTCAGTACAAATAGTATTGTAATGGCAGAAAATTTCCATAGCTTATTCATATTTTTTTCTGACAGTTACATTGTTCTCTTATTCAAGAGAATTCATCTAATTCTCAGAACATTCAAGGAGAAGGTAAGAATGTCTATTTTGGACGATATCATCTCTCTCAATTCCGAAAAATATCCAAAGGGAGTTTACGATGATATAAAACTTAAATCAGCTCTTTTTATGATTGAAAATACTTATAATAAAAAAAATAAATATTATAAATATTATACTGATCTAGCGTCTTCCTTCCATAAAGCCAATGCAACTGCTATATCGTTCAATAAATCATCTGTTGTTACAGCAGTGGATACAAGTTTAATATCAAAGGTTGAGTCAATGTTACCAAGACTTGATATAATATATCATTTGTTAAATATCTTCGAAAAATATTTACATCCTTTTGTTCCCATTCTAAACTTGCAGGTATTCAAAGAAGACATTATCACAAGTGTAATAGGCTTGCAATTTGCTGATATCAAAGTAAAACCCACATACAATATTCTCATTACCACTTATATAGACTTGGTCAATATAGGAACCTTATTTATGGTGCTTCGTTTGGCATATTTAGCAATAAAAATAGACATTGAGCTTATTGGTCCTACCTGCGATATAGAGAGAGAAATGTTCGCTAATAATAATTTTGAATTTATAGGTCCTGATTTTGTGAATGTACTGATTGAATGTTCTAATAAGTCCAAAGTTTTCAAAAAAAGTACTTTTAATAGTTTGGCATTAAGAATTTTACATGTCTACTATGCTAGAGTCTGTGAAGAGTGGGATTTTCGTTCTGCCTTATCATTAGTACCAGTATTGATAGGGGAAGCTTCTTTATTAGGGTTATTTAGAGATTGGACCAAACTTGGACATCTAGAAGTCAAAAAGTATTATGCTGGAATGGGTTTGCATACAAGAGAAGATTTACTTGCCTATCAACAACGAGTATATCCATTGTTGAAAACTATTATATGTTATACAAGGATTACAGTCGGGGGCAGCTTTGAATGCAATTTTTTGAGTTACGAATATCCAAATTCTGATTTCTCCGATTTAGCAAAATCAGGTAAATCGAATACTCATTTTTTGAATTTTTTAACTTTCAAGTTTAATTTCTTAAAGTCATCTAATAGTCTTTTCTTGGAAATTGCAGACTTTTTCAAATATGAAAATGCTTCGACCCTCAAAAGCTTACAGGATCTTGTATCGTTAAAAATGAAATTAGACCTTTTTATCGAGGATAGATATTATAGATTTCCTCCCAATTATTTTGCAAATGATGAAAATTTCTTTTCGGAAGAGAACTTCAAGGATAACGAAACGAGATGTTATTATATGATGCTACGCAAAATCACAAAATTTCAGGATTGTGTAAGCTTGTATCTAGTAAAAATTAAAATTCTATTCACATTGTGGACTCATTACGAAAAAGTTTTTTTTAAAACTGACTGTGTGGCGACGCGATTGAAATTTCTGAAGAACTGGGTTACTGTTTTCAAAGAATTACAAGAGATATCATTTGACATCATTTATTTGACTGGCTATAAATATACACAAAATCACAGGGAGTTTTTCAAATTAGATGAGTTCCCTCATTTCAAAAATTTTGGAACTAATACAAATATTTCCTGGTTTATTTTGTTAGCAGTATCAATCGTTTGCTATAGCATATGTTTTCGTATTATCAATACACTACGCTTGATTTCCACCAGAAAACTGGATCTTTCTATGAATATTGAAGATCTATTGACATTTAATAACCACCTAATAAAGTTGAAAGATTTGAATGTTTTATTATTAGAATATGTTTGCTTTGTTTTTCATCAAAGGAGCTCTCCATTTTATACCCAAATGGGAAAGATGTTCGTCATTTTTAAGGATATTATCGTTATGATGAAATGTAATGTATCTCTGCATAACCAAAGAGCCATATTTGATATAATCACTGGCTTAGGAGGCAAGTACGATGAAAGAAAAATAATTGAAACAATCGAATCTAATTTTGACAAATCACGTAATGAAAGTGATGAGACTTTTTACGGACGCAATGATGAAATGTTTCTACATTTAAGAGATCATTCCGATTTCCATCCATGTATGTACCATCTAACTAATTTTGATGAGATATTCGGCAAATATAAGAAATTAGAGGACAACTTCAGTATTTTGGAATGGCTCAAGTTTCATACTTCATTGATGAAAAAGGATGATAAATATAATATTATAGACATGGATATTTCATTTGATAAAATGATATCTATGTTCACATTTAGAACGAATGATAAATAAATCACATAAGTTATCTTCTTGAATAATTAAGGACAACTTTTTTATTTTTTTCGAACCCCAATTTTTATCATGAAAAGTTTTCAAAGAAAATGCCCTTAATCTGTTTTCCCTTTTAACCATTTGATATTTGACTTTGGACCAATATCTAATATTTTAAACTACGAGGATTCAACAGACTTTATAATCCATGATAGAAAAAACGGTAGCATCTCTCACAGCCATCCTTAGTTTCAATTCACAGGATACATCTTGCTACTAGTTTAACCGAAGTATTTGATTTATTGTTACCTAAATTTTCATAGTATCACAATATTTTCAAAAATATTGTTTTCAGAACAGGAATAATATCTCAAGAAAATCCTTTAAAACAAGTATGTTTGCATCGGCAAGGTACTGAATACACCCGTGATAGTTGCTTCAGCTATTTCTTTATTTTAACTTATTAAGCCCATTGAGCAAAAAGTTTTTGAGCTGCTTTTTGATAGGTCTGTCAGTAAGGCAGTTTCTACAATAATGTGAATCCAAGCCTATGTAGCCATTTGGGTTTGAACTCAATGACATAATCTGTTCCATTTTCATAAAGTTTTGCGGTTTTTTAGTCGAATTGAAGTAGAGATTATCGATATTAAGACAGTTTTCCATGAGAATAACAAAACTTTCTGTAGCGTTCACGTTCACATCGTAGATTACTTTAAATCAAGAATTTATTTCTAATAGACCCTGTATGCACTCTGAAGGGTTTGAAAGAAACCATAAATTTATCAAAAAAAGTTTCCGATATTTTTATTGATATAGTCAATAATAACTTTAGTAGACTGGTAATCGGTATCTGATGGCAACCTTTTCAGTGTCAGATCAAAATTTGTTTTTAATGCTTTTAGTACCATATTTGCCTTTCATTTATTCAGAAATTCCCAATATTGCACCCACATTTCTTTCAAGATAGCTCTGTATATTTTTATTGTTGTGAACTACAATGCTATTTAAGAATATACTTAAGTTTTCTATAATGTGAAGATTTGTTTTTCCACATTTTCTTTTCAGATTGAAACGTTTAATGCAAATAAACAAGTTCAATTAAGAAATTTGAACTGGAAATGCATGAAGTTTACTTAAACAAACTCTTCCTATGGCATATTAATTACATTCTAGTAAAATTAATCTCACTGCTAGACTAAGTTGAAAAGAACATCTGCGACCCATATTTACTGCCTGTGTCTTTTTTCCTTTCTATTCTTAATACGTGTGTACGAATCATTTGGCTCTATTCAAATATAGTTTTAGACAAATAAAAGTTAATAACTGGAAGGAATAAAATACTGTTCACAAAAAATATAGCAATCATCTGATTTAAAGTTGGGTTACGAAGAGAAATTGGGAATATAATTTTCTCTGTACTGATATATATATATAAATATTAGTTTTCAAATATTTAGAAATTTTCTCTGTACTGATATATATATATATATATATTAGTTTTCAAATATTTAGAAGCTAGGTTTAAGTTTATATATAATTATATATATCTTCTTAAGTTTTATGTTAAAATTTTATAATTTAAATATGGCATTATAACTGAAATCACTGAAGCTATTCATCATAAAAAATTGGAACAATTTCAGATTGAAATAAAGGTGGGGGAAGTTCACGGTATTAAAATTTCTACAAGAATATTTTTACCAATGACAATACGACAGTTTTGGAATATTAAAACTTTTGTATATTGTTTTGGAATAATTTCAAAAATAGATATTACGACTAAATATCAGGATTTACGCGTTCATTTTTGAGATAACAATTCAGCCAGTTAAACGCGTGGAATGTTGCTAATGGAGAGAGGTTCAGAAATTAAATCACGTGACCAAATATAAAAACCTGTACATCTATAATACCTTAGTTAGAATAATAATAACATAACAGAACCCCAAATGTACTCTAGAATCCAGCATTGAAATCTTATTGTAATATTGAATCCATACCCTCGAACCCCAGAATACGAATCCACAAATTTTGGACTCTAGTTGAGCTATATCTTTAAATATCAGCATTTTTATATAAAATTTCAAAGTAGATCTTAAAAATTGATAGAACAATTAAATATCATGATTTACGTGTCAATTCTTGATTGAAAATAGTTCCGTTAATGAGATACGTGGATTATTGAAAATATATGAAAACACTGAAAGGATAGAAGATGATTTTAGTTTAAATCTTACATTAATAAAGCATTAAACTAAAAAAAAAAAATCTAGATTCGAAAACCCTAAGTGTATTCAGGAACCCAATATTGAAATTTTACTGTATTCTTGATTCCACACCCTCAAATCATAGAATACGAATCTAAAAATTTCAGAATAACTAGCGAGCTATGATTCTAAGGCTTTCCAATTTTAATTTTTTATCCATCTCGGGATTAGATTAAATCATAACTTAGTATTATTTGGTATATTAAGGAAAATTATGACAGCTTAGAATTTCCACATTTTTTTCGGAGTAAAACTGCGTGAAAAATAATAATGGTGCATATTTTTGAAGCACAGAGAAAAATATAAAAAAGAATCTCAAAGAATATAAAATTCTTACATAGTCATAACATTAAGGGCCACAAGACTACAATTATAAAAGTAAAGAATACTTATGATAGCTGAACAACATCAAGAAAGAATTAGTTGATATCTAAACCCTAAAATGGATAAGTTAAAGTTAAAAAACCCAGAATATGCCGAGATTTCTTCAAAAATTGATAATTTTATGAATGACAAGGACCTACAAGGAAATGAACCAGAATGCGTTTTAAAGCTCAGGAAATCTTTGAAAACAAAGATAAGTGAGAGCTTGGCTATTATAAGTCATTCTGTAGAAAAGTATGGTTATGATCACATTTCTATAAGTTTCAATGGTGGTAAGGATTGTTTGGTCATGTTGTATCTCTACATGAAGATTATTAATGACCAAAACTTGAGTGCGAGAATTAAAAGTGTCTATATTTACTATGAAGAAACATTTCCAAAAATAGAGGAGTTTAATAAATATATGATGGAAAAATACAATTTGGATCTTGAGATATATTCTTACTGCAAATTGAAGGATGGTTTCGAGAAATTTCTAGCAACTAACAAAGATATCAAAGGGATTTTGGTAGGGAATAGAAAAACTGATCCATATTCGGATAAATTGAAAATATTTCAGGATACAGATAACGACTGGCCAACTTTTGTTAGAATACATCCTATTTTGAATTGGAATTATACAGAAGTATGGTATTTTCTAATTTGTTTGAATCTCAAGTACTGCTCGTTGTATGATGATGGATATACTTCAATCGGAGGTAAGAATACTACTATCCTAAACCCACACTTGAAGAAAACATGTTTTGATGAAGACAGTAATATTGATTGCAGTTTGAAGCAATGGATGATTCTGCTACATAAAAGGAATGCGGGTAATAACTTAGAAGCCGAATTACCATACTACCCTGCATTTTGTTTGCAGGATGACCATCTTGAAAGGTTCAGCAGAAGAAAATCATGTTGAGAGTCAAACAGCTGAGAAAGCATTGCAATATATATATATACTCTCATTTAATATTCATTACATATACTTATAATAGAAACATTTATCAATTGATATATTAAATAGTGCAGAAAATATAAAATTTGACAACCAGGCAAGATAAGATTATTGAAATTTTGAAAATGATTAAAAAGTAAAAAAAAGACAATAAAATATTGTTTAATTTTAATAATGTACAAGATGTTGTAATGTCAGAGAATTTAGAATATGATAATAGAAAAACACCGCCCAATAGGTAATATTTAAGAAACAAAACTAGGCATCTAATTGTGAAACATAGAAAGATAAAAAAAAATGTGGGGGGAGATTCAATTAAAATTGAAGTTCAAGTCTTCATTCTTTATAAAAGTATCAAAATCATAATTTTTCATAGACTCTGAATTTGCATTCTCATCAATGTTCATAAAATTTTCCTGATTGTTCATTGTTTTGTAATTGTTGCTGCTGGATTCCTTGGGTGTTACCGAGTTTACAAATTCATTTATGTCAAAATCATTGATAGGATTCTGCAGCAAAGGAGAATCTTTTGGTGACTGAAGATTGGTTGGTACAGCCGATCCGTAATATGTGTTACTACTATTGTTTGTCATTCCCACGCTCAAGTCTGTGCTTGTGGTATTGCTTCCGTTGATATTGGACATAGGAGGAGCAAGTTCTTGGCTGGCTTCCTTCTCTTGCATTTCGCTATCTTCGTTTTCAGCTAAGGGACCAACCCCAATGTTTGACAATTCTATCTCTGCACTGGTGTTCTTGAACAAAGTTGCCGAGTATTTGGCATGATTTGGTATTTTCTTCAAATCTTCTAGGGTCTTCAAAATGATTAGCAACTCAATTTCCTTCTTGTTATTTTCGTCAACTTTGTCCTGTAAATATTCAATGTATTCCACGCTTTTGCTCAATATCTGGCCCTTGTTTGGTTTCCCGTTTTTCGTTCCCGTGAACTTTGGTCCGTGAGAGGTTGCTGTGCTATTTTTTTTGGGATCCACCTCGAAAATCCAGTCTGGCAAGTTTTCCCTAAGCTCCTGTATTCTTTCGTTTATGCTATCGATTTTCTTGCTGTCTTTTGCCGCCAGACCCACGTTAAGATCTTCCCCGTAGCTTGTCATGTTCTCTAGCTATTTGGTATCGTTGTAGTTCTAGAAAAATCGCTCTATTTCCCGTGAATTATCTCTCCAAAACCAACTACCAAGGTTTATCCCGTATTTTCCACCTATTATACTACTATGGTTTTGCTAATATTTTTCTTTTTTTTTCCTTAATATTCTTTGCTAAATTTTTGTTCAAAAAGAAACCAGGCAAAAACCAAGTTTCTGATATCGAGTACTATGCGCACTCAGGACTGCCCATCAGTCAATACAATCAACCAACCAACCAACGAAGGTCAAAGGATGATAAACAGACAAGCTTACACGAAACCAAAAACCAAAGAGACTTGAAGAGATGATGGTGATCTGTGCTCATGAAGAAATCCACGACTCTGCCTGGCTCAAAGCGATTCTTCCTGTGAAACTAACAGCGTTTTTTCCAAAAGGAAAGTAGCTGACAGAATATGCAATCAGAGCCACAAACTGAACGGCCGCAAACACTAGTGCTAGCAAAGAGTTCTTGACAACTATAGAGAAATACAAGGTGAGAATGATGCTTCCGATGAACGAGACACTGAAGATTAGTCTGGGACCGCTGAACAAGTGCGCAAGATAGTTCCAAAACCCCTGGTACACCCCAAAGCTGGTGATGAAAAACACAGACCCCAACGTCCACAAGGATGTGAACTTCCGGAGTCTCAAGACAGGGAAAAAAATGAAGCTGAACGCGTAGCACGCAATGCTGACGAAGAAAAGAATGAAAAACACAATTGACCTGTCTATGCTCGATAGGCCGAGCGAAAAGTCTCTGTCTGCCGCTGGCTGCTCGTCTTCTGGTAGTCTTATTGAGTTCTGCTGTATGTAGTTCTGGAATGGGTTCCAATGGAACTGAAATTTGCTGTTGCTGGTGTTCATTGTGTCAGTTGCCAACCCAATATTGCTGGCTTCAGCCCTGCTTGTCAATGCCTCTGGGTCATTGGCCACAGCCTGTTGGGCTTGGCTTCTTCCTAGTAAATAATCCATATCCGGACACGTTTTGTGAAAATCGCTGCTGAAGTTTTGAATTATCCTTGATATTCCTATCCTTCACTCAATATTTAGAAATATCAGTATCTGTCTGGCCTTTCAAAGGTTTGCAATCTGACATGATGATCTTTGTGTGATCATGTCTGTATATCATATGGGGGTAGCGTCATTTTTTTTTTTTCTTGTCTTTCTGCTGGATGCATGTCGATTGACGCAGAGATTCCTAACCAAAATTTCAACATGTGAAACTTCTTCTGTCTTTTAGCCGTAGATCACTTTTACAAAGAATAATATTAGATTTAATATTTGTTGGCTTACACTTTTTTGATAGAATAACTTTCGATATTTACTAATTGTCGGCTATGTAATTTTTGAGAGAAAAGAAAAATGCCCGAAGATCATTTCAATAAGTTGAGTTTTTCCATACGGATCTTGACCGCATTGCGGTGAGCATCAAGGCCTTCAACTGCAGCGATGTTCATTACAGCAGGACCAATGTTCTTCAAACCAGTCTCTGAGATCTCTTGTGACGTAATGAATTTCAAATAAGTGCTGGTATTAACTCCTGAGTACATTCTGGCATAACCATATGTAGGTAATGTATGGTTAGTACCTGAAGAATAATCACCGCAGGATTCAGGTGTCAAGTATCCAACAAACACACTACCGGCATTGTCGACCAAGTGGAGATATTGGTTAGCGTTTTCGATCTGTAAAATCAAATGTTCTGGCGCATATATGTTGGAGTATTCAAAGGCTTGCTTGATATCCTTGACGTTAAGGATCAAACTATGGTCAATACATTTTCTAACTATATCTTCTCTTGGCAATTCTCTGGCTTGTCTATCAACAGCTTTTTGAATCTTTGCAATATTTTCGTCAGTCAAAGCTACACCAATCAAAATAACTTGCGAATCGACACCGTGCTCAGCTTGTGAAAGCAAGTCTGCAGCTACAAAATCGGCATCGGATGAGTTGTCAGCAATCACCAAAACTTCACTTGGACCTGCTGGCATATCGATGGAGCATAATGCTTTAGTGTCATTTTGCACATACATCTTGGCTGCAGTAACAAATTGATTACCTGGACCTAAAATTTTATCACATTTTGGAACACTCTCAGTACCATAGGCCATTGCAGCAACAGCTTGAGCACCACCTGCCAAAACGATAGCCTTTGCACCAACTTTATGGGCAACATAAACAACTTCTGGTGTCAATGATCCATCTTTTCTTGGAGGAGAAGCAAAAATAATATCCTTACAACCAGCGACATTAGCAGGAACACCCAACATTAACGCAGTAGATGGCAAAACAGCAGTACCACCTGGAATGTAAAGACCCACTCTTTCAATAGGTCTAGAAAATCTTGAACATTTCACACCAGGACTAGTCTCAACTGTCATTATATCTGTCGAAAGCTGGGCTTTATGGAATTTGTATACATTTTCAATAGATAAATCCAAGGCGTCTTTGATATCTTTTGGTAACTTGTATAAGTCTGAGTGGAATGGTGCTTTTAAAATAGGAGACTTGAGTTCAACTTTATCAAATTTGGCAGTTAATTCAAGCAAAGCTTTGTCACCATTATTGATGACATTTTCCACAATTGGATTAACAAGTTTCATAATATTTGAGGTAGATTGAACAGGTCTTTCCATTAATTTTTCTACCTCGGCTTGCGAGTAGTTGGAAATATCGTAGGTCTTCAAATTAATAGGAGAATCTGGGTCTACTTTATCTTCCTGAGTTTCAGCAGGTGCCTTGGATGGAGCTTCTGTAGAATCTTTTTGCAAATACTTTTCTTTGGCATCTCCCTTTCTTCTAGTAACTTTCAAATGTTTCAAATCTAAGCTCTTTTCAATATCTGCGATAGAAACACCATTTTTGATACACTTAACCAATGAAAAATAAATCAAATCGGCCGCTTCAAAAGCTATGTCTTGCTTCAGTTTGGCCTCGATTAACTCATCAGCCTCTTCTTGAATCTTAGCACTCAATAACTTCTCATCATTAAATAATCTTTTAGTATAAGAACCTTCTGGAGCATTGCTCAATCTGTCTTGTAAGACGTCTTGCAATTTAGTCAAACCCTTGAAGTTTCCAAAGCAAGAATTTGTTTTCAAATGGCAAAAGCCATCGCCTTTTTGGCTCACGATGACTTTCAACACATCATTGTCACAGTCTAAATCAATTTTCAACAAATCTTGTGCATCACCGGAAGTTGCTCCTTTGTACCACAATCCACGTTTTCTTGATTGATAAACACCTGTCTTGGTTTTGATTGCTTCGTCAATAGATTTTTCACTTGAATAAACGAGGCCTAAAGCATGGTCATATGTATCAGTGACAATGGTGGTGAAGAGACCGTCTGATCTATCACTAGTTAGAAGATTTGTTACAAATTTGCTTACAGGGATCAAATTTGTATCTTCATAATCTGCTGTTAATTGGTTAGATCTCAATATTGGAATGATATGTTGGGAATTCTTAAAATGTTCTGGCAACTTTTGAGATTCACATCTGAAATCCACGTAATATTTCACGATTTCTGAGGACTCAGTGATGTCTTCTGTGTAGCTGACTAAATAGTTTGAAAAGCCTGTTGCTTTGCCTTTGAGGACCAATCTTTCTTGTGGAATGCCCTCGTGAGCCAAGCTTTCGTTATCTGTGATCAAATACTTGACCCCTTTGTTCAAAAGCTCGATTATCTTGGCAGAGTCTAAATTCAGGCCAACGACATCGACGAATACATCACACAATGGATATTTGGAGGAGATTTCATCGATAGCGAGGGAATCGCTGTATTTGAACAACAAGTTCCCAACCACGGACAAAGACGATAGTTTAGGATCTTCCAAACCCGAGAACGCAGGCAATAAGGGATAAACCATTTCTTCTTCTTTTTGGAATTAATTTAGATATAGCGATTTCAGTGGGAAACAGTGTTAAATAGCAAAAAAAAATTAACAGTTGCAATAACTCAACTAGTTTGACTATTTTCCGAGCGATAAATAAGTGTATTTCCGAAAGATGAATAAGAATATTTCCAGTTTTGATTGGAGAGAGAAAATATGTCAAAAAAACGAGAAAATTAGTCAAATCTTGCCAAAATCGATGATTGTACTGTAATTATATGGCTCTATTCTTACAATATACTGCTGCTTCAAACAATTAGTCAGCTACTTAATGTAAAAAAAAAAAAACTGCGTGAAAAATGCTCCAATGAGTCACAACCATGCGCTCGAGCGAGTCCGAATATATGAGAAAGTACCCTTTTAGCAGAGACATTTGCTGAGAGAAAAAAAGAACATCCAAATACAGGAGACGGGTAACTGCCAGCTGTGATATCTCCAGTAGGATGACGCGTTTTATCATCAATTAAAGTTATGAACTGATCTTGTGCTGTCGAAATTCGATGAGTAAAATAGCCTCAGCAGATCATTTCATTTTGGAAAATATATATGGTTTTTTAAATGACGTTTTTTTCTGCTGGATAACTGAAAAAATGGGCTTTATATTTCTTGAAGTCTCGTAGATCCCTGTATGGAAACTCAAGATACGAATGCTCGTTCTTTCCGTATATCCACTCGGAAAGACCCATTTGTAGATATAATGTTCAAATAACTGAAAAATTACAGCTCATTCAGTTTCAAAATATCATAACAAAAGTATTTGATAAAATACCTAATTGACTTTCTTGAGTATATAATTTATTCTCTTCGCACTATAAAGTATATTTCATAAGGATAATCCCTTTGTTCTATTAAGCACATTTCATAAGAATCATCTACAAGCGAAAGTTGGAGAGTGCCAATCAAAGGCAATAGTTCAATTTCAAATGAAAACAAGTATATTTCACTGCACATTATTGAAAAAAATCTTCAAAAAAAAAAAAAAAAAAAAAAATATTGTAATCAACTATATATGTTTGCTCATATCGATGTATGCGGCATTACTTCAATTCTGTAATATCACCATTTTCGTTGGCATTCAATCCCATGACGTTCAAAAACAAATTCAAGTGATTCAACTTTGTTTGAGCTTCGAATTTCAATTTGTCATCGCTGTTTAATTTCTTGGCAAACTCAACACATTCAAAGACTTTTTCTCTAATTTCATCAACAATTATTCTTTGATGCTGTAACTTACCAGCAAGAGCTAAAGAGGCCAAAAAGTGCCAAATGTAGGAATCGTCAAATAGTTTATGTTCTTCGAGGCTAGTAAACGAAACTTTGTCGTCTACATATAAATCCTTAGGGAAAACAGTAATCAAGTTGTTAATCAAGGTGTTGAACAATTTGTCGTAAACATTAGTCCAGATAATTAAGTCACTGCTCATGATATTGATGTCTTGCTTGATCAACTCAATTTTGGAAATCAAAACTGTGATCAAAGTTAAGCCAATTTTGTTTGGCAAGATGTATGTTAATGAGTTGTAATTTATGATAGCTATAATCAATTTGACAATATCATTGAATTTCAAATCATTTGAAATATATGAAATTATAAATTTTAATACCATAGAGGTGAAAAATTCACATTTTTTATCAATTTTACTGGTTTGCTCTTTAGTGAGGGTTCCAGAGTAATAATAATCATAACTTGATTGTTTGATTACTTTTAAAAGAGAAATCTTTTTGATAAAATTTTCAATCAATTTCAACTTTTGGTCATTAGTTAAATATCTGAGAATTCTTGCAAATAACTTGATACCTTTATCAAAGTTCAAGTAAGAAACAAATAAGTTTTCTTCAATTTTACCTTGATTATCGATATTCAAAGAATTCCATAAGTTTGTAGGATCAATAGGTTCGTGATTCTTTTCACATGCTTCTAATTTTAATACTTCTAAATAAGCATTTTCCAATCCTAATAAAGAATCAGTTTTTCTTAATTTAGTAATAGAACTTCCTCCATTATTTTCATCCGAGAGTTTAAGGTCATTACTAATTCCCTTGACATCTGTATTAGCATTACTTTCAATTTCTTTTTTCATAATTTCCAATTGTCTCTTTGGAGTTTTTCCACTGGCGATACTGATCTTTCCTAATGAACCTTCTTTAGTATATTGTGAATTCTTAGGTCTATCTCTTGCGACACTGACGGCTCTGCTAACTTGATGTTGCATTCTTTGTAAAGCAACATCCACACGTTGAAATTTACCACCCAATTTATGTCCAGAATGTTCCAAATAGTATTGAGCAATATAATTTAAAGAACCATCATCATTTTGCAACGATGCAGCAGGATGATGAGATCTAATAACCTTGAATATTTGGTAGTAAAAATCTTCATTATAAGGATCATCAGTGACAATTTGGGAAATTTGACATCTAGTAACAAAGTCTTTATCTTTTGGAGTCATAATATTATGATACTTAGACATGCGTTCAAGTTTCTTTGATTTGATGGCTAATTTTGCTTCTTCCTCCGGTGTCAATGGCGATTTTTCAAGATTATTACTTTCTTTATTGCTCATTGATGCAATTTTCTCAGGTATTGGTTGATGCTGATGTTGTGGGAGTGCTGGAGGTTGCTGTGGTTGCTGTTGCTTACTTTCTTCATTCGTTTTTGAATCTGTATTCAACGGTGGCACTCCTTGTGGTTGTTGAGGAAGGGAAGGCATAGGTAATGGGCCACCTCCAACTTGCATAACTGGTAGTTGAGCAAATTGTGGGGGTAGATGACCAGCACCCATATGAGGAGGAGGGCCTGGCATATAGTTCATTTGCATATGAGGAGGAGGGCCTGCCACAGGATAACCCATGTGGTGATGAGGAGGTAGAGGAACGCCTGCTGGCATATAGTTCATTGGAGAGCCAACAAAGCCTGGTGGAGGAGGCATTCCAGGTGGGAATTGAGCAGCACCGGTTGGGAAACCTTGATGAGGAAACATATGTTGATTGCTGTTATTGCCTGAAGTTGGGATGCTGTTAATACTGGCTTCAAGTTCTTCCAAGGACAAGATCTTCTTTTTCTCTGGTTGTTGTTGTTGGTGGTGTTGTTGCTGAGATTGCGGAGCTGCTGATAACGTATTTGTACCCCACAAAGAATCCAAAGGCTTTACAGAAAAATCCATATTCTGGGATGCGGCAGGAGTAGAAGCAGCAGCAGCATATGAAATTTTCTGAGCTTGTTGGAGCTGTGGCTGTTGGGCTACTTCACCAAAGTTGAAATCTCTACCAATTGTGGAAATGTCACCTCCAAAGGTCTCGTTGTTGAATTCATCGTCGTCATCATGCAATTCAGCGTAGCTCTCCTGGAAGTTGATCTCCCTTGGCTTGCTGTTATTACTGTCAAAAAACGACATTGTCCTTGTGTATCACACTTTTCCTGATAATGCTATCAGCTAATTCGTATTATGTGCTGTGCTATGAGGTCAAAAGATAACAGCTTTATCCGTTTGAAGTCTTTGGTTCCTTTTCTTTTGTCTGGCTCTATGTAAATCTTAGTCTGATCTCACAATTTTAACAAACAGTGAAAATCCTTATCTAATAGAAAACCCTTATATAGCAAGCGTATGCTAGATTATACTATTTGATTGATTCCAAGTTACAAAATCTTTCAATTAATATTGGATTTATGCTAAGGCTTGTATCCTAACAATTTGCTAATAGCTGTATTATTGTTACAAAGTATTCGCAATAATATGATAAAAGTCGAAAATTTTTTTTAATTCTCTGTTCTTTATTGTCACAAAAAAAAAAATTTTTTTTTTCACTTAGCTTTTGGCGCTCACAAAGCTACTATGCAGGATATTACCCGGATTTTTTTTCGAAATTTCAACATGAAGAATCCCTAAAATAGCAGAGAATTTTGTATAAATAGTTAAATAGAATCTTGTATAAATAGTGAAATATAATCATATAAACAATAGTGAATGGATGATAAAATTAGCAGTCTAAATTATATTTAAGAAATTATCAGGAGTAGAAGATAATGAAAACCATAATTACAAATCAATTATTCAACCTCAATGCATGCACGCATGTAAGTTTGACTCAACTTGTGGTTAGTAGAATCAAGTTTGTACTACAGAACAACATCACTTGTGACAGGACACTAAAAAACTCTATATTTGTGCAATCACTGAGAGCTAATAAAATCTGAGAGAAAAAAAAACGGAAAAAAAAAGCCTTCTTGCTGATTAGGTATACAAGATCTTCTATTCGAATACTAATTCTACGGAACTCTAAAAATGAAACCTTTTGTTTCATCGCACCATGTATCGCAAACAGAACTAAGTTCTGGAAACGCTAGCTAATTATTCTAAAAACCAATCCATTAGTGGTGGGCAGCCTTTTCAACAGTTGGCAATTTCTCCAAACAAGTAGCAATGGTATCCACACCCTTTTGCAAGTCTTCTTGGCTGATAATCAAAGGTGGAGCCAAACGGATAATGTGGTCATGAGTAGGCTTTGCCAACACACCGTGATCCTTCATCAATAAGCAAAGGTCCCAGGCAGTTCTTCCATTGGCCTTAGAAGGATCAATGACAACGGCACTCAATAAACCAACTCCACGAACTTCAGAGATTATACCCTTTGATTCTGCCTGTAACTTCAATAATTGGGTCTTCAACCATTCACCCTTAACCTTAGCTTGTTCAACCAAGTTTTCCTCCTTGACAACTTCCAATGCAGCAACAGCAACACGGCAAGCTAATGGATTACCACCGTAAGTAGAACCATGAGAACCTGGTTCAAGAGTAGACATAACTTCGTCAGAGGACAAAACAGCAGAAACTGGGAAGACACCACCAGAAATGGCTTTTCCAAGAAGAACCATGTCTGGCTTGATACCATAATGTTGGTGGCACAACATTTCACCGGTTCTGGCGATACCAGTTTGAATTTCGTCACAGATAAGCAAAACATTGTATTTTTTACATAATTCTGCAACCTTTGGGAAATAATCAGCTGGTGGAACAACGATACCTGCTTCACCTTGGATTGGTTCTAAAAGAATAGCAGCAACCTTGTCACCTGCGTTCTTCAAGGCTAATTCTATGTCTTCAATTTTACCGTATCTGATAACGGAGTTTTCAGTACCTGGAATCTTTGGACCGACACCTTGGATGAAAGGACCAAAGTTGGTAGTAGCATCTGGGTCAGTTGACATTGAAATAACACCCAAAGTTCTACCGTGGAAGTTATCAGCTGCAGCCAAAATAATGGCGTCGTTTGGAGCGATATTCTTCTTGACATAACCCCATCTTCTTGCCAATTTCAATGCGGTTTCAACGGCTTCAGCACCAGTGTTCATTGGCAATACTTTTTCAAAGTTGAAGTATTCGGTGACATATTTGGCAAAGACACCAAAAGTGTCGCTGGAGAAAGCTCTGGAGGACAAAGTTACCAATTGAGCTTGTTCAATCAAGGCCTGGACGATTTTTGGATGACAATGGCCCTGGTTGACGGCAGAGTAGGCAGAGAGGAAATCCAAGTATTCGTTTCCTTCTGGGTCCCAAACATGGGCGCCTTTAGCCTTGTGGAAGACAACAGGCAATGGGGAGTAGTTGTGGGCAGAATACTTGTTTTCGTATTCGACGGTGGTCTTGGATGAGATGTTGAAGTTAACAGCGGAAGCAGACATGTTGGGATGGAAGGTAGTAGGGAGCAAGAACAGAAACAATAACAATAATAATATATGACAGGTTCAGCTAATTTTGCGCTGGCAACCAAGTGAAATAAATTTTTGGGGAAACTGGAAATAAAAGTTTTGGGCAAACTAGAAACGGTATGCTTTCTTGAGTATCTCTTTATGTGGCTGAATTTAGAAAGTTTCTTCAATTTTTATAAATGAGGAAAACAAGTTGCATCGACTGGATGTACAATGCCTTTTATACCAGTTTTGAGTATGTCAGCTTTTTATTTTTTCATCTTTGATCAAAAGTGGGTTATCGCAAAGTATTGCTTTTAGGGATCAGTGGCCCATTACTCATGCGTGCGCGTACCGACGGCGAAATATCATAGTTTGCCGTGGGGATTTTAGTCACTGACTCAAGCTTTGACTGGATGATTGAACAGGGTGTGATTATGGGACCTGATTTGGATGCAGAAACGATAAGGATTGGAAATTGTTAGAGTATTCAAGGTGAGCTGTAGAATTTGTAGAAATTTATAGTGTGAGCGGAAATTTTGCGGATCTATATCTCAGTTTTTGGATTCGTATCATGGTGTTTGGAGTTATATCTTAGTGTTTAGAGTTATATCATGGTGTTTGGAGTTATATCTTAGTGTTTAGAGTCATATCTTAGTGTTTAGAGTTATATCTTAGTGTTTAGAGTTATATCTTAGTGTTTAGAGTTATATCTTAGTGTTTGTGGATTGCAAAATGCAGGATTCAAGAATTTGTTTTGCGACTTGTTTGAATGTAATTCAGAAAACTAAGCGTCCAAAGATTCTTTGATTCCAACCCTGTATTCTGGATAAGCTATCTAGGATTTGCATTGAGGTGTGTGAAATTGTAGACTGAACGCGATCAGGAATTTAGCTGGATGATATTCCAGACCTTCACTGGAAATGCTGGGTTGTTCACTGGCAATTCTGAATTGTTCACTGGAAATACTGGCCCCAGATCAATGTGAAATGGCTTCAATGGGTTGGCTGGGATTTAAATGATTCACAAAAAGAGTTATTCGCATGTGTTTTTTTGAAACTAATCAATTTGACTCAAAAACAACAGATAGCTTTATTTCTAGAAAAAATCTGAGTTTTCCAATAAAAAATCCTTGAAAACGAATATTCGCTCTATTATTCTTCTGGATCGATATAAGATGCTCTACTTTACTTTGTTCAGTACCTTTAAGTATCAGAAAAGATCTCAGACAATGTACAAAAGTTACGTGATCACACTCTCAGGATCTGTTTTCGTTGTTCAAAAATTCGCATATTTTAATACCCAGTTTACAATCAAACCATTTCTTCTCAGATATTTCCACCCTCTACAAAGCGTTACAAAGCATTACAAAGCACATGGAAAACTGATGAGCTGATAAACGTAAAATGATAAGCTGATGAACAGGTAAACTGAGTATTTGATCAACTGGTAAACTGAGTATTTGATCAACTGGTAAACTGACAGAAGATAAAGATCTCTTGATAAACTGCCAACGCTGGAGAACAGACAAACACTAATAAAGTGTTTATACTCTACAAAAGCTGTGTCTCCTCCAGAAAACAGGTAGCAACTGACTCTCAACAACTGACTCTCAACCACCAACTTTCAATCATGATCTTTACAATTGAAAAGGAATAACGATATTACCTATTATGGGTACTTCTTTTATTTAAGCATTTTGATTGGCTGGTAAACCACACCACCCAGTGCTCAGTAACCATAATAAACGCATAGCGGTTTTTTCTTTCATTTTAAAATTTTTTTTTTTTTTTTTTCTCTTCTTCTTCTCAATGAGACACAACTGAAAATATCCAACTCGAGGCTATTCTAAACAGATTAAACAGCCAAAGATACCAGAGTATCGAGACATTCAATAGTTCCAACTACCAAAGATAAAGACGTACGACTTCATTACTAAAGATGTTTTTTGCTAGATTGACAACCCAAAAGACCTTCCTCAAAGGTATCAGATTCAACTCCACCTCTTCCGCCGCCAAGAAGTCGTTTGGTGACAGATTATCCTCTTTGACATCCCAAACCGTCTACTGGAGCAAAGTCGTCGCCGAAGTTTCCAAGCAAGTTTACGCCAAAGAAGGTCTTTCTCCACCATCCTTGAAGGAATTCGAAACCGTGTACAAACAATTGTACCAATGTGCTCTCAACGCTGCCAAACAACCAGAATTATTCATCAGTAATGCCCAAAAGACTTTCCAATCAATCAACAAGGACTGCGTCATTAAATTCGGCTCCTACACCGTCCAATTGTTCGGTTTGTTTGCCTTGGGTGAAATCATCGGTAGAAGACAAATCTTTGGATACCCTGAATTTGGTGAAGCCAAACACCACTAAATTGTTGCAGTGATGCCATCGTGAAGTCGTTGCTCAATGAGAAAATAAGAAAAAATCAAAAAAAATGAAAAAGGGGTAAAACCGTGATAAAGTTGTAACAAGATGTGAAAAAAACACAATCAGAAAAAGACAATATGGAAGCTAAAGGATCAGAAACGATTCACACACACACTTTTTTTTTCTCAATAGAAACTGAAAAAGCCTCTGGTAGACTGCTGTGATTATGAAATATAAACGGTGATAATTCTTTTTATGCTACTTCTAATCAAGAAACCAAGTTTCAGGTTTTCCTCATTATATATACGAAAACAAACAGTTTACAAAATCAATATATATTCGACAAAAAAATATAGATAAATTATTGACACTTTTCTAAAACGCATTGGTGGCTCTGCCAGAGAGAGGGGTCCCACATGCGAAAAATCATTACTTCTTTGGAGGCACAGGCTCATCCAAGTCCCCGTTTTCCACATCGATAAGAAATCTAACCACCTGTAACTGCTTGAGTAATCTTTCGGTAGCTGGACCCTTGGCAAATATCAAACCTCTTTCCAAATCTGCCTTAGCCTCTGCTAACAAACCCAACTGCAAGTAAACCACAGATCTTTTGTAGAAAGTTTCAGCGCTTAGATTCATTGTGCTTATCAACAAGCAGCAGTCTTGCAATGCCAAGTCGTATTTTCCAGCCAACAAATAGGCGTCTGCTCTTGCGTTCAAGCACAAGTGTGTCTCGAACAAACTCACCTGGAATGGTTCCCACTTATTTCTATCGCAAGTAGCGATGTCCAAAGCCTTATTGAAATGGCCTATGGCATCGTCAAACTTCCCGCTTTTCAAACTTTGAATTCCTGCCTCATGCTCCTTTTTGATGTTCATGGAAACCTCCTTGGTTGGCTGTTGCACAGGCGCAGGATTGTTCCTGATTATCTGCTTGGATAGCTCGTTGAGCTGTGTGACCTGTTCTTTCACTTCGTTGTAAAACTCTTTATCGTCACTTGAAACATCCGATGAAACTGCCACTTTTTTCGTGGTTGGGTTGTATGTCACTAGCATCTTGTATATTCTGTGGGGCTCCCTTTCAATATTTCGAGCCTTTAGTTGTAACTTACAAGTTATTTGCTGCTCAATCCTCGGAAATCACCAGTACACTTTCATATTTCAGCTTATTGTCCAGGTGTTTCGTTGTATTATACTATATTGACTTGATAAAGTGGTCAAGTGAAATATTTTCAGTTTTTTTCTATTTTCGAAAAAAAGGGTTACGAGCACCCGCTAAAAATCACGTGATGTAAATCAGAGATGAGAATAGAAATAAAATAACGTTTTTTTCTCTAAAAAGAGATGAGCTATTCAAAATCTGATAGAAAAGTCATGTTTATTTTAGGCTTTTGCTGACATTCATACGAGGTTGTAGCAAACAGATATTAGTTTAAATATATTAGCCAAAATATATAAGCCCAAAAGATATAGATTAGGAAATTTGTTGACAATAAAAGTCCCTAGCATCGAAGAATAAAAATGGATATCTTCAGATTGTTGAGTAGAGGTGCCAACATCAAAAAATCTACCACCAACAAAAAGTACATCAACAATGTCAGAGACGAGAAACTGGGCAACCAGAATTCAACCGAAGAAGCAAGACTCGAAAGCACAATCGACAAGGAGTTGGATTTTTTCCACGCGTTGAAGAAGAAACTGAAGCTACTCCAATCAGAGGAGGGTGATGCAGAAAACAAGGACGCCAAACAGACAGAAAGTGACAGTGACGAAGACCAGCCACAAGAAAACGATGACGACATCTATGACACAAATGTCTTCAGCGAGGAAAATATTGAAAATGCCAAAAAGTTGAGAAAATCTCGTAAGGTGAAGATCATAGGTGAAGATATCCCATTGCCTCTTTCCAATTTCGAGGACTTGGTGAAACGTTACGGCATCTTGGCGTCCAATAAAAGACTCTTGGAAAATTTGATAGAGTTCGGGTTCGTGAACCCTACGCCGATCCAATCAGAATCTATACCAATGATCTTGAACCATAGAGACTTATTGGCATGCTCTCCTACTGGTTCTGGTAAAACCTTGTCATTTTTGATTCCGGTGTTGATTTCCATTTTACAAAAAGAATCTGGTCGCCAAAATAAGAGACTGCAACACAAGAACCAGGTGATAATCATAACACCAACCAAGGACTTAGCTACTCAAATCCATCAGGAAGCTCTCAAACTTACCAGAGGTTTAACTTTGTCGATCAACGTTAAATTATTGAACAAAAACACCGCAAACAAATTTAGAACAGATATAATAAAGCCAGACAAGTTTGATTTATTGATTTCAACACCCTTAAGATTGAATGAGTTATTAAGTGTCGGCAAATTATCAATTGAAAATTTGAAAACCGTAATTTTTGACGAAGCTGATAAATTATTTGACAAGGATTTTGTCAGTCAGGTAGACACTTTGTTAGACAATTTTGGTAGCGAAAAGTTGAATCAAGTGCAAAAAATTATGTTCAGTGCTACTATTCCATCTCATGTTGAGGAAATTTGTGAATCTTTAATGAATGTCGACTATATTCGTTTAATAATAGGTAATAAACAAGCTGCAAATTTAAATATTGAACAAAAATTGGTTTTCTGTGGTAACGAGCAAGGTAAATTGTTGGAAATTCGTAATATGATTCTAAATAGTGAGTTTAAACCACCGATAATAATTTTTTTGCAATCTATCATTCGTGCCAAAGCATTATATCATGAATTGCTTTACGATAATTTAAAAGTAGATGCCATTCACTCCGAAAGAACTCCTGCTCAAAGAAACCAAGTAATCAATGATTTCAAACAAGGAAAAGTATGGTGCTTGATTTGTACAGATGTTTTGGCCAGAGGTATTGATTTCAAAAATGTGAACATAATTATTAATTATGATGTTCCAAAATCTGCTAGTGACTATATTCATAGAATCGGTAGAACCGGTAGAAATGGAAATATGGGTAAAGCTTACACTTTTTACACCAAAGAGGATACAGTGGCATTAAAATCTATAGTTAATGTGGTGAAACAATCAAATAACAATTTAGAATCTTGGATGGACAATTTGGCCAAAATCTCCAAGAAAGAAAAGAAAAATTTGAAATACAAGCAAATCCAGAGAGAAAAGATATCAACAGTTCCTAAAGTTGTTTCTCAAAAGAGAAAGAAAAGACAGCAAATGATAAATGGTAACAAGAAAAGAAGTAAATTAGTTAATGATTCAGTACTCTGAAAAAGTTTATGTCAATATGTATATGCATACGTATTTTTGTGTAATCTAGAATTAATGAACTATGAAGTATTATTAACATGTAATTTTTATTTATTGTATTCGATTTGTTTATTATAATATATCTTTGAAATCTACAGTTTGTGATCCTTTTTCCGCATGCTGAATAGTGTTGTCTCTCCAACCAATGAAAAACAATACTCTGAATGTGGCTGGGTAAATTGTTCTATTTTGTCCATCTGAATTATCTGGAATACCATAGAATTTCTTGTAAATTGAGTTAGCTGCCAATAATACATCTTTGCTCAAGTTTTCTCTTTCATATAAACAATTATTCTCTCCCATTAACTGCAATTCATTCATAAGAGTCAACATATCAGGGTATTCAATCACAATTTCATCAATATCTATGGTAATCATTTTGAAGCCAGATTTGTTCAATAAATTACCCAAATCTTGAACTGTAACAAATGGCGACACATGTGGAGAAATACCACCTCTTCTTTCGAGCTCTGCCAATTGTAATGAAGATCTTAATTCGAAAAGTGTATCCTGGGCAAACATTGATCCGATGAAAATTGAGTCTTTAGGTTTCAATAAAGAATAGCATTTGTCCAAAAAAGACGGAAGATTATTTATCCAGTGCATCGATAAGTTACTAATCAAGCAGTTGAACTTTTCATCTTTTAATTGCGGATCAATAAGAGTTTCTTCATCCGTATTTATCTTGATAATATTTATTCCAGAATTAGAATTCTCATTCGCTTTGCTATGTTCTTTTAAATCTAAAAGTTCCTTATTTCCCTCTACCATATACACATTCTTTAATTTCGATTTAACTAGTTGTATTTCCTTCAAGTACAAATCATCCATCTTCTCAGTACCTGTAATCTTTCCATCAGCTGTGTTCATATCCCTACTTTTTGTTATAGCATCGATAAAATGTCCGTATGAACAGCCGATGTCAAGCAAATTCGAAAAATCTCTATTGATAAAAGATAAGGTGGAGATTATTTTCTTTATTGATTCTTCTTTTAAATACTGAACATCTTGAAAGTTTGATGCTTTTGGGACCTTTTGGTGGTTCTTTAAAGCGCGATCAAAAATTTCATAGCTTGGTCTTTTTGTGGAGTATAACCTTTTAGAAAAAGCTGCTAAACTTTTGGTGGTAATCATTTTCAATAGTCTAGTTTTGATTAACTTTTTACCTGTTTAGATTCAAGCTACTCCTTTTTACAATTTGATTGGACTGATATGCTGAGATTCGATATAGGTTCATGTAATTATTTCAGTACTGTTTTTACAATATATTTAGTTCAATTTTTTTTTTCCTCTCAATCATGCATCTTACATTTAAGATCAATTTTCATTGCTTCTCATCTAATCATTTGATCCTAGAAGATAAATAAAACATATATTAATATGATAAATAGCAACGCATAATTCAGATATAAGTGAATAGATATTTCCAATGAAAATTGTTTAAGTCTTAGAAAAGAAATTGAATATTTTAAGTCTTAAAAAAGAAATTGAATATTTACTTGAAGCCTATTCTTCTTGTAGATGTTTAATAAATTATACGTGCAAAAAGCTATCAATGAGTTAACCAGAACAGTTGGTCAACCTAGAGACTTTTATAGGGTGCTTAATAAATTAAAAGCAAACGAATATCTTCATAATAAATACAATGATTATTATTATCTAATCCTTGAGAAAATTTCAGAGAATTTAATTGAAACAGCCCAAAACAAATCTCTCAACTTAATTAAATCAGGAAAAGGGTATGATGGAAGTGGATACAATGGATTTTTTAACCGACCTATATTGAAGAATATCGATGTGGAAGATAGTGAAATCTTGGCTGACTATGGGTTGAAGATATTGAAGCACAAGAGACATTTTATTATCAAGCATGAGTTGTTGTATTATAATATGAAGCAAAACAGTTTTTGCAACTATGTTAGAAATTTAGGTAAAATAATCATGCTTCCTACAGATAAAGTTAGATACTTGGACTTATTGAATTTTTATATAAAAAAAATTACTGATTTTGAAATGAATAATCCAAATAATGGTGTCAAGACAAGTATGAGAAAAAAAATTTGTACTAACTTGAGAAGAATCAAATATCAATATTTGTTAAATGATGCAATCACCAATGATGAATATTATTCTGCTTTACTAAATTTCAAAAAATTACAAAACTTGGCTGTCAACGAGACCGGATTTGACGCTTTCAAGTTTGAAACTGGGAATTATATCAAATTGTTATCATTGTGTATTATTAATCAAGATAAATCAATATTCGATATTCTTCTTCTTGATTTGTACAATCAGATTTCTGATCAAGAATTTAGAGATTTGTTCATGCAAGCTTTGAAATTCAAAAACTATATTGCAGCTGATTTGTTATTCCAGACAGATCTCTTAGTTAATGTGAGGAAAAACAAAAAATCAATATTAAATGAGGTTTTCACTAAAGATAGCATATCGAATTACTTAAAAGTTACAGATAACCATGTATGCTTTCTAGCATTGATGGAAAGATTGATTGAAATCAATGGAATTCTGGAGAATGAAGCTATTTATATGATTTACAAGAGATCTTTCAACAAAATGAGGCTTTCAGCTTTTGACAGTATTTACTGTGTTAATCTATTTGATAAATTGAGTAACTACAATTTGGATAAGTCAATTTATAGTGATATAGTTGATTTAATTATTCATAAAAACGAATCCCAACAAAATGACTCGCATCTTAAGATGAAGAGAGATTTAATTAGAGAAGTTCGTAATGATAGAAAAATCGATGATCAAAGTAAAGTCATAATATATTCAAGAATCGCGGAATCTATAGCAAATCATAAATATCCCAAAATATTTTTTAAAGTGAAAGCTCTTCATCATTTGATGAGCTCACTCAAGGATGAACCAAATAGATCCGCCCTTGGAAAGAAAATTTTGTTTGAGGGTTCTATATTAGTACGAATATTCAAGAGGTTGAACATGGAAGAACTGGAAAAGTTTTTCCACTATAGGTTTTTCCAAAATATCATTTGTTCGTTTTTTGGCCACAGTACAGAGATTATGAATAATCCTTTCGAGAAGTTAGGCAATAGACTCATTTCTAGAACGAATTTCGATATGAGGAAAAGCAAGATTTCAAAGATTGCTGACTGTTTTCCTGAGATCCTTATTATTCAGTTAGAGAATATAATATTGCAAAATGCAGTTATAAATGACGATATATTATTTCTTGATTATTATATTGCAATTAAGGCTTATAATATTACTGATACAAAGATAATAAAGGACATAATCCAAAAAATATTGGAACAGTATGTGAAATATGGGAAGTTTGAAAAGCTTTATTACAGAAAACTTTTGAGATACTTGTCAATCATTGAGAAAAGTAAAGATTTTGGAAGACTTAAATTACTCAAAGATATAGAGAACGATATGGATGAAAAATCAGGATTGTCCAAAAGGTTTACGGTAATAACTGAATTTGAGAAGATTCTATTTTCTAGTTTCAATTTATTGGTGAGTTATCAGGAGGAGTTGGAAATGAAACAGAATGATGACGGTTTGCGAGTGCTGCAATTGGAGGAGGATAATGACATGTTGGACAACTGTATGTCCGAACAAGATTTGGAAGAATCAGTATTTCTGGAGCAGCGAATTGAGACTATAAATATGAGTGATGATGAGAACGAAGAGATATCTACATCTAACAAAGAGGAGGAGAATATGGTTATTCAAGATTTCCCAGTGTTGGAGGATAAAAAGGTTTGAGATTGCGAGACACAGCAAAGCATTTTGTGTATTGATTTTTTCGGTTCCCTTTGGTTATCTGAGTTTTTTGGTTCTGCTGATCAGCGAATGTCAGTTGTCAATGCTTTATTGATCTATTTTTTTATTCTATTTACTTTGATATTTGTTAATCATTTGCTCGTTTGTCAATAGATTATTCAGTAAACTTTTCATTTGTCAATTTTACGTTACCTTCCCATTTGTTAATAATATTGTCTTGAGAAACAATTAATATCCAAATTTGCAATTTCATATGTATGATACTTCGGAAAAATAGGTATACTTAATTAGGGAGTTCGGCAACTGTTTTCAAGTGTCCCTTATTTCCTGTTCCTTATGTCATTTTCTTCTCTTTTTTTTTTGGTTTTTTCTTTGAAAACGCCCTCTCTAACCGCACCAAGGATATTTTGCTCAAATTTTCCGAGCCGTCAATTACCGTGGTAAAGAAGCTTAGAAGTAATTAGCAAAAGAATGGAAGAGAACCCCTGTTTGATGGGGTTGCCTCACGCAATGTAAAAGAATATAATTAACTAATTTAAACTAAATGAATAACATTAACTAATTAAAACTAAGTGAATATAATTAACTAAATTCAAACCGAGCAGCATTTTCGGAAGAATGCATGATCGGCAAAAGCGGGAAAATGCAGAATTCTAATTGATACATAAACTAGATTGAAAGATTTTTCCACTTACTTAGATGGCCTGTTACTGTTTTCTGTTTGAGGCTATTCCTTTTTCTGTTGTGTAGATTGCTGAAAAGAGAACAAATTCTGAGTTTTTTTAGCTTATTTCATGGAGCAATCTACTTTCTATTTTCCTCTCTGGGGTTATGCTGTTAATTTTTCTGTTTTTCGCGCTTATTATTGCTCTGCGGAAATCAAGATTTTTTGCTCTAAGATTATTAGCGCTACAGAAATTAAGATATACGTTTTGCATATACGGGGAGATGTACACAGTTTATTGGTTGCTTTTTTTCAGTACAAAACCCATCATGTAGACATTTTAGTAGGGATTCTACAACTGTAAAAGCACATTGAGCATTCCGCTTTCGAGATAAATATGTAGGTTAATAATTGATTAGAGCTAGTATTAACGTATAGGTTTTTTAAGATAGCATTAATGTAAATTTGTAAGCTAGTGTTAAGGTAAATTTTTAAGCTGGTATTAATGTGAATTTCTAAACTAGTATTAAAGGGTAATAATGTCTATCAAACTCGATGGCCCCCAGACAATTGCAATAGTGTTCTTGGAAGATTTCCAACAAAGTAGGAAAAAAATTAGCTTTATTCTAGCTGCAGATGCAGATGCAGTTATCAAAAAAAGCAAGTTTTTCAGTGACGGAGAATGCTGAATTTTTTAGAGAAGCTTTTAAAAAAGAAAGACCCCCAGAAAGGCCCCCAAAAAGGTTTTCTTCAAACAATAGAGAAATCTTGGAGCTGACTTGTAGTATCAATAGCAACCTACCAGATGCGGTCTTCTGTGGCTCAAGGAGCTCTATAGCATAAATTTTCGTTGAACAATAGAAAAGAGAGAGTAATTACAGAGATGTCAGCCGATGAGAAGATTTTAATTACAAAAATTAAATACAAAGATACTGAATACATAGAAAGACAGGTATGGGGTTGCACTAATTGAGAAGGAAATGATATGAAAAACATATAGCTGATTAGAAAATGAGTATGAAATGATTAGAAAATGAGTAGAAAAGCAGACAAAAAGGGGTCTTCTCTGTTTCCATGATATAAGATGTCAAACAATTTGTATGTTAGGTTGTAGGCTTGCAAAGTTCTAACTTGAAAGTCCGAGTCTTACAATTTCTGTAATACTACAAAAAATATAGTATAAAATAAATGCATCATATAAACTAAATTCAGACAAAAAAACAAACAAGCAAATATAAAAAAAAAATGAAGTAAAAATTACATAAGAGAAACAATCATAATAAAGGATAGGTCAATAATAATATATGGAGGACCGACTATCGTGTATAGACTCGGTTTCTCCTGTTTGCCAGTGGCCTTACCTGCTTGCCAGTGGACTTTTCTTTTTTTCGTTTTGCCAAAGAGTCGAAATATGTGTTTGATAGGAGGATGCAGAACGGAATTCATAGCTAGCAAAAAGATAAACTTGATCGAATTATTTTCAAAAAGGACAGTAAAATGAAAACTACCCGCAAAACGGATAATCACATTTGGTGCAACGGGATTTTCTGCAACATGTGCACCCGTTGTTGAAGTCTGGGTTCTTTGTACGACAGTAGCAGCAGCACCACCAGACTATGTCTGGCGAGTTGCAGTCGTAGTCGTGGTTGTCTGCGTGGTTGACTAGCGTGAGGCCCGAGAGTTCTGCCAAAGAGGAGGCTGGGTCTGAGTTTGGGGCAAGGGGCATCGTAATTTTTTATATTCTTGTTTGTAACTTATATGTACTTTTCTTTGTACTCTTGTTTGTATTCTGGGACAACCAGTGTCTTGATTTCTTTTTGCTGACTAACTGCTGTTCCTGCTGCCCCTCCACAACTCCTCCAGATTCTGCTCAGGAAATAGCCTGCTATTTATACTCCTACTAAAAAAATGTCTAATCGTTTAATATGTAAAATCCATCATAGCAAGATTGGCATGCAACAATACTTTTAGAAAGCGTGCCCCTTGCGTGGTGCATAACGTTGCGGGCGTCCAGACATTCTTGATTGTGTTTCAGAGCATAATGACATGTATCTTTTGATCAGAACACCCTGACGGTTTGGTAAAAACCAGCATATACAAGAAATGGTAAAAACCTGTATATACAAGAAATGGTAATAACCAGTAAATAAAAGAAACGATAGTTACCATAAAGAGCTCCGAGGGTACAGGTTGGTGGCTTGTGTGTTTAAGTTTATTTTTTTTCTTTCAAAAAAGGCTTGGGTCATCAGCTCAGATGCACCAAGCGGCTAAGCAGAACCGTAGAAAAAACGATTGTTAGTAAGAATGGTGGATCCTGCGAAACTGCAGTGGTGGGAGAATGACGGAGAAAAAAAAACTATCAAATGATGGAGAAATAATATTGGGTGGACAATAGTGAAGCTAATGAAAACCCAGCACAAAATGTTCAAAAGTCTTTTTAACGGGTTTCTATTCGGGGAATTTCAGTTAAAATTGAATCCAAGAAATCTATCTAATCGGGAAAAATATGAGAAAATGTAACCAAATGTAACTAAGTGTAACCAAATGATAAAATGTAACCAAATGGTACAAATGTAACTGAATCCTGTAATTTCACAAAATTTGACCAAATTCTGTAAATAACACAAAATTGTACAAAAATTGCATACTCAGATGTTTAAACCGGGACCAAATGGCTACGACAAACGTTTGAGGATAAATTGAATCGCCCATGTCCATCTACAACCTCCTCATATTGATTCAGGGCTTGCTCGGCAAAAAACAATGTATATTGTTAAAAAATTATGCACTGTATCTGGAAATTTAAATGCAAGCCTAATGCAGCTTGCAATTATCTCAAATCAGTTACCAATTTTTATATTCTTAAATCAGTTACCTATTTTTACGGTTTCAGATCAGTTAATTTTTATGTTCTTAAAGCAGTCACAACTTTTATGTTCTTATATTGGTGCCTGATTCGGTTCGCTTTCTAATCATCGCTTTCTTTGTAAAATTGATGCATTTCGGAGCTCGGCTCAATACATAATCTATTGAGAAATTTAATAATCATCCTAAGAACTCGCATTATACACATAGTTTTCATACTTCGATAATTTATGTCAATATATCTGGAAATAACCGAGCACGTTCTATGTAACTCCGTTGGCATTTCCTGGGAAAACGGAAACCCCCCAAAAAACTCCCTCGGTTCGTCTCTACGATTTTCAAATACATCAAACAACCAAACACTCAGCTTATTCGATGTGTCTAGAAAACTGCATATACAGATCCTCACTTGAATCTCAGCTGATAAGAAACTACTATGAATTCTGGAGGCTCAAAATCAAAATTATAGCATACCAAAAAAAAAAAAAGGTAGAGACAAAACCTGTTTTGGATTTGAATATCCCGTGTATGGTCAATAAGTGATAGCAAAGAACTTTCCTCTTTTGCAAATCACATTACAAATACTTAGCCTGCAATTCATGATCTTCTGCAATTTGGGGTCTCCCTCGCACTCTCCTAAATCACCTACAAATTTCAGTAACACTAATTCCAAAAATACTAAACTCCTACAATACTAGTTCCAACAGCAAATTACTACTCATGTTGTGAATATTATATCGTTTCACCCACAACTGTCATTCGTGGGCCTATCTGTATCTACACTATATAATTTTTTTTCATCTCATCTCATGGAAACTTGCACACAAAAAAAAAAAAATAAAAAAAAAATTAAAAGAACTAAATAATACTCAATCTCAAGAGAAACCTGCTTGTTAACACCAATAGACACCAAGAGATTATCGAGGATATACAGAATCATTTCCAATATACAGTACAAAACATCTTAGAAACATGTCTTCCTCTACAACTTCTTCCATTGTTGCGGTCGATGACGCATACATGGATGATAATGTAACTAGCTTTGATGCTTTCAATCTTGATCCTAGACTTTCTCAAGCGATGAAATCTTTATCATTCAAGAGACCAACCTTGATTCAGTCGAGTTTCATCCCTTTGGCCATCAACGACAGAGTAGATGTTGTTGCAAAAGCATCCACTGGTTCAGGTAAAACCCTCGCATACACCGTGCCAATAATCGAATCACTGTTGGAACAGAAAACTGCAAACCCTAACGAAAACATGTTCCATTCAGTCATCTTTGTTCCAACCAAAGAGTTAGCAGGCCAAGTCACTCAGTTTATCAAGCTCTTGACCACAAATTGCGGTGACTTGATCACTGTTTTAAATTTATCCTCAGCTTCAAATTCAGATAACGACAGAGTTACCAGAAAATTATTTATGGATAAACCAGATATTATAGTTACTACACCAAACAAATTGGCCAAAATATTGACAGATGATAAGAGTGACAATCAATTTGATGTTTTGAGTACATTCAAAGACGAATTGAAAATCATCACATTCGATGAGGTGGATTTGATTTTCTCATACGGATATGAGGACGATTTGAGCACGTTGCAGAGCTTGATCAACTTCAAAGAATTGAGTAATTTACAAATGTTTTTCATGAGTGCTACACTTGATGATGAAATATTGAAATTTTTGAAAAAAGATTTCTTGAAAGAGAATATGGATGATGATAATGTCCAAGAAAGTACCAATGAGAAACAAAAAAATTATAGAATTTTAAGACTCAATGATGAAAGAATCACTAAAAACAAAGATAAATTGGTTCAATATTTTATAAAAACAACTGAGTTTGATAAATTTTTGATTATTTTCATTATCTTAAAATTGAATCTCATCAAGGGTAAGATTCTTTTATTTGTCAATAACATGGATCGAAGCTATAGATTAAAATTATTTTTGGATCAATTCGGAATTAAATCATGTGTGTTGAATAACGAGCTTCCATTGAATTCAAGATTGCACATTATCGACCAATATAATAAAAATCTTTACAATTTGCTAATTGCTACAGATGATGCCAATAATAACATGGAGACTGACGATTACAAAGAAGAAGATGAAGAAAAAACCGAAGCTCCACAGGAAAACAACACAAAAGTTTTAAGCGAAAAACAACAGTTGAAGCAAAACACAAAATCAAACACTTCCAGAACCAAAAAGTCAGCAGACAAAGAATACGGTGTATCTAGAGGTGTGGATTTCAAGAACGTGTCATGCGTGCTAAATTTTGATTTGCCAACCACATCGAAGAATTATATCCACAGAATCGGAAGAACCGCTAGAGCTAGTAACTCTGGTATGGCATTATCTTTTGTGGTGAATGAAAAGGACTGGGGAAAACATAAAGCATCCTCTTTGATGAGTGCCAAAAAGGACGAGAAAATTTTCGGCAGAATCTTGAATAAACAAAGAAAAATCGGGTTGGACATTTTGCCATACAAGTTCAACGAGGAGAATTTGAACGGGTTCCGTTACAGAGTGGAGGACGCGTTCAGAACGGTGACCAATAATGCAATTAAAGAGGCAAGAATCAAAGAGTTGAAGACCGAGATCTTAAACTCGGACAAGTTGAAGAGACATTTCGAGGAGAACCCACAGGATTTAGAAGCTTTGAGACACGACGGGGAGTTGCACACAACACGTTACCAGTCGCACTTGAAAAAGGCCTTGCCTAATTATTTGTTGCCAAAGAACATGCAAACCAAGACGAAAAACCCGTCGTTTGTTCCATTCAACAACAAAGTCAGCAAAAAGAAGAACAGAAACAAGAAGGGCGGTAAAAGGGCCAATTCGAGAAAGAAGGATCCCTTGAAAACGTTCAAGAGATAGAGAAAAACTTTGCACAGAAAAGAAACAATCCGAGGAGAAGTCTATAGACACTATTTTGAAATCATTTCTAGGGTTTTTTTTCCAGTTGTAGGGCAACTGAGAGTTGTTTTTGTATAGTGTATTTCAACAGTAAGTGGAAAATTGTTTGTATCTCACGTGAATACCACATGACCATTCATCACGTGAAAGTCACATGACTATAATCAAACGTTTTGAGCACTTTTCATTGCTGTTGTCAAAAAAAAAGCACACAAAAAAATAAGCGATTTTTTTTTGTTATTTTGCCTTCAACTTTTTTTTTATTGGGCTGTGGGTCCTATTGCGTACTATTACTGATTCTTTATCAGGATTTACATAACTAAATGAGTAGCAAATATCAAGTGTTAATCCTAAGAAACAACTTGATCACCAGCTAACACTGCCCTTATACCACATAAGCCAGATCATTTTTTGATTAAAGCCCCAGATCACTTTTTGATAGCAGACCTAGTTCCCGTGACGACCCAGGAATTTTGATTTGTCTTGAGACGTTACACGCAAACAGAGCCTGCAGAAGAACCCACCAGGAACAGCAGTTGGTCGCAAAACTTGCACAGCCACATAAACATTCAAAACAAGAGCTTACGTTGGTTGGAAATCAATACCGGTTGATCAGCCATCTGCATGCCCCAAATCATATAATAGGAAAGAAGCAGAAAAGATACCAAGATTCGAACCTCTTTTTTTCCTTTCTCACCTAGACCTCCAGATAAAGATCGCGTTCTAGAACCATTCAAACAGAAACATCCCGCACAATAACAGTAAAAATGTCCATGAAATCTCCTATCTCGGTAAAGTTAGTTCTTTTGGGCGAAGCTGCTGTTGGAAAATCCTCCTTAGTGTTGAGATTCGTGTCCAACGACTTCCAAGAGAACAAAGAGCCAACTATCGGTGCAGCCTACTTGACCCAACGTTGCGAAATCGACGACAGAACCATCAAATTTGATATCTGGGATACCGCTGGCCAAGAAAGATTTGCCTCTTTGGCCCCTATGTACTACAGAAATGCCCAGGCCGCTTTAGTTGTCTACGATATAACGAAGCCTCAATCTTTTATCAAGGCAAGACACTGGGTCAAGGAGCTAAGAGAACAGGCCAACAAGAACATCATCATTGCCCTTGTTGGTAACAAGTACGATATGGTTGAACAAGAAGACAGCACCAATAGTAATGGTAAGAATAGCATAGAGAATAATGACGAGGAAAACACCGGAAGTATGAGAAAAGTCAGCATCGAAGAAGGTAAGCAATTGGCTCAAGAAGAAGGCTTGTTGTTTTTTGAGTCCAGTGCAAAGACCGGGTACAATGTCAACGATTTGTTCATGGCTATCGCCAGCAAAATCCCAGATCCTGCCGCAAATTCAGCAAATTCAGACCTCAGAACAAGCGATAGAATCGATTTAAGTATCAACGATTCAGGTGCAGATGAGAACGGCTGCGCTTGTTGAAAGTCAGACATCATCAAATAAATAAATAGTAGTAGCATTCAGTGTGTTCGCAATATACAATTGGAAACTATCGATTCACTGTTTTACGTTGTCTTCATCTTTGTAATTCTTTCTTCTCTCTCTTGAGATTAATTTACTTATTATTCAACTATCTTGTGTGGTCTTTGTTTTTCTTTTTTAAAAGAAAAACTTTTGTCTATCTATTTCTTGACGACAATCTATATACTCTTCTTCTAGAAAATCTGTTCACGTATGTTTCAAATATAATAGTGTCAACCTTAGTGTTATTTATTGGAGTTATTTCTCCTGTCATTGACAGCATAGGCTTTAATATGAGGTTTTTCTTCTATTGTAAAGGCTCAGCGCATAAAGGTCCTTCAAATAAAAAAAAAAAAAAAAAAAAAAGAATCCTTATAAGAATTACTAGAGTCTGATGCCTGTCTTCAGCTGAAAAATCACAGTATTTCCACTGGAATCTGCCATTTTGTATCTCATTATCCATATTCAAGCTACAGAAAAGCTTAGTGGTTGTTAGACTGGTTTTCCTTTTATCATTTATTTTTGCTGATGGTCTCTTTGCAAAACATCACGACGTTTGGCCAAAGACTGGTCGCATATGCATTGGTGAAACCTAAATCGAATTGTTCTGTTGCAAGTTTGAGAAACTATTCCACACCGTCATCCAAAGCGTTTTTCAGCAAGCTTTTCGATGATTGCAACAGCTCCTCGAAAACTGCATCAGACAATAAGCCTAGAGCTTCTTCGAGCTCTTTTGTTGATGCAGGATTCTATGAATTGTTAAGAAGCAAAAATCCCAAAAATAGCCTGAACTTCAACACCAGATCAAGACAATCCAGATTTGATACTAACAGTAAGAACAACAGTAAAACATTTGCCAATAACGGGTTTTTGAAAAGAGATTCAGAAGGTGTTCCTATTTTTAATGCGTGTGATCTTCCTCAAGGTAGTTTCAAAGAAGTGGAATGCTTCAAACATATCATCAAGAAGATTTACAAAGAAGGAAATAGAGATGGTTTAATTCAGTTTATGGATGTGGATCTGAATGGTGCAGAAATCCCTAAAGTGAAGTTTGAAAAACTATTGAAGGAACATGAGTGGAACTTGAAAGAGTACGGATTACAAGTAGTGAGTTATACACCATTACTCACAAAAAATCTGTCAAAGAATCACAGAAAAGATGTGGCCGCTAAACTTCCATTAGTAAAAGTTGTTCCTAAACGGTCTGCCATGGACAAGTATAACACTGAACTTTCTAAAATCAAAGACACAGAAATAGCAATGCTGAATCCAAGAATGGCATACATTCTTCAACAGAAGAACTCTTCAACTAACGCATCGAATTCCTCATCATCCGCCTCGTCTGGTGTAGGTACAAAAATAATCAAGGTTAGTTGGACTATATCAGACGCAGATTTGAATGGTAAGAAGTTTTCAGAGATTGTATCTGCTGCAAAAAAAGCAGCTCTTGTGGTTGTGGTCGTAGATGATAAAGATTACATCAATCGTGCAGTGGAACCTGAGGATCTTGACTTTTCTACAAATTCAGTCGCTGGTATTGATCCTGCAGAACCAAAAGATAATTCGACCACCACCGTCAGAAAATATAGAAGAAAACCAAAGCAGTTCAACGAATTGGAATTGTTGAAGAGAGAAAAAACATTAAACTTGATTTTACAACTTTTGGAAGATTCAGACGATATAAATTGCAATAATATTTTGAAAAAGGGATCTCTAAGAGAGAGAATGTTGATCAAGTTGAAAATTAACAAAGTAAAAGAAAACAAGAAGAAGTCCGCGGAGGATAAATCTGGTAATTCAGCTCTATCAAATTCTGAAGGGGCTATTGACTTAAATGATGAAAACTTGGATATTATGGGAATTGATTTAAGTACCATTGAAGATAAGAAACTATTAAAGGAAATTAGAAAAAAGCAAAGAAAGGAGAAGGAAAGATTAAGAGAAGAGAAGAAAAAAAGTAAACAAGCATCTGTGTAGAGATGGTTTATTTTGTGACTGTAACGATATTGATGAACTCTTGTAAATATGTATTTTTTTATTTGTATATTTATTACCCATTAACTTTTCACATGTTTTGTATATAAATCAAATGTCTTGTTTGTATTTTGATAAACCGTTTTTGTCTTATATCATTTATCATTTTTTCCTTTATTCAAATCATAGGTTCAAAGATCAGCAATTCTTTTGTAAACAGCAGTTCAATAGATTTTCTAATATTTCAAAATACAATTTTCGGTTAAAACTGTTCCTATATTTGTTCTGATATTTCAAGTTCTTGGGAGGAGACATCCCTTAAAACTTGGCAAGAACAGTTCTACAACGCTATTTTCAAAATTCGAAATAAATTTCATTATATTCACAGGATAATAAAAATAACATACATATAGTCTATACTTCTTCTCAAAAATTACCAAACACCCTTGCTAACACCTGGCAAATCACCCTTCTTAGCTCTTTCTCTGAACTGTTGTCTACTTAATCTAAATCCTCTCAACACAGAATTACCGTGACCAGTTTCCACACATCTATTTTTGACTTGCATAGCTCTGGTGTAATTTGGCATAGTAGTTAATTGTAACTGAGCTTCTAATCTGACTCTTGGAGGAAGCAATGTATTATTGGCGATATATTTCAAGGAAGTCATTGTCACTTCGTAATTTGCAACTAATTGTCTTTTGAAGTTATCACGAAGCACTCTTGCGCTCAAAATACCAGTTGGATTTTTCACCTTCACAGGAAATCTGAATTTGCCCATTTTTACTACTTTGCTCTAGGTTTTCTTATGATTTTAATTTTCAAAAGTTATGATAGTATTAGTATGTTACTATATATGATATATGTTAAAATTTTTCAATATTGTATGCAATCTGAATATTGACAATTTTTTTCTTTTTTTTTTTTTTTTTTCAAACATAGAACTCATACATCAAAACCATTTTCACCCCAACACCAATAAGAACCTTTCAACATGAAGTTAGCCAACCAGATACATAGCAGTTTCAAATAATCATAATAGGCTGCTTAGTATAAGCAAAGAAACTCATTGGGTATTTGGATCGAGAAAAATTGAATTATTGAGTTACAAAGTTGAGTATATATGAATGTAAGAAATAATAACATTATCCGGAGCCGAAATATAAAGAATCTATGTATCTATTACGGAACCACCAGTCGCTATCCACATCTTGATCATGCTCATTTAAGGAGCCAAACTTGCCCACCACAATCTTGACGTCTGGGAAAGCTGTCAAAATACGTCTCACACCTTTTTCAGAGGCCAAATAGCAAACCATAATGATGTCTTTCATTTCAATTCCATGGTCAATCAATACTTGGATAGACATTATCACTGCAGACCCGCTGATGATTTGTGCATCCATTAATAATATCTTTGTGTTAGGATTGTTTATCCCTTTTGGAAGTGACAAAGAGTGAAGTTGTGGTTCTCCTGTCTTGCTATCGGATTGGATCAATAATTTACCTATTTTTATATCAGGCAAGGTTCTCTTCAAAGAAGTCATGAAACAATCCCCTGATCTTATAATATTGACAGCAATAACAGTTTCCACCAATTCTACGGCGTTATCAACTGTATAATCCAATGGAGTTAAGACTTTATGACTTGGTGGCAAGTAGGTGAGGCATTCTAATGCTTTGTTGATCAAGATAGTTGCAATTCTGTTAAAAAAGAAAATAAAGTCATCTCTTGAAGTGTTCTTGTTTATCAAAATAGTATGGATCGATCTAATTTGATTGGTGCTTTGTAAGATTTTTAAATTGTCCAATTGATTCAATTTAAGATTTTTCCCTGTTTCGATCAACTCGTTAAGATGCTTCAAGTGTTGTTCTGATTTTTCATCAAGATGCTTAGAGATATGCTTGATCATCATTTCAATAGCAGTATAATTGTCCGCACCTCTTGGGATCACCAAATCGGCTTCTTGCATGGTTGGTTTCACAAATCTTTCTGCATTAGGCTTAACAAAAGATGTCCACTGTTTTAATGCTCCAGCCAAATCTCTTCCTCTATATAAAATATCTCTTGACAAACGTCTAGCCAAACAAATATCCAAATCCGTATCAACGTAAATTTTCAAATCCATCAATTCTAACAATTTTTTGTGATATAGAGCATATATACCCTCAATGATTATAACGTTTGCTCCATAAATGGTGATTTCTTTTCCGCTTCTTGCATGTTGCGAAAACGAGTAAATTGGAATTTTTGTTTGATGGCCTTCTTTCAAATCTTTCACACACTCATAGCAAAGGTCCAAATCAACCGCATTAGGAGAATCAAAATCATATTCGTTCCTGAAAGCCTGTTTACTCTTTTCCTCGCTCAATGGAAGATAAAAATTGTCAAGAGAGAGTAAAACGGTCCATGGGGTGTTCAATTCTTCAACAATTTTGGAAGCAACGGATGTTTTACCAGATCCTGAGGTACCAGCAACTCCAATGATGTAGGGCTTTGTCCATGGTGGGTTATACTGCCTGGCCCTTGTCTTACCAGTAGAGTTTTCATTTTCTTCAATTTTTTTGCTATCGATCTGCTGGGATTGCGCTGTATTGTTGGCGTTAACACATTGTTTTTGGCCTTCATTCAATTCATCAGCTGGTTTGGTCGTTCTCGATGGAGAAGCAACAGCATCGACGTTATTTGTGCTACTAGTGAAAAATGAATTACCTTCTGAAGTAGTAATTCTGGAAGGTCTATTCGCATGCATTTTTCGAGAACAAAATATGCCTATCAAAAATAACGGTTCACTTTATCTATTTGGCAAATATCAATCAAATGTTCTCTCTGCTTATCTGCTTTTTCTTTTATTTCTGTTATTTTGAGAAGAAGAACAGATTTCCTACCTACGAGACCTTTTGTATGAGATTTTTTTTTATTGGATGGTCTCTTGCTTTTTTTTCTACATATTAACGCATTGAATCTGTCAGAGTATCTCCTCGTTGCAAATTGGGAAATGCACGTGATATGCACGTGAAAATATACCACTTAGAAGTTAGTCTACCAAGCTCTGAATTGATGTGAATAATTGTAATATATATATACCAATAATGATAAACATATTTTAAAGAATATTGATAGAAATTATTGAGTGCTAGAGTGTTAATAATTAGAAAATATTTAAGAGGCTATGAAAACAAGACTTGATTAAATGATTAGAATTTAACCATTCTGAATTTGACGGATATATATCTTGCACTCAACCAACAAACGACAGCCAAAGCACCGATAATACTCACAAAAATAATGAAGTTATCATAGGAGCGGCTGGTCGGAGATGCACCAATGAAAAGCCCAGAGATAGGAATACCAATCAAATCCCCGGTAGCTACAATGATATAAGCTGTAGCGTACCGTCTGCCGAAATCTTCAACTCTGGAGACTTGTCCAAGACATAGTGGCGATATACTCAAAGTGGAAGCAGAAGATATACCAAATAGAATAGAGTAGGTATAAAGGGCCTTTATAGAATACCCGAAGGGAAGCCAAATTGCAAAGTTAAATAAAACAGATGCCGCCATCATTACTGTCATGACATTGAAATTACCAAACTTGTCCGAAAGGAATCCTGCCAACAATCTAGAGCCAATACCACATGCATTAATCAAAGTTATGAGTAAGTAGGCAGTTGACTCAGTTGCACCTTTAAATACTGCATACGATCCAAAATATGTCATCGAAATAACAAGGAACACTTCTGAAAACATCACAGCAAGGGAACAAGTGAGAAACCGAGGCTCTTTAAGGGCATGGAAATCTACCGAATCAACCATGAATTTGTAAGTTGTTTTCCAATGTAAAATTTTGAAGAACTGTTTCAAAGAAGACTTTCTTCCATTGCTTCTATTTTCAGGGGTATTTTCTGTCATTTTGATTCTTGGTTTAATCAACACGATTGCAGCAATATCCAAGGCTGCTAAAATGAAAGCGAATATTCTCATTGACCAAACAAACCCCACCTTGGTATATAGAAATCTCAACATGATTGGAAACAAAGCACCACCTACAGATCCACCCATTGTCGCCAAGCCGGTAGCAAAGCCACGTCTTTTTGAAAAATAATGTGGAATAATTCCAATCAACGCTGGAATTTGAACAGCATTCCCCATACCCGCAATAACACCAAATGCTAGAATAAATTGATATATCTTTTCACAATTACCCGTAATGAATACACCAATAAAAGTGAGGATTGTTCCTAATAAAATTGGTAGACGTGGACCTTTTTTATCAAAGACATCACCCATGAAAATACAGAAAAACAATGAAATAAATGTGTAAATCGAGAAAACCCAGCCAACTGAAGATTGTGAGATTCCTTTCAACTGATGGGAGGAAATATATGTTTCGATGGCACTCATACTATTAACAAGACCAAAAGAATTAGTTAGACCCAAAAATGAACCAAGAATGACAAGCCATGCTTCTGTACCTCCATCTGGAACGTCTGAAAGTGGTTCGTAATCCAGATTTTCTACAGTTGTGCGGACAGGCGAAGAGGAAACAGAGCTGGAAGAATTTGTTGTATAGTTTCTAATACTATCGCCGTTGTTAAAGTAGTCGTGCAACTCAAAGCTAGCAGAAGAAGTCATGTCAGAAAGAGTAGTTTCAAGAGGGGCTCGAGGAGTTTCATTGTTCTTTTTCAGAATTGCATTTTTCGATGATGTAGTTATTGGCAATTCATTCTCGACCCCTAATTCACGGTTGTTTTTTGAAAAAGGTGAGATATTGTGTTTGATGCTTGACAAAAGGGAGCGCGACATTACTGGTTGTTTTATGTAATGATCTTGAATAGATATGTTCTCGAAGTGCAAAGAAAGTTCAAAGAGAATAAAAGAACACTGGGACTGTATTGAATGAATGTTTAAAATTTTGAAAGATGTAATATTGAAGAAGTTAGGTTTGTGTAGTATATAAGTTGTCATTTTCCGTCAGAGTCCAAAAATTTTTCAAGTCTTATCTATTTTTTTTTATAGTGTTGAAACTATTTTTTTCGTTTGGGTTGTGTCATATTTATGACTCAAATCAACAATTGTGGAAAATTCCAGATCTCAGAGAATTATTGTTTCTAATTACTCACAGATTCAGCAAGAGAACAATTATATTTTTAGATAAATGAATATCCCAAAACAGTTCTGACATAAGAAACACAAACACTACACACTTTGAGGTTCAAACATTACAGAAACTTAAATCCATACTCTAAACTAGTACAGCATAGAAGATCCTACACATTAGCTAGTTCTCCATCAAAACAGACAGAATACAGAAAATGTTGTTTTTCCTACCGATAACAACTGTTGAATCACTGCACTAAACACATAGTTATAAAAGCAAATGACGTTCACATCTTGGAGAATCTTAGGATTGTAACAGAATTGTGCAAAAAAGAACTCGTGAACTTTCGCGCAATAACGTCGAAAATAGGTGCAATTTTGGAAGAAAAATAGAAAAAATATGCAAAAGAAAGGAAGTAAGTAGATTAAACAAGAAACTCTAATAATAGTGATGTTGATGTGTCATAAATTGTTTAGTAATTTTAATTTTCATTTATTTTGCAGGTAATTCTGACCTTATGGGGATTGGTTTTTGTCGAGACAATCTTTCTTACTTGTTTAGCAGAGAGATTTTCTCGTTATTAGAACCACTATCTACGTTAACTGACATAGTTGATTCGAGGGAGATAATTAAGTTGTATATTAATTAGTTGATTATTCTGTCTTTTCTTTATTCTATTCTATTTCAGTTCCTTCTTTACAAGGGGAATTCCCTTCTATTTATATTAGTTACTCTTTCCAATTCTTACTTATCATAATAAGGGATTCATCATATATGATTAATAGTTCTACTATGATGGATCTCGTTGTAACACTGAGTCAGTACGTGTTGGCTCAACAGTTTTAATTCTTGAGGCTCTTCTGGTACGGATTTTACAAGTGAGAGAGAAAAGACCGTTTGTGGGGAGTCTTTTTCTTTTCTATGGTATAGTCTGTTGCTTTTTTTGTTGTAAAATATCTGGCACGTGATAAGCACGTGCCCAAAACCAAAAAGAAATCCAGTTCTTACACCATATGGAGAGATATTGCGATTATTCTGATAATATTTGAGCAATCTTGATTCAAAAAAATGGAAAATTAAAGTAACATTGTTTTAAAAAATTAAAGTAACATTGTTTTAAAAAATTAAACGACAAAATGAAAGTGTAACAACAGGTTTTAAACAGTAAGGAGGTATGTATTTGTGATTTTGTGAATGGACAATTAAAACTTAATCATTCTAAATTTGACGGCTATGTATCTTCCACTCAACCAAAAAATGACAGCTAAAAGCCCAATCATGTTCACAAAAATAATGAAGTTGTCATAGGAGCGGCTTGTCGGAGATGCGCCAATGAAGAGCCCGGATACAGGAATACCGATCAAACATCCTGTGGCTACAAGAACAAAGGCTGTAGAATAACGCCTACCAAAATCTTCGACTCTGGAGACTTGTCCAAGACATAGTGGCGATATACTCAAAGTGGATGCAGAAGATATACCAAATAGAATAGAATAAGCATAAAGGCCCTGAATTGAGTGTCCAAAGGGAAGCCAAATCACGAAATTGAATAGAACAGATGCTATCATCATAACTATCATGACATTGAAATTCCCAAATTTGTCTGAAAGGAATCCTGCCAACAATCTTGACCCTACACCGCAAGCATTGATCAAAGTTATGAGCAAATAAGCAGTTGATTCATCTATTCCGTTGAACACAATGTATGAACCGAAATATGTCAATGAACTATAAAGGAATACTTCAGAGAACATAACAGCTAGCGCACATGTTAGAAATCTAGGCTCTTTAAGGGCGCGGAAATCTACTGAATTCATCAAAAATTTGTACAATGCTCTCCAATGTAGAAACTTGAATAGGTCTTGTAAATGCGATATCTTCTTTGTATTGTTTTTGTTTTCGGAAACTTTTTTCATCATATTCACTCTTGGTTTGATTAAAACCATTGCTGCGATATCCAATGCTGCCAAAAGGAAAGCAAAAACTCTCATTGACCACACGAAACCTATTCTGGAATACAAAGATCTTAACATGATTGGGAACAAAGCACCACCTACAGATCCACCCATTGTCGCCAATCCTGTAGCAAAGCCACGCTTTTTTGAAAAATAATGTGGGATGATTCCAACCAAAGCAGGGATTTGAACAGCATTTCCAATACCAGCAACAATACCAAAGGCTAGAATGAATTGGTAAATCTCTTCACAATTACCAGTTATGAAAACACCGATAAAGGTGAGCACTGTTCCCAACAAGATAGGTAGACGTGGACCTTTTTTATCGAAGAAATCACCCATGAAGATACAAAAAAAATATGAAATAAATGTGTATATCGAGAAAACCCAGCCAACTGAAGATTGTGAGATTCCTTTCAACTGATGGGAGGAGATGTATGTTTCAATGGCACTCATCGTATTAACAATACCAAAAGAGTTGGTTAAACCCAAGAATGAGCCAAGAATAACAAGCCATGCTTCTGTACCTCCATCTGGAGTGTCTGAAAGTGGTTCGTAATCCAGATTTTCTACAGTTGTGCGGACAGGCGAAGAGGAAACAGAGCTGGAAGAATTTGCTGTATAGTTTCTAATACTATCGTCGTTGTTAAAGTAGTCGTGCAACTCAAAGCTAGCAGAAGAAGTCAAGTCAGAAACAACAGTTTCAAGAGGAGCTCGAGGAGTTTCATTGCCCTTTTTCAGAATTGCATTTTTCGATGATGTAGTTATTGGCAATTCATTCTCGACCCCTAATTCACGGTTGTTTTTTGAAAAAGGTGAGATATCGTGTTTGATGCTTGACAAAATGGAGCGCGACATTATTGCTTGTTTTATGTAATGATATTAAAGGATATGTTTATGAAGCAAGAAGAAAGTTCAAAAAGAAAAAAGGAATACGAAAGGACTGTATTGAAACAGAGTGTCTAAAATTTCGAAAGGAGGAACATTGAAGAAGTTAGGTAGTATACTTATATATTCTCACATTCTGTTAAAATCAAAAATTTTTCAAATCTTATTTATTATTTTTTATAATTTTGAAACTATTTTTTTCGTTTGAGTTGTGTCATATTTATGACTCAAATCAACAATTGTGGAAAATTCCAGATCTCAGAGAATTATAGTTCCTAATTACTCATAGATTCAGCAGCAGGACAATTATATTTTTAGATACATCAATAACCCAAAACATTCCTAACATAAGAAACACAAACAATACACACTTTGAGGTTCAAACATTACGGAAACTTAAATTCATACATTAAACTAGTACAGCATAGAGGATCCCACACATTAGCTAGTTCTAATCACAGACAGTATATTGAACTTTCGCAATTACGTCGAAAATAAATGCAACTTTCGAAGAAAAATAGAAAAAACAAACATAAGTAAGAAGGTAAATAAATGTAACAAGTGAAAAAATGTCAATCAAAGGAATTGATTACCGTAATGCTTAAGCAAATATCGATCAATTGCTTTAATAAGTTTTCAAGTTTTATATCTGATAATACTGTTTGAGTAGATGAACAGATTTCACATTCTTCGAAAAGACCTTTCGTGGATGGCGTTTTTTATTTATTGTTTCAGTTTGTTACCTTTTATTCTATAAAGTAGCATGTTGTATCTGATAAAGCATCTTGTTCTCAAAATCCGAGATCACGTGAAAGGCACCAAAAGGATCAAATTCTCATACTACAGAGATAGCAATATCAATATAAAAAATTAGAGTATTAAAGAAATATTGTATTAAAGATTTGAATGATAGAATGAGAATTTAAGATGATTTTTGAAATAGTTGGCAGCTATCTAGCTGGGATTCGAATGGGCGATTAAAACTTAATCATTCTAAATTTGACGGCTATGTATCTTCCACTCAACCAAAAAACGACAGCCAAGAGTCCAATCATGTTCACAAAAATAATGAAGTTGTCATAGGAGCGGCTAGTCGGAGATGAGCCAATGAAGAGCCCGGATACAGGAATACCGATCAAACATCCTGTGGCTACAAGAACATAGGCTGTAGAATAACGCCTACCAAAATCTTCGACTCTTGAGACCTGCCCAAGACAGAGAGGAGATAAACTCAAAGTGGAAGCAGAAGATATACCAAATAGAATAGAATAAGCATAAAGACCCTGGATTGAGTGTCCAAAGGGAAGCCAAATCACGAAATTGAATAGAACAGATGCTATCATCATAACTGTCATGACATTAAAATTCCCGAATTTGTCGGAGAGAAAGCCTGCCAACAATCTTGACCCTACACCACAAGCATTGATCAAAGTTATGAGCAAATAAGCAGTTGATTCATCTATTCCGTTGAACACAATGTAAGAACCAAAGTATGTCAATGAACTTAAAAGGAATACTTCAGAAAACATAACAGCTAGCGCACATGTGAGAAATCTAGGCTCTTTAAGGGCGCGGAAATCTACTGAATTCATCAAAAATTTGTACAATGCTCTCCAATGTAGAAACTTGAATAGGTCTTGTAAATGCGATATCTTCTTTGTATTGTTTTTGTTTTCGGAAACTTTTTTCATCATATTCACTCTTGGTTTGATTAAAACCATTGCTGCGATATCCAATGCTGCCAAAAGGAAAGCAAAAACTCTCATTGACCACACGAAACCTATTCTGGAATACAAAGATCTTAACATGATTGGGAACAAAGCACCACCTACAGATCCACCCATTGTCGCCAATCCTGTAGCAAAGCCACGCTTTTTTGAAAAATAATGTGGGATGATTCCAACCAAAGCAGGGATTTGAACAGCATTTCCAATACCACCAACGATACCAAAGGCTAGAATAAATTGATATATCTTTTCACAATTACCCGTAATGAATATGCCAATAAAAGTGAGGATTGTTCCTAATAAAATTGGTAGACGTGGACCTTTTTTATCGAAGAAATCACCCATGAAAATACAGAAAAACAATGAAATAAATGTGTATATCGAGAAAACCCAGCCAACTGAAGATTGTGAGATTCCTTTCAACTGATGGGAGGAGATGTATGTTTCAATGGCACTCATCGTATTAACAATACCAAAAGAATTAGTTAAACCCAAGAATGAGCCAAGAATAACAAGCCAGGCTTGTGTTCCCCCATCTGGTATATCTGTAACGGGTTCCTGGCTGGCATTTTCAGCAGGAGCAGTTGCGTTGATAGGTGACGACAGAGCCGAACTGGAAGAGTGCGTAGTGTAGTTACTTATGGTGTCTTCATTGTCGAAATAGTCTTGCAATTCATAGCTGGCAGTGGAGGATGCCAAATCAGGAACAGTATGGAGCGGGGCTCTTGGAACTTTACTGCCTTTCTTCAGCAGCTTCGAATGAGCAGCCTTAGGAAAGCTAATACCGAGGTTAAGCTTATTCTTTTTTGAGAAGGGTGAGATGTCGTTGTCGATGTTTGACACCAGGGAGAGTGACATTGTTGGCCTGCGCAATCTGATGTGATGGACGAACAAAAAGAGATGAATAATGCAGCTCTCAACAGCAAAAATGTGCTATAAAAAAGGTATCTGGGGATAGTGAGAGCCGCGAGCTAGCTGGAGTTTACTGGTACAGCTATTTTTAGCCAAAAAAGTTTTAAATATTTCGGAAGAGCAGAAGAGCTAGAACAAAAGAACAAAAGAAAACAGATGCGATACAAAAGACAAGAAAGCTTAGAAAGCTTAAATACTATTATGTAGTGATTAACAATTGTGCTGAATCAGTGTCAGATTCCTGGGAACAACCCGTATATATGTTTGTTTTAAACAGGCTTAAGCCACAATATTTGAGTGTGTATGTATGTATCTCTATGACTCAAATCTTCGTATGATAGAAAATCACAGTTCTTAGATCAGAAGTCCGAAAAAAAGTGAGGTGAGGCATATACTGTGTAACAATTAAATTTCAAGCAGTGAGTATATAAACCCGGAAACCCGGAAACCTGAAAAATATAAAACCCATTAAATTTGAAACCTTCACAACAAGACCCAAACAACGATAAAACCAGACACCGAAAACTTTACATATAAACATAAAATTGTTTAACCAGAACACCAGCTAAGTATTACACCAAAAAGTTTTTTCTCTCTACACATATATATATTGTTATTCTTCTTCTCATATATAAGTAATCAAGAACAGCGAAGAACAGCTTTAATATTGAAAAGCCCTACGTTGTAATTTTCTTCAATTAGTTCATTGAGCCTTGAAATTCTTTGAGTCTTGCAATCCTTTGGTTCTTGCAATCCTTTGGTTTTGCAACTCTTTGGGTTACAGTACTTCCGGAAGAATTATCGATCAAATATTTCACAGATTCCGAGTTCAAATAAAGAAAAACGCAAGGGCACTGGACTTGCACAGAATAGATTATATCACGTGATTACCATACGCTTTTCTCCCCCAAGTACTGCATGTGTTCTCATAACGATACAAAATTTCAACATCAGAAACCTCATTAGAAATACCAACGGATATAATCACATAAGCAAATGTTGTAATAAGCCCAACGGTGTTTACAAGGCGAATTGCAGGTATATCATTGGTTAAGCTGTAAATTAATGTTAATCATTGTCTAATCTTTCCAATAACGTCGAAAAAAAGTTACATTTTGAAAAAGACATAGAGAAAAAAATATATAAGTAAGGAAGTAAACAAATTAAACAAGAAACTTTAATAATAATGATGATAATGATGATGATGCGACGTGATTTTTTCCAATATTTTTATTTTTTTTCCACTTTTTTTGATTTGTTGTTTTTCTTTTATAGATCTGGCAGTAGAGGGGAGAAGATTCATTTATTTCTCATTTTCGCCATTTCTTGTAGCATCGTCTAGGGTTTGGCCAGGGTGTTCTGCGTCAGGCTGTTCACTGGAGGATCCGTCTTCCTCGTCGTCATCGTCTTCCTCAAAGTTGTCCTCCATCAAAGAATCTTCTTCGAAGGACTGGTCTGAGTCATACCAAAAATTCTCGTCAATTGTTTCGTTATTCGCGTCGTCGGGATTTCCAGGCACGCTACCAGAGTATGCTGTTTGCATAGAGGTGGGCATGACAAAATCTTCTGGGATGTCCTGCTTACTGCGTTGAACCTCTGCCTGTACTTTGGCAAAATACGCCTTCTTATCTTTTCTCCAGTCAAGAGCAGCGTCAACGTTGGCTGGGGAGTCGACGTTGGGGTCTTCCAAAAGCGAGATGATGGAAATAAGCACGGACTCCACTGTTTGCACAGGAGACCATGTTTCTGCGTCTGGCTCTTGGGATGTTTGATCGCCCGCGGTATGTAAGATGGAAATACAGAGTTTGCCGTCCTTGTAGACGTTGGGGTGGTGGATCGGAGGAGTGAATCTGAAAGTAGGAGGCTTGAACGGATAGTCGTGGGGGAACTTCATTTGCGCCTTGAAGTAGCCTCCGTGGTATATGGAGTCTTTGTTGAGGACCATGACCCCGATGTTCCACGAGAAGATGTTGTCGTTCTCTAGCTCTATGTGGAAGGAAGGGATTCTCTTTTTAGGGTCTGTGAGCTGGCGATACTGTCTGTAGAGAACAGAGGTCGCGCTGGACAAGGAGGCGGAGTCTGACATGGTGTCTGGGAGGCGTGTTTCGCGGTGGGATGGATGGGTGGCCACAGATGGGGGTTTTTCCTACTCAAAAAGCAGTGGGTTGCTGCGCAAAAAGCACGGTTTTTTTTCGACCTGGAGGGTATCTGGGGCTGCTGTCGTGATCCTGGCACAGTATTGTGGGAAATCACCTTGTTTTGCTGCTGAAATAGCGATGCTTTGGCTGCTGGTCCGTTGCTTATCTGTGCAATAACAGGTTAAATCACCAACTGTCTCAATATTGAACCAGCCAAAATTCACTGTGACGATAAAAAAAAAAAATACTCTCTGAGAAGACAACAAAAAGAAACACCATAAAAAAAAAGGCAAATTTTGTATGTAAGCGGATAATTTGCAACTCAGAAGCGAAAACTGAGAAAAAACTAAAGGCGTATGTATATATATATGTGTGGCGAAAGCTATTATATTAGAAATACACTACCAACTGTGTAATAGTGAAGAAGAACCAAGAATACATTGAAAGATAGCAATAATGATTTGAACTGATCTGTAGTCGTAAAAATATAGAGGCGGGCTTTGGTTATGGCAGGTTTTGTAGGTGGGAAGTGTGGCAGCTGGATACGATTGTACATTTATGAAAAAGATGTTGAATGGTGTCTAATCAGGAACGAAGAAAAGGAGTAAAAAACTGTGCCAAAAGTATTTTCGAGAACATGAGTGATCCGAAGAATATGAACAATATTCAAAAACACAGTAGAAATAGCGCGAAACGCAGACTTGTAATAAAGTATTGAAAAAACCATGGAGGGTCCACGGCCTTCTGGAAGTAAGATGATAATGCAAATAGGCTGGTGCCACAAAAGTGGCTCGCTCCCTAAAATGTATTGCATTGGTTCCCTGTTCAGCAGTGAGTTTTTGAAGTGTACGTTTGATTGTAGATGTGTTTGCATTTGATTGCATGGAGACGAAGTATTCTGTTGAACTAGAAGCTGCCTTGTTCCCTGGCAGATTTGCTGTTTACATTGAGATTCATTCTTGAATTGTCTGCGTTGATAGCTATTCTTGAATTGTCTGCGTTGAGAGTCATTCTTGAATTGTCTGCGTTGAGAGTCATTCTTGAATTGTCTACATTGATAGCTATTCTTGAATTGTTTATATTGAGAGTCATTCTTGAATTGTCTACATTGATAGCTATTCTTGATTTTTCCACATTGAAAGTCATTCTTGATTTGAGAGATAACTAATCTCTTGTCCGTTCTGAACGCTTTTTCGTTTCCTGTTTTCTTTTCATTTTACTTGCTGCGCTGCTTGTCCTCCTTTGTCCTATTCTAATTTCCTCATGACCTGCAACCCTGCCTGATTATTCTTTTTAATAGTCTATTAATGAGACCAAACAGCATTATAACGACCAAGACAGTTTCACCGGTTCATTATTTGAACCGTTTTTGTAATACTACTTAAGATGCATTATGGATTCAGTAATTAATACCATGGGCCATAGTATTGTTATATATATTATTATTCATCGTAATACGGTGTTCAGCTAGTATTACCATGTTCTACTCGTGCATGATGCGTAAAATGGTTCGTTTTTACTCACTTACTGGTTCTTATGATAAATGAAGAAGTTGGATATGGCAAGTCTACTATATCAGAAGAACACTATATTATCTCATTGCCTATCTATTTTCACAAGAAACGGTATCACAGAATTGTGTGCGTTCGGTTATTCAAGTTGACGCAATTAACCGATCATCAAAACTGCAAAATTCACAAAAAAGTAAGATAATTTTACCAAAAAAAGCATCTTCTCCTTTTTTTAAGGTTTTCCGTTTCAACATCAAGTTGGCTATTCAGACTGTCAAATCTTCACACATTTTAAAAAACTATCCTGAGTGCTACTTAGATTCATAAGGGGTGCTCAAATTTCTTGAGTATATTTTTTTCAGCCTGGATTCTGATTTTCTCCTGCCTAAATTAGTTATTTTAGGTTCATTACCTACAATTTCCACGATTTTCTGCTAAGAACAGCGTAGAATTAGGCATTCTGTATTCCAGCATACAACAGTATTATGGAAAGTATAACAGAACAAACATCATATTTGGGAAGAAGAACTACTAATTCGGCAAATAATATCGAGCAACCCCGAGATACAAACAGCGAGGCTGAAAATAATAAAACTAGCTATGCATCGGGATCTGCAGACATCCCGGAAAGTGAATGTTTGAATAAAACAGTCACAGAGAGAGATACACTAACTGAAGATTCCTCTGTATCAGGAGTTTCGATTGCTGCCAAAGATGTGTCTGTGTTCATTAAGACTTCCAAAAAACCTTCTTCGTCTAAATTTTTTTCCTGTTTCGCTAGAAATAAAAATAAGGGTCCTGACCCAGAAGAGAGTCCCTCAGATCGCAAATATCTTATCAAAAACATCACATTTGATATCCCAGCGGGCAATGTTTTTGCAATTATCGGAGGGTCAGGCTCTGGAAAAACTACTCTTCTCAATACATTAGGTCAAAGAACAAGTAAATTAAATCAATCTGGCGAGGTCATATATCAAAGTAAATCGGAAAATCGAACAACTTCAAATATTAAAAATATTAATTACGCTTATGTGATTCAGCAAGACATTTTAATTCCAAGCTTGACTTGCTATGAAACTTTGAAATTTTCAGCACAGTTGAAACTCTCAAAACAATATACTATGCAAGAACAAGAGAAATTGGTCAACCAGATAATTACTGAGCTAGGCCTTAAGGACTGTAAGGATACTATAGTCGGAAATCACTCCCACAAGGGATTAAGTGGTGGTGAGAAACGCAGGTTGAGTATAGCGATTCAAATGTTGAGAAACCCTGATGTCTTATTTTTAGATGAACCAACAACAGGCCTTGATGCAACTGCTGCAATCTTCCTAATTAAGACATTGAAAAATTTGGCCCAGTTTAAAAAGAAGACTTTTGTTATTACAATTCATCAACCTCGAAGTGACATATTTTTCATGTTTGATTACCTCTGTATCTTGACTAGAGGCGAAGTAATGTTCTGTGGTTCAACTAAAGGAGTTGTTCCATATTTTAATAATTATTTGAAATACGAAATCCCTAACACTAATGTGAACGTGGCTGATTGGCTAATTGATTTAACAAGCGTGGACAACACCAGAGGTCCAAAAATTGAGGCTCAAACATCGCAACGAATTGAGAATTTCAAAAACAAATGGAAGAGATACTGTGAACTGTCCGAGGAATACTTTTCAAACACGACTGCCGTGATAGATTCAAAAATAAAACTGAAATCCGAAAAACATGGTAATTTAACGTCATTAAAGAAAACTTTTACCAACTATCGACCTTCTCTCTTTCAAGAAATTATAATTTTGACAAAAAGGGATCTTTTGTTAACTTCAAGAGATCCCATTAGTACTATTTCTGCTATTGCAGAATCTATAGTACTTTCATTTACAGTTGGCTGGATATTTTACAGACCTACAGGTAGTTTGGCTGGTATTCGTTCCAAATCAGCTTCAATGTATAGCGTTAATGAGATTCAAGGCTTTCTCATTATTTTATTTGAAACATACAGACTTTGCAACTATGATATTAAAATTTTTGACAGAGAAAGATTTGAGAACTGTGTATCAGTTCCAGCGTTCATTATGTCAAGAAGAATATCAAAGCTCATCACAGAAGACATTATTGTGCCAACAATATTCGCTGTTGTGACTTTTTTTATGTTAGACGTTAGATGTACCGCCCAATCTTTTTTCATTTATTGGGCTATCAACCTATATAACCATCAAATATCTTGTGCATTTTCTATGCTTGCTGTTTCGATTACACGAGATTATCCAACGGTTAACTTCTTAAGTAATTTAAATTTTACTTGCCAGTCATATTTTTCAGGATTTTTCATAAATACGGCAAAAATGCCTGTTTATGTTCGATGGATCAAGTATCTTTGTTATTTTTGGTACAGTTATGGTGCATCTGTAGCAAATATCTACATTAATTTCTTTGGTGACTGTCCACAGGCCTCAAAATTGTCAGACCCTGAAAACTCAGTGGAATGTTTAGCATATACTGGAAAAAATATTATGGAAAATTTAGGGTATCCTTATGGTTGGATTTCTTTGCCAATGTGTGTACTTTTAGCATTTTTGGCTATTTTTTATTTTTTGGCTGGTTTTTTCTTTCATATCCTTAAGGTCGATGTCTCCCTCGCAAAACTGAGAAAGAGTACTCATAGCGAGAATGAAACCATTAAAACAGATCGTGTAGATGATGATGATTTGGATGAAGTAGAAACAACTTCGAATAATATAAATGAAGAGCTTTTAACTGGCTGTAATGAGGAGAAGGAGAGTTCGTTTGATTGTAGCCATACTGATGTTAATGATGATGGTATAGATATTAAAATTAAAGATGTTTGTTTACTGGTTTCTAGGATAAATTTCTCAATTATGCTGATGCTAGGCAAACCATTCCATAAAATAATTACTGGAATTCTGAAATTAGGAAAAATGAAGTATCTTTTTGCAAAGGAGGAGGATACTGAAAAGCTGGTGACCCAAGAAGACAAACAAATTCTAAATAATGTGACAGCTTGCTTTCGAAAATATGAAATCAATGCAATTATGGGACCATCTGGTTGTGGAAAAACTAGTCTACTTAATTTATTATGTGGGAAATTAAAATTTCAAAATTCTACTTGCGAATATTCTGCTGATGGACAAATGACATTCAATAATTTTCAATTGAGTAGCAAATTCGGAGATACAGAATCTAAGAAAATCTTGCAAGAAATAAGCTCATATGTGATGCAGGATGATGACTACTTGTTGCCGTTGTTAACTGTATACGAAACATTATTGTTTTCAGCAAAACTACGATTGAACAAGACACATACAAAGCAACAGATTGAGGATAAGGTGGATGAAATTATTATTAAATTAGCGTTAAAAGATTGCAAGAACAACTATATTGGCTCTGAATTTGTGAAAGGAATTTCTGGAGGTGAAAAGAGAAGAGTGAGTATTGGTATTCAACTTTTGAATGATCCGAAAATTTTATTTTTAGATGAACCTACTTCAGGGCTTGATAGTTTTACTGCCTTGAAAATATTAAAAATGTTACATGATCTAGCTACGAAGGATAGAAAGACAATTATCTTAACCATTCACCAACCTAGATATACAATTTTTGAAAAATTTGGATCAGTGTTGTTGTTGGCTAAGGGCGGGAAAGTTATCTTCAATGGAACCCCAGCCGAGATGCAAAGATATTTTCCAGAAGTGTGTCATCTTAAAGCTCCAAAATTAACAAATTTTGCGGATTTCGTGTTAGATTTGGTATCAATTGACAGTAGAACAGAAAAGAAAGAAATTGAGTCTAAGCAAAGGTTATCATTATTAGAGCAGAATTGGATAGTGCATAGAAAGAATAAAATTGAAGATTTTCAAGTCGAACATGTTAGCGACCCAGAAGTTAAGGCTAGATTTATGGACTTGTTCCTTAAGTTTTCTAAGAAAAGAGCGTCGTTTAGTGTAGCATTTCCTATCATTTTTAAACGGCAGTTACTCATGCTTAAAAGAAACAAGGAGATAGCTTTTGCACGCATCTATAACATTGTTGGTATTGCTTTGGTATCTACACTATTTTATACTCCGATAAAAAAGGACTTCACTGGGATCCTGGATACTTTAGGGTTAGTTCAGCTGGTTTCAGATGTATATTTTTCGGGACTTTTAAATAATATGGCAGCATATCCTGCTGAGAAGAATTTTTTCTATGAAGAATATGGGGATGTTGTATATGGAATGGACACTTTTTTCGCAGTGTACAGTATCTTAGAAATCCCGTTCGAATTAATTTCCGCAATAATATACAGTGCTCTAACAGTATATGCTATTGGATTGCCACGCGATGTTGGCGTTTTCTTTGTTTTTGTTTATACAAATATGATGACTGTGAATTGTGGAGAAAGCTTAAGTATTTTTTTCAATAGTATGTTGAACCATTCAGGTTTGGCAATGCAAATTGTGTCAGTATTTTTGTCTATTGCGGTAACGATGTCGGGATTGATGTCGATTGAGATGCCAGCTTTTTTCCAAGATTTAAGTTATATTGGGCCAGTGAAATACACAGTGATGTCGTGTATCAATATTGTTTTCCAGCGATCGAAAAGGTTCACTTGTACAGCGGATTCGGGCGCCTCTGAAGTCGCCTCGAATGACACTGTAGTGAGCTGCATTTTTAATAACGGCAAAGACGTATTGGACGGTTATAACATTCACGTCAATATTAAGTTATACTTGGGATTGATAGCTGTAATTACTGTTTTGTATCGGGCATTAGGCTTTGCTGGAATATATTTCAGGCTTAACCCCCCAACATCTGCTATCATGAAGATCCTCAAGCAGTATGCAAAATAAGAAGTAGTTTTTCTGTCTTGTATGACAGCTAATAGATCTCTTTGTCAGTTTATATTATTTGTGTTTTTGTGGATTTCTGTATATATTATTTGTGAATTTCTGTATATATTATTTGTGTTTTTGTGGATTTATGTATATATATTAAGATATTATCGATTTTCATCATATAGGGAAAATTAAATAATATTATTTCATGATTTTGAAGAAGTAGTTTATCCTAATATGAATAACATTCGTTTCATCCATAAACATTATATATTTGCGTGATGAAGCATGACAATGCGAGATAGCGCATAAAAGGTTGAAAATACTGTCAACGTTGAGAATCTTTCTTTACCTATAAATATATTGATAGATATCAATGCTGTGGTGAAGCCATAATCCCTAGTACAATACCCTTTCATAATATTATTATGGACCACATGTCGTAAGGTAATATCGAACTGAGACGGTCTAATCCTATACTATTCTGGATGACAGAGACAGACTCCGCAAAGTGTTTCATGCTCCCTGAAAAAATCAAACCTACTAAGAATAAGAACTTTAAAAGAAGAGTAATCCCAAATAAAGATTATAACTCGCAGAAGAACAAAGAAGAAAATGCATAGGGCAACAATTAATGTAAAATGTAGTATCTCTCTCAACTTATGAATATATTTTCCAATGTAGTTTTAACTTCTTGAAGTTGTATTTTTACACGACCATTTATTTCTTCTTGGTTCACTCTCTCAAACAATCTGTACATAAAAGTATGTGTGCAAGTATTTCACTGGGATGAAGGAATGCTGGCTTCATAGATCGCTCTACAATTCTTTTTCATCTGAATATTTTGGAGGATAATTTTTTCAAATAATTCTTTAACTTAAATGAGAATATATATAAGTCATTACCAAATTGATTGAATTATATGCAATTGTGACTGATCATTGAGACATGCTCATGCTAACATACATAAAACACAGAACCTTGTAGATTAACCTTCACAGAGACGACCCAGTATTTACAATGCTTTTGGCTAATTCACTAATACTGTATTAGATATGAAAAATGGTTATCAATAATGATTCTTATCAATCATGGCACAGCATCGTTCTTAACCATATTATTGATATTCTTTGTAGTTACCAATGCTGTTATGGATGAATTTTACCCTCGACCAGTGGTGCACCCTGTTCTACAATAAAACTATAAAATGAATATATATTTTCTAGAGTAAATTGCTTGACAGACCGGTACAGTTACAACCGAAATCCTATCGCGTTTCCTTTAGCAAATAATCAGTCTGCTTTCTCTGAGGACTCAGTAGGGTTTACGAGGTCAGGAAACAGCTCAACTTTTTGGCCAGGTAAAATCGGTGCAAGTTTCAATATCTTAGCAGTCTGGGATTCGGGATCTTCATCATCGCCAATGTCGCAATCAATGATATATTCTACCTGATCTCCCATATTACTGTCCACCGAGAAATGTTCATTTTTCTTGAACAAATTTGGCTTAAAAACCACACCATTTTCCACTCTTTGCTTTGCCAAGTCCCTTTGATGAGATTCGATTTTGTATTTTTCATCTGTAGCCAGTTCATGGTCTCTTTCACCCAAGGCGTGCACCACATTTTTCCAAAGGTTTCTACTCTCGAATTCACCTTGTTCAGACAAATCACGCACTTTTGGTTTGAGTGAGGCCGTCTTCTCCACATCCAAAAATAAAGTCTTTTTACTATGTGATGGTTCTTTAAGATACATTTTTTCATTCCATTTACCAGAAATCTCATAAACAATCTTTCCGGTTTTGGTGTCTGTAATGGTTCCCTTGATAGCATCATAGGTGCCATAGATAAAACCCTTAGTGATAAACTCGATGTCTGCCATAAAACCTGTTTGCTTACATTGGATGATCATATGGTCACCTAATTCGAGTCTCATTTTACCAAACAAGATTCCTCTGGCATACACATTAGGCTGTGTTAAAGAATATGTTTCGACTTCTTTGCCATCATCGTATTTATAGTCAAGAAACTTTAAAACAGAGACACCATCCATCATTGCTGCGGTGGAGTTACCCAAGAAACGGGATTTTGGAATTGCAGTACCGTCTACTCTGATGTGCAGCTGAGGAATCATGTAAAAATACAGGGATTTAGGAGGATGATGCTCAGTTTGTTCAGCTATGTAGAACGCTTGTTGCTTTTTTTTCTCATCAGGTAAATCCCAATAGGCGGTGAAATATTCGCCCAAAACTGGGTTCAAAGGTTTTTTGACGGCTTTTGGAGCAATGTGCCAGCCACTCATGTACCATTTGATGATGAGAAGAAATCTTTGCAAAGGATCGTCTCTGAAGTCATCGTGGGCCTGCAAGAGAATCTCAGGTTGTTGAAGCTGGTTGGTGATTCTTTCGAGCATGGACTTGCGCTCAAGAATAAATGTTGGGAGGGTGATACGCGACAAGTCACATCCAGGACGCAATTGAGAGATGATGGACATCAATATGGACTGGCCTTGGTCGTCGACCTCGTCGATGTCATCGATGTTGCTGCTGGAGGCTGCGGTGGGGGAGTTGCCCGAGCCGCCGCTCACTATCTTAGGCACTTTCAAGCCCAAAGCCATTGTAGATCAGGGGAAAAAGATGAAAAGAAAGCTGAAAGACGTTCCGGGAGTCGTGGGAGGGGATCTTCACACTTGGGAGGAAAACAGCGGAGAACAGAGAAAGGAGACACAAACAGTCGCCAATGAGTCAGTTGAGGTGGGTTTGCGCTCAGAAAATGCAAGATTACTCTATGGGTTTTACGATATCTATTTGTTTTCGGGAACAACAATATCTGTCTACTGGTTATGATGCTGCTAGAATATTAATTGGTTTTTTCTGAGTTGTTTTCCGAGCCTAGTCTTGTTTCGCGGTTATGTCTGAATCACTTGATAGAGAGGCAACTACAATAGGAACTGAAGGTGTCCCTGGATATTACTGCTGGCTTTTAGTTTTTTTTTTTTTGGGCTTTTTTCTCTGTGGTAGCGGCTGTATCGATATCACTACGCGGCCGGATTTATTAGCAAAGTCCCATGCTTTCCTATGGGTAACAGCAATGGGAGCAAAAAAGAGAATTGCCGTTACTCGGTGAATCATTTCTGGTCCGGCGTGCCGGAACAAACATCTGCACGAGTTTCCGGCATGACGGAATCTAGAATCCTCACACCCTCAAAACAGTACACCGCATCAGTACATCACTAAAACAATACATCGCATTATTGCATCCCCAAACCATTAGCCCGGCAAACCCGTACGTTACTCATTATAACATCCATAAATCCTGACACTTAATAACCTTAACAAGTTACACCCATACCTTACACCCAGACGTTTAATTACTACATTGTTTCATCTTGACACCATGATATCTGAACAAGTACAATCCGTACACCACATCACGTGTTGCGCGTAACAACTTTTCGTTATCATTTCTCACCTCGTTTACTCGTACTGATAATCGTTGAGGCCCACCCCCACGGATTATTGTGACGATTTGTGGTGTTCTTATTGGAGGAGCGCTTAACAGGGTAAAAAAAGTAACAGATTGCGTTTCTGTAGAGTCTGGACAACACACAACAGATACCTATTAACAAAGGATATATAAGCAAGGACGTCAATCTCAAACGCTTCTCGGACGTCAGTCTCGAACATCCAAAAGCTTGAACACTCACAAGGCTTGAAAACTCGCAAAGTTTGAACATCCAAAAAGCTGAATAGCTAAAAAGCTTGAAGAGCCAATCTTACTCCCAGATCTCCTAAGCAAACCGTGGAAACTGCTAGAAACCACAAAAGAAGAACGTATTTGAAGCTGCCCTGGAAATTTCCCAGATTTTTTGATTCTTCTCGCTGTTGTTCAAACACTCGAAGATTTCCCTGATTTCAACTCTTTCAACTGATTTACTCCCTTGTATAGCCTCTTCTAGCATGGCCAGTAGCTCGCAACCCTCCCTAGTGGGCCAATCTGTCCGCAGCTACAGCGCAGATCCACACCAAGATGACACCCCAGAGTTCGAGAAAGCCTCGCTGCAACACCATTTGTCACACACAGTGGTCCAGCACAACCCTTTGCTGGCTGTTGCTTCCTCAACCCTCGACGATTTGATCCTGGAAGGTGCTCTTCTCAACAACGATGACGACATTTACAACGAGGCTCTTCTTGACGCAAACGGAAACTTGAAATCTCAGAAACAACAAGAAGAAGAAGTCTCCTCCTCTAGTGCCGTATTGGAACCTACTTTGAGCCACAGATTGGACTATCTCGCAAACTCTTCCAACTCCAAGCCTATTTCAAGAGAAGACAAAATCAAACAAATCATGAAACAAGAAGAAGAAGAAGAACAACAACAGAAAACACCTAATGAAACAGCAAAACATGTAGAAACCGTACCTGAGGAAAATCCACCAACTGCTGCTGACAATGCTATCCATGGGAAACTGAGCGCGGTCACAGAGACCGCACAGGAACTTGCAAAAGATTCCACTGGTGCTACTGGTACGGCTGACGTTAGCCCTGACAAAAACGTCTCAGTCCCGTCGCTTGAACTGATGATTGACAATACTCTTCAAAGTTTCGACTCTCATCTTATTGAAAAATCCATTTATGGTTATTCTTCTTCAAAGGATGCCCCATCGAAAACAGACTCTTACACAGACTCTCCACTTTCCCAAGTTAAATCTCCTGAACCTACTACAGTTATCAGCAATGCATCAAGTAAGCCTGCACTTTTGCAAAAAGTCTCTTCGTTCACCGGTAGTTCTGTCTCTACTACAAAAGAGAATGACCCGCATCCTCCAGAGCATATTCTAGAACAAGATGCTCAATTTGTTCCTCCTGCAGCAGCTCGTGAAGGTACTGATTTATCCGTGACTAACAGTTATAAGCAGCCAAGTCATCCGAAAGAAGATGAAGCTGATGATGCTCTGAAACTTACAGCTCGTCCGACTTTGGCTACAGGTGATTCCTATCAAAATACACACAGTAAATCTAGCTTAAACAACGACCTCTCTGATAATACCAAGAGATACTTGAAAACTCTCAGCAAAACCTTCTCTTATAAGTCAGAAAATGGTTCAAATGGCGTTGAAGGTTCTGAGTTAACACACAGTACAGGCTCAAGAGAACCGTTAATGCGCGTGGCCAGCTACTCATTGACCAAGGATGATTTGGAAAATGAGGGTGGTTTGGTTGGTGCTTCTGCTTACGATGCCGATCCTTCTATGGGAAGTACAGTTGACAAAGTTTTGGAAAAAGTTGAGTCTTTGAGTATTTCTAACAAAGGGGGTGATCATGAGGACAATGACAAAGCATTGGAGAAGATTATTGATGAAGTCAATTTCGAAATGGAAAACGAAACTATCCACAAAGAGAATTCAAAATCTACCAAAATACCTGATATCAAGACAAATTTAGCCTACGATAAATCTAAAGACCAGGAAGCTCCAACATCACCATTAGAAAAATTAGCTGATGAAATCTTAGGGAGTGATGTTTTGAATAATGATATTGTAAGACCAGTAAGCCCAATCAAAAAACTGGAAAAGAAATCAGTTTCAACTGAGTCTGCTGAAACCATGGAAAAATCCTCAGATAGTGAAAAGCCTCTCGCTTTGAATTTTAAAAATACTGAAGAAAATGCGCAAGCTCCTAAATCAGAATCTAAAACGACCGAGCATTCAAAAGCCACTGTTTCTTCAATCGACCAGATTGCTTCCGAAATAGATGATCTTTTATCAGGAAACAATTCAGAAGAACCTCCACTCACTGAAACTCAAATCAAAGAACTCGAAAGATCACTTGATTCTGACGTCTTGACTGTAACGAAATCATTACAAGTTACAAATTCTTATACAAAAAGACCGAATGTTAATCCATTGGGATCCTCCGCTAATGTAAATGCCTCTTCGACGTCATTACTCCCTCATCAAGATGATAAAGCTGCTGAAAGCGCTTTCCATGATGAAATGCAACAACAGATTATTAATGATCTAAAGAATCAACCTGTATACATTTACACTTCTCTTGCTGCAGGCTCTTTAGAGATGATTCCAAGAACCAATAGGCTTGGAACTATTTTGACTGCGTACAAGATTCCTCATACTTACAAAGATTTGGGTACAGATTTTGAGGCTAGAAAGATTTGGAAAACTTACGGTAGAGGTAAACAGCTTCCTGCAGTAGTTAGAAGTTCCGATATAATAGGTGATTGGAAAGAAATGGATCAATATGCTGAAGATTATGAGGTTAGAAAAAGAATATACGAAATGTATTAGTCTTTCAATATTAAATATTTTCAATGTACCTATTTCTCTTTAACTTGGTGTCAATAAATTGTTTGTTTCAAGTAACTGAAAAAAAAAAGATTAAGTAAACGTTCGATTGTAAGGTTTTGAACTGTTTTATGAGTTTTCTGTGGTTGCATGTTTAGAATAATCAATGTTTATTTCATTTTAGTGCTGACAGTGGTATCTATTTTTGCAAATAGAATTTCAGGTTTCTGATTCTTTGACTTTTTCAAAATTTCTGTCTGAATTTCACATAATTGCATTGAATTTTCGATAGAATCTAAATCTAATTCATTTTTGGAATGCTCTTCCTCTAAAATATCTGTATTTTCAGAATCGGATATTGTTTCCCATTCAGAATCAGAATCAGTTTCATTTCCATCTTCATAATTAGTGAAAACCTTTCTTGTTTCCTCATAGGCATTGGTTTGCAAAGACAAGTTCTCACCAAACTCTTTTATTCCCTTAAAACAGGAAAGTTTCGAAGATATGAAGTTATTGAGGAATAAAATTATTAACATCTCAAATAGAGCACTTGGTACCAGTGTAGTAATCGAACATAATTTGAGTATTTTCGAATATATAGCTTTCAAAATTGTGGTACAAAAGTGTTGTATGGAAAAATGAACACTGCCTTTTAAGGGAGAATTTGTAATAGCGTTTGTTTCTTGTATTTCGCTCTTCACTATACTGGGATTTATTTCAAGGCCAATATATGTTTGTCTCTGTATCTGTATATCGGTTTCTCTATCTTTCTGTATTCCTCTAGCTTTCTGTATCACTGTTTTGTTTAGATGGTTTATCTGCACAGTTGGCGATTGTTTTTTGTGACAAGTTGATTGATTAGAGGCATCAATAGTTTGAAAACGGCGAATTACTACAAAAATTAGTTAGCAAATTCATGAGTGATTAGAGTTCAAGAACTGCTTACCTGATAAATCAATAATTGGCATACTGAGTATTGAGATCACAATCACGGCTTTCAGAAAACCCAAGTTTGACAATTGGCTGAACAAAAAGGGCAAGAAAATCATCTCAAGGTTCACTCCAAAAAGCGATCTTTGTAGCCTATGCCAAGAAGTAACAAAAGCAAACTGTTGGATTTACTAGTTTTTGAATATTTTCTGTTTGGTATTTTTTTAAAAATACCATTTCCTACGACATATGTATAAATAGAGACGTTGTTATAAATCAATAGAACTAATTAAAGGATGATAAAGTATCGTAAATGTTGCTTCAGCGCTTATTTCATGGCTTTTAAAAGTATGAGTAAATACGCTACGAATATACTTAAATTTAAAAGAAAGAAAGAAAATAGTATTAAGATGTAATTCTAAAGCCATATTCATACACGCTGAAGGCTACATTTGCTTTTAACAAGGACCCCTGTGTCGATTAACTAATATTCTGCGGAGTTTGACAATACCGTGAATGATTCTCCATAAATTACGTTATTTCATATTTAGACTGATAAGTTATTTCCAACTTGTTAGATCCATTGAATCATAGCAAGTGTACCTGATAAGTGTTTGGTGAAGCATTCCGTTTGAAACGGCACTGCGAAAAAGCGTATTCTTTGTGATCAAGGCTATGCAGGCAAACGAACCTAAAGTAGGAAAATTCGACGGGCAATTTTTCAACATGCATAACCACAGAAGAAAGGCGACACCCAGATAAAAATAGCTCGATGTTCAAAATCTATTGCAGGAGTTCTAGAAACTTTAATATATACAACTATATATATACTATGTGTAAACCAAATTTCTGTAATCTTATTTTTGCTCTACTAATTTCATTTTTTTCTTACTTCTAAGTATTGTAATCAGTACTCTCAACAGCATTATCACAGAATTTCTAAAATTAATATTATTATCCATACTTGCCTAGTTTATCTATACTATCTCTATGATTTACAAGTAGACAACAACTCATTAACTTGCTTTCGGTGAAATGCTTATACGCTTCCTGGCAACATATTATGTGTTTGCCTTATTATTCTCTATTTTTCAAATCGCTCATGGTGCTCCAATTCAGAAAAGACAGAGCATTGAAATTGCAAATAATAGTAATACAAATGAGATTAAACCCATAATTTTTGATTTCGAAATAGTGAAGAAGTCATCGATCTCCGGAAACACAGAAATACAACACAAAAACATCAGAAATGTCAACCAAAGTCAGTTGATCGTCGAACTAGAAAATGAATTATCGATGTATACTATGGAAATTGAGCTTGGAACTCCCAAACAACAATTGAGCGTAATTTTGGATACAGGATCATCAGACCTTTGGGTGCCTTCTATTGAGGTTTTGAAAACAGGGGCACTTGTAACATCCACAAAGCAACATGGTGCATTCAACGCTTCAGATTCCGCGACATTCAAAGAATACGACAGTCAATTCAGAATTGGTTATGACGATTCTAGTTCTGCAAATGGAATATGGGCTAATGATACATTGTCAGTCAAAGAATTCGAAATAGATAATATGATTTTCGGATACGCTACTTCTTGTAGTACCGACACAGGTATCTTTGGGATTGGATTGCGCGATAATGAGGCTAGTTCATGGATGCTACAAGCTATAGAAAATAAAGACACACAACTTGATTCGGTAGAATTGAGCAAAAAAGGAATAAATGACGGCTTCTATTATGACAACTTTCCGTATTTATTGAAAAAGAAAGGATATATTAAAAATTGCGGCTATTCTTTATTTTTGAGTTCTTTTTCCGATTCCAAAGGTTCTATAATGTTTGGTGCTATCGATACTGCAAAGTACTCTGAGTCTTTGCATAATTTACCTTTGATAGACATAGATGATGTCGGAGCAAACTCTATAGAAGCTCCAACTGACAATAATTTAACAAATTCTTCAAGCAAAGCAAAATCCTTTTATGTGAATTTGAACTCGTTAGCAACTACTTATGAAAATGGTTCCACATACGATTTTATGAAACAAAAAACCTATCCAGCATTGTTGGATTCTGGTGCAAGCTTAATATATGCACCTTATGAAGTTGCTGATAAATTCCAGACTCTACATGGCACATATAGCAAAACTTATAATCATTATATCACACCTTGCAAAACAAAAGGGCCGAGTCTTGAGTTCACTTTTTCCAATAAAACTATTATTGTTCCCTTTGAAAATTTGTTATTCAAGGTTGATAAACTGTCTGAGGATTGTGTACTTGGCATTGCAAACAGTCAAACAGACTATTTTATTTTAGGAGACGCTTTTTTGAGGAGTAGCTATGTCTACTACAATTTGGAAAATAAAACAGTTTCAATAGCACAAGCAAATTATAGTAATTCAACTAATTTAGAAATAGTGGAATGATATTTGCTAAAACGAAAATTGTTTCATATTTTATTTCAAAATTTTCATTATAATTCGGGAGGTTTTTTCTTTTTTCTACTTTATTCATTATTCTCATACTCTTCTTTTTTTATATACTTCATTTACTTCTCGCTATAAATAATTTAATCCTTTATTTAATATACATAAATACATATTCCCAAAACCTAATTGGCCACAGTTGAAATCTTTTCTCCTTCTGTAGTCAAGCTCATTACGGTATCTCTACCAAACATCTTAATATCACCGAAAGTAGTTTTACTTTTGGCATTCAAGAACTTTCCCTTTGCCTCATCCCACTTTTCAAAGGTTAATCTTTCAAGACTTGGATCTCTTGATATTCCGAGTCTCTTCAACTTTGGGGATTGGATTTCATCAACATCTATATAGGCATCTAATCTAGGGTCGCAGAAATATACGATAGTGTTTCTCTTGTAATCCGCTTGGTCTTGAGGTGGAGTACTGACACGATGAATAGACGATTTGAAGTAATCGCCAGTTATGAGCTTGAAGGCATCACCAATATTGACAATAAAAGAATTTGGAGTATGCTTAACGTATTTCCATTCATTTGTAGTGTGGTCTCTTATTTGTAAGGATGCAATAGGTTGCGATACAATAAATGTCAAGGCTGTACCATCACTATGACCTCTTAACCAAGTGCCGTTAGTCTGTTTGGAGTACTCTTTGTCTACTTCATGGTATAACAAAAATCTACCGAATCCTCCTCCAGACTTAATGATATCATTGTTGTGGATCTTGAAGTAGTTTTCCCAGAAGAAACCTTCAGGTAATTCCAAGATAATATCGAGCAAAGTCAAGATTTTTCTGAGGATAATGGTATGCAAGTATTTGAAATAACTTGAAATGTCATCCAAGTGGTATTTCACAAATTCTGGATACTCAATCTTGTTGAAGAAAATGTCATCATGGTTGAAATGGCGGACATTGAAGAATTCAATATTGTCTGTTCTGTTGTTTTGGTATTTCCAATGTCCCTTCAACTTGAAACCATTACCACGAATCACACCCAAGTCACGATGAACTTCTTCTTCGTAGACTTTATTTCCACCTTCAAAATCCTCTTTTTCTTCTTGTGGGATTTCAAAGATGGACTGGCCAATGGACTTCATTTTGTTGAACTCATCCTCTGAGATGCCATGCCCTGTGATTTTGAAAAACCCATACTTTGTCAATGCCTTTTCGAGTTGATCAGCAAGCTTTTTTCTGTGTTCTGCTCCCTCAGGGCCAAAAGAGAATTCAGACAAGTCGATAGCCTCCAAGTCGAGCATAGGGATGTTTTCCTGGCTGATAGGGGCTTCTCTGAACGGTCTGAGGTTTGCGGCCTTGTCAACAGCGGCTTTTTGAACAGGGTTTAAATACTTTGGGTCCAACATTCCTTTTTAAAAGTAGAGAAAAAAATTTTTTTTTAAAAAAAAAGATTAAGAAGAATACGGTTTCTAGAAGGTTCTAGCTGGGCAGTTTACTTAGTTCTTTGCAGAGCTTTCTAGGTCTGGGAATCTGTTCTGAATGAAGAGAACTTGAGAGAAACAATCGAAGTTACAACCCTGAACAGTAGTGGGCTAGATTCGAGTATTTATAGCATTTTTCCTCAGTTCTTGACTGGAAAACTGAGTGTATGATTCATTATACAGTATATCACATTAAGGCTCACCCTCGCATTATTCACTACTAGCTGCAGTACTTGAACAGCATAATCTGGCAGTGTCTTACTCAATTCATCTTTCTAATTGTGAAAATTGTTCAAGAAATCATAAAATGCATTTCACGTCATTTAGTTGCAATGTTGAGACGTTTTCACATGACTTGAGGAAATTTCCCCCAGAAATTTGTGATGCCCTTGGTTCTTTTTATGCATGTTGAGCAAAGAACCCACATGCATCTCTTTGCACATTTGAAAGTTATAGTGAGTAATCGGTGAAAAATAGGAAAAAACAGCAAACGGTGTCCTTGAGATCTTGTTAAATGATGATATTTCCACAGAAATCGCTGACTGCAGGGTTGTGAATATTTAGAAAAACCTTGGCCTTGTTGTGGTGACCGTGAACGTTTTTTCATCTCTTTGAGGGTTAGATAAGCGAATAATTAAAAGGAAAGTCCACAGAACAATCCACACTTGTTGAATGGGTCTGAAAACTAGAAAAAACGGTTGGCTTGCAGGAATTTGGGAATTCAGGGTACCCAAATATGGCAACTTAGGGGGTCCGTTTCCCGAAGAGCGAAGTAAGTTGGGTTTTAAGAGAATTTAGCTGGCATGAGTTTTTAAGAGAATTTAGCTTATGAGCTCTGGAAGAATTTAGCTACATGGGTTTTAGTGTAAGAGTTGTAAGTTGTATAATTTGAACTATAAACTATATGAGAATCAAAAGTGTTAAAGTAGAATGTCAAATAGAAGTAAAAATGTCCATCATAAAGCCAGTTTATGTGGACTGTGAGCAACCCAGTTACCCGTAAGAAATGAAGCTGTAATAATATATGAATAAGTTTGAGAAAGTGGATTAGATCAACAAAAGGGTAGCCAATGTAGACACAATGACCAAGGAGCTAAAAATACCAGTACTGGCAGCTCTGTTCTCAAGGTTGACATTTACTGATGTACCGTTTGTTTCGGTAGATGTAGAAGAGACTGTAGCCGAAGAAGAAGTTTCAGTAGAAGATGCAGAGGTCTCAGTAGAAGTCTCGGAGGAACCAGAAAGAGTTGTTGTGGTTGAGGAGGCGTCAGAAGAAAGAGTGGAAATAATAGAAATACTTTCAGTGAGGTCATCATCGTCTCTTTTAACATAGGTAGAAAGAAGAGTGTTTGGATAAGTGACAGTTTTACCATCAGTGGTTTGGAAAGTGGTTCCGCTTTGGTAAACCTTGACAGCATTGTTTTCGTATTGGTAGAAGACACCACCGCTGTAATCTTGAACAGTAATATATTGCAAGTAAGATGTGTATTTTTGAGAGCCTTCTTTTTTGGTGCTTTCAATCATATAGTTAATGGTATCTGGAGTAGTTGGCCAGTTTTCAACATCGATAGGGTTAGTCAAGGAAGAAATGTTCAAGCTTTTGTAAACAACACCGTCGACTTCCCAGTTGATTTCATTCGAGGTCCATTCAATAGAATAGGTGTGGAAAGACTTGGACAAGTCCATGTGAACTGGGATAAAATCGTTTGGACCATCAGTACCATTGTATGTGCAAATAATTGTACTTGTGTTGGTACCACTAACTAACAAACCAAGACCAGAGTAAGCACCACTAAGCTTGAATGAAGTGATGGCTTCACCTGCAGCTACTTCTGCTAACCAGGTGGCCTTACCGTAGTACATAGCGAATTCGGAAGTGATAATGGATGGCTTTCCCCCATCACTGACACTCACAGCAGCTTTACCAGTCTCGAGTTCAGGCTTTGGTCCAGTGGTGGTAAATCTGTCCCATGGGCTTGGCTTTGTGTTCTGGGAAAAAAGGAATGTTCTGGCAGCGCTTCCCAATCCAAAGGCATGTCCAGTGAAGTCATGGGAAGCAAGAGTGAGCGACGAGAGCAATAATAAGATATTTAAGAAAAAGATCATTGTTGGAGTTGTGGGTCTATATTCTGATTGGTTTGAACTGTATCGAGCTATAGAAAATGTTATTGAGTTTGTTATATTCTGGCTTCTATTAAAATACTAAGTCTAATCCTATCTTGTAAAGAGTAAGGAAGGTTCTCCATTATATATAAGTGTATTATCGTTCAAAGCATCTTCACATTCTAATTTTTTTTCCCTTTTTTCTATTTTTATTTTTCATGCATGTTGAATCTTAGAAGGCACAAACATTTCTGAGCCAAGATGACGGCACTGAAAATTTCAACATCGCATGCATGATTAGATTGATATTGATGAAAACCCTCAATTTCTTCTGCAAGAAAAAACCAACTGTTCAATGGTATTGAATCCCTCACTTATTAATTATTTGTTTTCTCAATTTTGTCTGCCGAATGCTCACCTAAAACGGAATTTGTACACTTCAGCCCTTGCAAGTGTATTAATAGATCATTCTGTCCAAACCATATTTTTTACAATTTCACTGCTTATCCTGCTCCGTAAGCGTACAAGCCATTGAATAACAGTAGCTGGAAAAAAACTCAGCACCGAAGTAAAGAGTGTTGACTTTTATTACTATGCCCATAAAGGGCCTTAACTAAGAAAAACTTTCAAAAATATGTTAAAATTTCACATATTCGCACCCTTTCAGATTGTTCATTTATTGCTGAACATCCTCTGCAGTATGAATTTATTTCACGTACACAAATATATACTAAAAACCAGATATTTTGCTGCCAAAAAACAACCAGCAACTCAGAAATTCTCATTGAACAGCAACGGTGTGTCATTAGAGTTTTCATTATTTATGTTTTCTTCTACGTTTGTCTGGTTGTTTTCTGCGTAAGAACCTGATTTGCCAGCAAGACCCTCGTGTGCAAGCGAGGATGGATCGTAATCCGTTAGGTAATACCCTCTTTTATATCTGTTTTCATTGTTGAAATATTCTTGTTTCAAATATTCCTCGATACATCTGACACAGCAAAATTCCTTGATAATAGGAATTAATCTGTTGTTTTCAATCAAATCGTAATATTCCATAATAGACCCTGCAGGCCCATTAAAATGCATAGGTTTGTAATCCACAGATTTAGACACAGCGTTTTCATCTTCCTGACCGTTCAAGACTGCACTGTTTCTACTATTGATAATCAATTTCGAACATGTATAGCAAAAATTTTCCTCCACTAAACCCACTAACATAGATTTAATCAATTTAAAATGCGGTTTGCTCAAGTGCTTATGCCACAACTTTATTTCCGAAGTAGTCAATTCCTTGTATGTAGAAAGTTTTCTTAGACACAAATCAGATAATTTCGGTGCTTTATATTTGTAATTTTCTAGTATTTTTAGTGAATCCATATCAATATTAGAACCTCGTATGCTTGGATTTAATCTTAATTGACCAACGAATCTTTTAAAGCCAACGTTTGAGTTTCCAAAATTCTCTATTGGACTCTTTATTTCTTTTCTCGGTTTCAACGTTTCTAAAATCTTCAGTTCATTTTCAAAATAACAAACCTGTTTCAATTTTCCACCAGTTCCCAAATATTTATCAATCGAAAAAAGCATCGGATTAGGCTTTAAAGACAAAGTTTGTAGATTCACCAACATCAACAATTCATTGGGAAACCAATTTATTTTATTACTACTAAGCTGGAGATAATTCAATCTTTTAGAAATATTTCGTATTTTCCCAGGAATTCTCAAAATATTATTGTGTCTTAAACTTAAAACAACCAAATTCTTAAGATTGAATAATCTTGGATTGATTTCTTCTAGAAAATTATTACTGAGATAAAGTTTAATCTCTGGTTTATAGATTTCATCATAGAGATTTACACTGACTAGGTTATTCAAATCCTCAATTTCGTCTGGAATCGAATGCAAATTCGTCTTGCTCAATTCAAGGACAGGATTAGCATCATCAATAGCAGAACTTATTATAGTTTTTGCAGATTTCGAACTGGTATCTTCATTTACCGAATTTGTTCTCGAAAATGAATTGAATTTCCTTATAGTTTTGCTTTTTCTGTTGATATTCAATGATGCACTATGAGTCAATCTATGACTTGTTTTCACAAGAGGTGATGAATTACCAGAAGCTTTCAGATTTCGGCTTGTAAGATTATTTACGGAAAAAGCATTAGATAGTCTACCAAAACTATCTAGCTTAAAATCTACTTCATTTTCAGAGTCGAAATCATCGAAGCTAGTATTTATACTTCTGAAGTTTTTACCATCCAAAGCACGAAGTTTTGCTTTTTTCAAAATAGGCGTTTTATCATTATCCTCACCTGGAAGAGTTCCATTTAGACTATTCAATATTGATCCTTTTCTAGCCAAACCGGCTCCGGATGTTTTCTTGATGCTGTCATTGATGAAAATGTCATCATCATCGTCTTCCTCTTCATAATAATTTTCGTCGGCTTCTGTGTATAATTCACTGCTCAAGTTAAAATCGCTAGTATTTGTTGCAAAACGCGGGTTATTGAAACGATCCTCTTCGGTTTGTGTATCTGATGGAGGAGGACTACTGGTCAAAATATGCATTTGACGCTGTCTCTTGTTTCTTCGAAGCCTTCTCTTATTATTCTGCATCATCGTGGTAGATAATGTATTGGCGTTATAACTTGGAAAGTGTTTGGTAGGTTCATCGAAATTGGACCCAAACTTATACTGATGTTTGTTTCTTGATTTATTGCTGTGGAATCTATTATTTATGGATCGATAGCTGAGATTACTAGCATTGTTTGCTTTGCTGACACTTTCTAACGATGTATCGAATGTTGTGTCATAATACTGTGCTTTCAACTCTGACTCGAAATTTGGGTGTTGATCTGAGAAAATGGAGGTGCTGTTGAAGGATGTCTTAACTTCAGGATCGAGCTCTTGAGAGGATTTTTCATAAGTGATTGTCTCGCCATCATCAATGCTATCTGGAATCGAAGAAGTGAAAGGCTCTATATCGCTTGTCAAAAGCATGTTACTATCGTTGTTATTTCTTAATCTTTTCGTATTCTTCTTTTGAGACGGAGAGTCATGATGTCTTTTCTTTTTAGAATTCCTTTTGGGCGACAAAAATATACGAGGCGGAGACGAATCAAGACTTATCGAGGCCTTTCTGGGTGATTGTTCTTGATTACTCTGACTCATTTCCGGCAACGTTTGATATGTCAAAGTTATGTGTTTTCCAAAGAGTGACTTTCTTGTATTTCTTTAATCTCTGGGCTCCTTTGGGTTCTGTCTATTCTAAATTTCTTTCCGCCAAAACAAATCTATCAAATAACAATTTTGTAATTAGTTCTTCATAACAACATAGAAGACTGAAATATATTTACTGATCTTATGTAGATTGAAAAACATTTCCAAATAAATGACATTCTCTTAATAAGAAGGTTAAAGTTTAAATATTAAGATACTTCGAATAGCTGTTTCTTGGATAAAAAACGAAGAGTAACGCGTACGCGTCTTTCTTTCAAAAAGAAAAAAAGTTGTCAAAAATCATGAATTTTTCACTTTTTTCACAAAAAGCAAAATCACTACAAAGTAATGGATTTCTGAAGGACTTAAAATAGAAATATAATGATTTATATATGTGAAGAAATGAACGTAGAAGTAACACAAACGACTGTTTGCTAAGGGAAAAGAATTGAAAAAGAATTGAAAGAGAGAAAGAAATAGAAAAAAAGTAAGTAAAATGATAATGAGTAGCTGAAATATCTCAAAACAACGAAATATTCAACTTAGAAAACACCTCATTGTGGAACACCATCAGTGACAGCTGTAGTGTAATTTCCGAAACAGACTTCTTGGAAGTTGACATCGCTGTTCAATTTGGAAATATGAGATAAAAAGCTGTCCAATTTGACCCAGCCATCTACTCTATTTTCATTATCGATCCAATCCAAAGGCAATGTTCTATCGTTCAATAAAGCATGAACATATGTGGTACTAGATCCAGACCCGTCACTAGAAGAGGATCTATCAGCCGGGACACCATTTCCATCGCAATCAATTACCTCAATGACGATCTGCGATGCAAAGGGCAAAATGTCCGAAATTCTGTAAACAGGATTAGAGCCCGTGATAGTTCCCAGATTATCTATCGAGAATTCGGTTTTGAGATCAGGTACATCTAAAGCAGCCAAAACATTGAGAATCACAGAGGAGTGGGTGAAATCAAAGTAAATATTCTCTTTCAATTGAGAAGAGTCTTGAAGAGTGTTGTTATTGGTTGTCTGCACATTGAGGGAATTACCAGTGATTCTTGCATATAAGTCATTGACCCAACCCATACCATTAGCTTTTGCCTTAGGGTGACCAAACAAATTAAGATTGTAATCTCTGTAACCGTAGTATGTGGTGAAATCTTTCCACTCATCCAAAGTGAAAAGTTTGCAGAAATCAGAAGAGCCTAAAGAAACTGTTTCAATACCGCATAATTTTTGCATACCTATAACTTCGCTGATGGTAAGTTCTGCATTTTGGAGCATCTTATTCAATCTTTTTTTGGCATCTTTCAAGTATGTTTTACGGAAAGCTTTTGCGTTATCTTCTGGTTGGCTCAATTTGTCAGTAGTACACAAGTTTGAAGGAGATAATGTACTGTTGAATCCTGGAGCATCAATGATGAGTTCTAATTCTGCTTTATCTTGCCATTCTAACCCAAAGAATCCAGAGAGAAAGTATTCAGCAGATGAAGTGACTCTTTCCATTGTGGTGGCACGAGCGTGAATCTTATTGGTTTGTTTTTGAGCCAACTGACCATATCTGTAAAATAATTTAATACCTTTGTCGAACAATTCCTTGTTACCATAAGTGGTTAGTTCGTTGAGTCCCTTACTGACTTGCCAATTGTTTAAAAATTCCAAGTCTCCAGAAGCGGTGAAGCTACCAGTTGGGTACTTTTTAACGAAATCTTCCATTGAGGTTTCTTCATCGTCATATCTTGCACCATGACGAGAAAGAAGATGGGCTTGGCGAATACTGCATTGAGCCGGCAAAGAATATTCGAACAATTGTTTCGAAGAATCGCACCACTTAGTTTTGGATACGTGATAAGGGGTGAAAGTAGCCATATAGTCAAAGATGTTGGCTGGCTGATTATTGTCATCTGGCATCATGACGCTTGTTTCGATTGAATCTGGAAGGCTGAATGTATTCGAAGGGGAGTCGCCGGATGATGGGTCGTAAGCATCAGTAGCGACTAAAAGAGGAGCAGAGCCTGTGGTAAAGGGACCTTCATAGCCAACGAGTGTCACTGGCAAAGCCGAAATCTGTGACGATGCCAAGAGCACAGCAAGTAAGGAATTCCAGTAAAAAACCATTATATAGGGAGGGTTGCGGTAGAGAAGAAGAAGAGGTTGTAGAGAAATTTGTATATTGGTTTTTGATGAGAGGTTCGAAAGGGAAACGACAAGAAAATTTAATGCAAAATTGGGTGAATTTAAATAGTAATAAGATATCCGTCAAACAGAGCCAAGAAATTTATTTGTTCTATACACTTTGTTTTTCCGAAGTTTATCTTGGAAATGAGCATAATATGAACAATGCAGTAGTTGTTCCTGCTTGGAGCATGAGAAAAACGATAATGAGTGCATTCTTTTTGTGCAAAATGCCGTTTTGTTTGATTGATAGTTACTTCTCACGGCAATTCGTCTGACGACCAGGTTCTATTAATAATAAAGAATGGTAATATCCGTTTCATGCATGTTGAAAAAAAAAAGAGTAACGATTTTTGCTGTTTCTGCAAAAGATGCAGGAGTCTTTTTCTCTTCAAAATCAGTTCTAGAAGGCAGAACGCAGTGTATGCGTAGAAATTGATAAATGCGAAATGATTACTGTTGAAGGAAATGATAAAAATGAGTGATAACATGCATGAATGGTGGTAAAATGGGTGATAGTGTTGATAAGAGTGTAAGGTGCGATGAAGGAATTCGAGGCAGATGTAGAGATCTAGTGGCTTGAAGTGAGTGATTTTTCAGTTTTTACAATCAAATTTTTTCAGTTTTCACAATTAACTTTTTTCAGCTGCTTTGAGTATTAACCGTTTCCAAAATGTTGCGAGTCACGGCAGATGAGTGAAGAAAATCACGCGAATGAGACGCAAAGTTTTTAATCTTTTTTCAAATTCAGCAGTATTGCTTACGGTAGACGGTTTTTATTGCTTGCGGTAGATGGTCTTAAGAGTTGAAATCATTTAGAGGTTACAAAATTGAATGATAAATGTCTACTTTTGGGCCATATGTGGGATCAAAATTGAGATATGCCGTTATCAGAATTGATGTGAAGACACGGAATATAATGTTTATCCTCTTTTGTGTTTCTTGGACCAGTCCAAAAAATGTGGTTTTTTATGTGGTTTTGTATGCTCTTTGAATCCAGTAGTTGACCAAGTTGTATTCTAGAGGTAATTTAAGATATTGAACTCTTGACTACATTTTTGGGGGCTGTTTAGGAAACTAGTGCACAGTGGAGATTTGGGCTATGGTTGGTCACGTGATGTCACCCCTCCATAAGTTCAACACATATCTCAAAACAATTGATTCATGAACTTTTGGTCTTAGCGGTTCCGAGAGCACAAATCACCAAGAAAGGTTTCAAAAATGTATAGTGTTCAAAATTTAAAATTTTTTATAATGTTTAGTGTTAAGCCAGTATTATCTGGATTAATATTGTGTTAGTACAAAAAGATGATGCATTCATATGTATGTTGGAATGTGCTCAAATGGGCGGATGAATAACACATTGGCAAGAATAGATCAGTAAACAAGACCATTTGTTATTCAATAATTCAGAGAACACTTATTATGACACCTCTACGAGAAAAACATCAGCTAACTAATAAAACTGTACAAAATAGACCAGATTTCCTGATTTACTGGAGAATAGAAAAAAATACAGATGGAAGAAGAAATAGAGAAATATATAGGAATTACATAGAGTAATATAACCTCTCTTGAATCAAATTATTAGTAATAATACAATGAATAAAGAAACTATAGACTTAAAGTCATTCTGTAATCGTCGGGCTCAACATTTAGAGATGCTTCAAATGTCTTATAATGTTTGAAAAGTTTTAAAAATTTTCAAAATTAATAAAATTTTAAACAAGCTGTGCAATAGCAAGAATGAGAAAATTTCAAGATTAAAATAGTTCAGCTAGTTTCTGTTGCAAACAGTATTTTTCCATCTAAATGGGTTTCTCTAATGTTTAATATAAATAATATTAGTTTGAAAAAACCATATTAATTGATTCAATTGGTGTGAGAGGAGGAGGCCTGGTTATTACCGGTCCGGCAGGTTCCGGAATTTTTTTATTTTTGCAAACCACCCCCATTGCACCCAAAAACTTCCCAAAAAGCTCTAAGAAACCCCCATAAGTTCCTTTAAACCCCCTAAAAGTTCTAGGAAATTTGCTACCCGGACGGCGCTTACCCTTTTGGGACACAACAGAACCAAATCAATTTTTTTGGTGTCTTTTTGCATAGCTGGCGGTTTATTTTGAAAAATCGAAAAGTCAAAAAAATTTTCTTATTTTCTCCCAGGGCGACTACTAAGAAATCTCAAATACCTCAATAAACGCTGAGATCAACAAGGATCAAGGTGTAACGAGCAACAAGTGGCAATAAAGCAGCAATAAGTAGCCAAAAGAAGCACGGAACTAGCACTGATCACAAGTAAGCTATCTGCAAGCTAGAAGCGAGAAAAAGTTGAAAAGAAATTCGACAAATAAATAGACAGAAAAAAAGGAATAACTAAACAGAAAAGTTGAGAACGAGCCTAGAACCCTGCTCCCACCAACAACCAAGCGCCCAGTTCCAATCCAATCCAATTAAGGAAAAGTTGCCCGCAAATTAAGGAAAAGTTACCCCCCAAAAGATCGTAAAATGAGCGAATTCAAAGTCTTGGACCTCGTGAAACCCTTCGCGCCATATCTCCCAGAGATCACCCCGCCCCTCAGAAAAGTGCCTTTTAGACAAAGAGCAATGTGGACCGCTGTCACCTTGTTGATCTTCCTCGTCATGAGCGAGATCCCATTGTACGGTATCGTCTCCTCAGACTCCTCAGACCCTCTTTACTGGCTCAGAATGATGTTGGCCAGTAACCGTGGTACCTTGATGGAATTGGGTATCTCCCCTATCGTCTCCGCATCCATGGTATTCCAATTGTTGCAAGGTACCCAATTATTATCCGTCAACATGGAAAACAAAGCAGAAAGAGACCAATTCCAAGTCGCCCAGAAATTGTTTGCTTTCATGTTAAGTATCGGTCAAGCCACCGTTTATGTCCTCACTGGTATGTACGGTATCCCATCTGAATTAGGAGTAGGTGTATGTCTTCTTTTGGTCTTACAATTGGTCTTTGCTGCCTTTTTGGTCATCTTGTTGGATGAATTATTACAAAAAGGTTACGGTTTAGGATCAGGTATCTCTCTTTTCACCGCCACCAACGTTTGCGAGCAAATGTTCTGGAAAGCTTTTGCCCCAACTACCATCAACTCAGGTAAAGGTGAAGAATTCGAGGGTGCCCTTGTCTCTACTATCCACTTGTTATTCACAAAAAGAGATAAAAAGAGAGCTTTACTTCACGCTTTCTACAGAGCTGAATTACCAAACTTGATGCAATTATTGTCCACTTTCATTGTATTTTTCGTAGTGGTTTACCTTCAAGGCTTCAGATTGGAAATCCCAATCAAATCAACTAGAGTAAGAGGTCCATACCAATCTTATCCAATTAAATTGTTTTATACTTCCAATACTCCAATCATGTTACAAAGTGCATTAACATCCAACGTGTTTATCATCTCTCAAATGTTGTACAACAGATTCCCAGATAACATCTTGATCAAATTACTCGGAAGTTGGGAAGCAAGACCAGGCTCTTCTCAATTATTCGCCGCAGGTGGTTTAAGTTATTACATGCAACCTCCATTCAATCTTACTGAAGCCTTATTGGATCCATTTAAAACCGTGATTTACATCACTTATGTGTTGGGTACTTGTGCTCTTTTCTCCAAAACTTGGATCGAAATCTCAGGTACTTCTCCAAAAGATGTCGCCAAGAGTTTCAAAGAACAAGGTCTTGTCATTGCTGGTAAAAGAGAAACCAGTGTTTACAAAGAGTTGAAGAAAATCATTCCTACTGCTGCTGCCTTTGGTGGTGCCACCATTGGTGCTTTATCGGTTTTCAGTGATTTATTAGGAACTCTTGGTTCTGGTACCTCCATCTTGTTAGCCGTCACCACCATTTATGGATACTGGGAGTTGGCCGCTAAAGAAGGTGGATTTGTCTCAAGCTTACCAACTGGTTTAGGTGAGTTATAAGCAACAAACGTTTTTAATTCCCAATTTATTAGCATCATTTTGATATAGAGATCTTATATTTACTCCAGTTATTTGTGTATTGAAGTTTACATTTTTGAAAAAAAAAACAATGTATATCAAATTTTGAAATTTTCTGCTTAACATCTTTTTGGCCTATGTTTGAGGTCCCAATGATGAGCAGTAAAAGAATCACATCGTCAATTTGTGGTTCAGATCATGTTTCTAGGAATTTTTAACAATCTCAGATGTTTTTGGGGTGCCTCATACAATTGAGAAGTGTAACTATTTTTTAGATGAATAATAAAGCTACCATTCTATTAAATATATAATGTTTGATGCATGCACGTCTTATTACGTCTCTATAATCATTTGCAGGGACTGAGGCTCGTTATCAGAATCGCTAATAACATTAATAGTCTTTCTTTGTTTGAGAGATATAATGAGTATATATTAAATTACTTGCATCCCTTCTATATAGTCTATCTATTCTATTCTGTTCTATTATTTCTTCCGGAGCCTCTTCTGTATTTCACTCCGAATTTCAGAGTCTTACGGTCTCACTTTGATGCTTCAATCCTGATGTACTCATATATCATTAGTCATCATGAGCCATCGCGTATTGGTCATCATGTTTCAGTTATTTCAATGTGATGCTCGCTCATCACATTAGGTAAAATGGATAGAATAATCATGTTTTTTTATAGAGATAATGTTACACTTTAAAAAAGGGGTCCAAAAAAATTTTGTGCCAAAATGTGACACGTTGAAACTTTATATTTTTCACATGTGAATCAGAATCTATATATAAATAAGGTCATATCCGATAATATTAGTGTGTCTCTTGTTATATATGATACTATTTCAGAATTAATCGAAACAAAAACAATATTAAACTGCTAAATATGGATTCTGTTTATGCTATAGGAGGATATTATGAAGAATTTATAAAAGAATATGATTTTGATGAAGAATTAATATTTGATAATATAATAACTTGGGAAGTAGCTTACGGATGTTTAAACAATTTTAAATTTGCAAAAAATATAAGAAATAACGAAAAAATAATAAAATGCAATGAATTTATGAGGGTATTAACAACATGTTATTTAGTGGAAGATGTTATTGATGATGAAATGATTAGAAAATATCCACCATATTATTTGACATATCCTAAAATTATAAGTGATGAAACATTTTATAAGCTATTAGAGTTATACAGTGAAAACCTAAAAGTACCGTTAGCAATAGTAGCAATAATTAAAAATAAAGAAGATATATTTTTGAAATTAGATCCGGAAGCATATGTAATAACATATTCATTTGCAAAACAATATAACAGACCTAAATGTATAAATCAACAAAAAATAAAAGCTGAAAAGGTAGAAGGATATAGTGATAAATATTCTCTTATAAGAGATGAAAATATAAATTATAAATTTAGTATAACAAAAAAAGAATATCGATTAAATACTAATTTATATTTAGAATATCATGTAATGTATAATAAATATACATATAGATTATATCCTGAAAATTTTAATGAAGAATGTGTTGGAACCTTAGGTTTAGATTATGTGGATATGTTTGATAATTTTCGTTTTGCAGCGTCATTTGAATTCAAAAATATAAAAATAAATGAAAATCTATACAATGATCCTGTTCAAGTGTCATACGTTTATCATAATTTAGAAAAATTTGATGAAGAAACATGCAGAACTGCCATATCTAAATTAATATTATCTGAAAAAAAAATTGACCAAAATATAATAAATAAATATAAACCTTATGATTTAACTAAAGAATTGCTGTTTTCTTGGTGGGTTATAGAAGAAAATTATCCTTCGCTTGAAAAAGAGTTAAATGAAGCAAGAAAGAAATATTCGTATATGAAATATGGATCAGCAACTTCTAGATATTTAAAAGAATAAAAATCATTTATATTTTTTTAAAACTGAAAATGTGTTGGTTCTGAAATTACAACTAGGATTTCTGAAAACTTGAATGATATAGCATAAACTATTTTGTTGTAGTATTACCATAGCATATTTAAATAAATAAACAATAGCAGCTTTTATTACAATGCTTTCTGGACAAATATATATTCAAAAAAAAAACGTTTTCAGAATTCTTGCTGATTTAATCAGTCTTGCTGAACAGTAGAAATGTAGTTGCTTCTGCACCTTCAGTTCTTTCTTCTTTTGGCTTCGGCTTCATACTTGAACTCGTCCTCTAACTCCAACTTTCTTCCAGTGAAACAGTACTTCTCAGGAGGCAATCTTATTCCGTAAGTTGGAACAACACCAGGCAACGGTTTTCTGTTTCTTTCGTTGGCAAGCTCGTACAACAACTCTTTTGATTGCGAATCGCGGAACTGGTACTCTGTTCTAGCAGCGATCGCCAACTTGATGTCGTCCACGGTGAGCCCTGCAGACTCTGCGTTGCTGGTTATCGAGTTGTTGTGGCCCACGCCTATGTGGTTGTTCAAAGCGGTGTTTTTCGTATTTTCCTTGGCCAAGCTGCCGTGGTCGCTGTATATCACTGCGTCCCTTAAGACTCCAGTGGTGTATCTGTAGGCGAAGTCCATCAACTGGAGCGGGACGTGTTCCTCGTAGGAGTGGATGGACTTTGCTGCAAAAAGCAAGTGGAGCAACTTGACGTCTCTAGGAAGATTGTCCTGCTGAGCCTGCTGCTGCTGTGCGTCGTGGCTATTGGTTGAGCTTGCGCTAGTCATTGTGTCTGTGCTATTTTGCTAACTACTGGTATTCTATTGCTAAGAAGTGCAATTTTCCAACTATAAAACACCCTATCTGCTATTTTTTCACTGAATTTCACTAAATATCACTAAAAATCACTCTTTTATCACCTGTTTTTACACTATTTTCACCCTTTTTACCCCATGTTGACCAAGATCCTTTACTGATTGTATCCTTTATCGAATATCGAATATTGCCAATTTTGGCCGGTTTTGAGCCCCGGTAGTTTTTCGAATTTTTTTTTTCTTTTTCAGATTTTTTTTCTTTTTGAATTTTTTTCTCAAAATTAAAAATTTTTGGTCACCAACTTAAAGGAATCTGTAATACTAAACCACTAGGATCAACAGGCAATATCGAAGATTAACCGACGAAAAACCACGCAAAAAGGGCCAAAAAGGACATTTTGAAAGCCAGTGGACCGAAAGAACGTAACAGCTGTTGATTTGTGCGAAAAAAAAAGCGAAAAAAGCGAAAAAAAGCGATCCCCCATCATGTCTATCGAACCAGAAGCCATTCTCGCGGCGCTCGACAAACAAGGAACCATCGAGAACACCGACATCACGTTCCCAGACGTGCCTCCGCAAACCCTCCATGCGATCCTCAACTCGCTCACTGCCCGTAGCATGGTCACCTACAAGACCCTCGAAAGAGACGAGTGGATTCTCACCAAGGAGGGTGAAGACACCGTGCAACACGGGTCCCACGAATACAGATTGTTGAACGAGGTCATCAACTCCATGGAGGGATTGAAAATCGCTGACGTTGGCAAAAAATTGGGTAAAGTGGGCCAATTAGGCCAGGGAAAGGCTTTCAAGAACGGTTGGATCAAAAAAGACGGCGATGTCTTGAAATTAAACGATAAATACAGTAAGGAAAGCTTACCAGAAGACGAAGTAGCCATGCAATTGAAAGAAATAAATAAAATCAACGACAAAAAGCTTTTGGCCGACTTGAAAAAAAGAAAATTGGCAACTGTATCCAAAGTCTTCTCCTTCAAAGTCGAAAAGGCTAAAGATTTCTCCACCAAAATCACAAAATTTGAAACAGATATCACTAATGAAATGGTCAGTACTGGATCCTGGGAAAATGCTAAATTCAAGCCATATAACTTCAACTCCGAAGGTATCATGCCTTCTGCTGGTGCTTTGCATCCGTTAAATAAGGTCAGAGAAGAATTCAGACAAATCTTCTTCAGTTTAGGTTTCTCAGAAATGCCTTCCAACCAATACGTTGAAACTGGTTTCTGGAATTTCGATGCTTTATATGTTCCTCAACAACACCCTGCAAGAGACTTACAAGACACTTTTTACTTAAAGGATCCAGTCAAGGCTAAGGAACCTGAAGATAAAACTTATTTGGAAAATGTCAAAAGGGCTCACGAAGGTAACGCTTTCGGCTCCATTGGTTACCGTTACCCATGGAAATTAGAAGAATCTTTAAAAATGGTTTTACGTACACATTCAACATCCATCTCTGCTGCTATGCTTCACAAATTGGCTGCTGATCCAAAACCTCAAAGATTATTCTCCATTGACCGTGTTTTCAGAAACGAAACTGTTGATGCTACTCATTTGGCCGAATTCCATCAAGTTGAAGGTGTGATCGCTGATTACAATATTAGATTGGGTGATTTGATCGGATTCATGCAAGATTTCTTTGACCAAATGGGTGTCCATGATTTAAGATTCAAAGCAGCTTACAACCCTTACACTGAACCATCATTGGAAATTTTCTCATGGCACAGCGGTTTGAAGAAATGGGTTGAAATCGGTAACTCCGGTATTTTCAGACCTGAAATGATAGAAGCTATGGGATTACCTAAGGATATGAGAGTTCTCGGTTGGGGTTTAAGTTTGGAAAGACCAACCATGATTAAATATGGTGTGAATAACATTAGAGAGTTATTGGGTCACAAAGTTAATCTTGACTTTATCGAGTCTAACCCAGCTGCTAGACTTGACGAAGAACTTTATTAATGAACACATTTTATTTATATACCTGTATGTTTTTACAATGAATGCGAAATATTTTTAAAGAAACTTAGAAAAAATTTATAGTAGGCTCGTATGGTTTTCGTTTTACAAATCACAATAGAACTAAAAAATCAACTTGATTTAACTGAAGAGTTATCAAATACCCACTTACAAAACAAACAAAACAAAAATAACATAATATTGAGGCTAAAACATAATAAATTCACAGTTGTAATTCCTTTAATCTCTCTCTCATTTGGTTTAGTATTTCTTCATTTTCTTCATTTTCTTCGGTTTTTTGAGCTTCGTTTTCGTTTGTCTCGGCAGGTTCTAGGGATGCAGTAGGAACAGCATCTACGCCATTCCATTGAACATTTGCCACATCCTGAATTACCTTGGCTATTTCTTCTTCAGCTTCGTCTTCAAGTTCAAGATCGCTCTCATCCATACCAACCATATCATCCATCATCTCTGTGATTATCCCACTTTTTGTCAACTCTCGCTGCAATTGGTTCATAGTTGCTGATAATTCTGGGAGCTTGATCAAACTGTTCACTTCGCGCATTATCCCAGTGGTGTTTGACATTTTGCCCTGTATCTTCATCATGGAAAAGCTCTCGTTGATTTGCATGGTTATCGAGCTTAACTGTGCTTTGGAATTTATCAATCTCGTTCTTTGCTTTCTTATGCGAATAAGCTCTTTGGCATACATCTTGGCAGACTTCATGTCATTCTTCTTGATAGATTGTTTGATCAACGATTCTGTCTTTTTCACCAAGGGGTTCAAGCTATTGATACTGCGGTCTAATTGGTTTTTGTTTTTTCTAAGCAAAGAGTTCACTTTTCTCATCTAATTTGAAATGGAAACAAAAAAAAGAATTAAGAGATCAAATTGTTAGTATATGTCAGCTGTATAGAGTGGTAGAACCAACTTCACATCTCTTATCTTGCTGCTATAGTCATACTTACTTGTTCTTTGGGGTCTGGGCCCCAAATGGCCTTCTTTACGTAATCCATGGTTTGAAATTCACCTATTCAAATCCAAGCACCTGATAAATCTCAGCTCTTGTGAAATTTCTGCTAGATATTGTATATATTTTCCTCAGAATGAGCATTTGATGACAGTTATTGCAGTTGGACTATAAGATGATATTTCATGCTTGAGTATATTGATATTTTGATTATTTCTTTTTTTTTGGCCTCTTATACTGTGCACTGCAACTCTGCATTTATCTCTTACTGAGTTTTTTCCTTCAGTTTAGTGTCTACGATATTGACGATTAATCCCAGATATATTCCTGAAAAGACTACAATTAGATATAAGTGGTCTACTGATAGCAAAAGGGTTACCTGATAAGGATCAAATATGATCCAAAATTACATAGTTTTGGAGCGTTTTCGTCTCTCTTGAATTTTAAAAATCAATACCGTAAATCAAAAAATATAGACACTCAATATCCATGCAAAATGGCAACACTACGGAGTATTTATCAAGTAAAATTGGCTAGATCTTAGTGATGCTTCGATCTTTGCCTTTGATTGTTTTTGGTGGGGTGTATCATGATACGTTTATAGATAAAATAGAATGCCAGTATTAAAGAAAAAAAAAATAATAATATAATATAGTGATATTAGAAACTCAAGATAATGAATTAGAAGCGGTAAATCTTTTCTATTTTTTTTTTGAAAAAACTTGGATAATGAACACAATGATGATAACAGGATTCCTGAGAACATCACAATTTCTTCTTTTTGTTCGCCAAAAAATCAGATATTGATTCATCTCCAATATCAGATAGCGGCGATTGGTCCTCTCTATTCTCAGCCATATGGCCTCTTGTCGGCGTGGTATGGTTATCAGAGAGATGTCTTTTGAGACTCTTTACAACAGCAGACTCAGTTCGCAAATTTCCATTGGATAAACTCGAGACTTCTGTGCCCGCAGAGTTCTTAGCTCCCATTTTTGCAGACAATGGAGATGCAAGACTTTTATTTTTTGAGTTTCCAGTGTTTTTAGCAATTGAAATATCTTTTTTCAATTTAGTTGGTGTAGGAGGCCTGGAAGAAGTTTTGATATTGTACTCACTCATTTTGGGTGTTTCTTTATTGCCAGAAAGGCAAATTGGTTCGTCAGATGCCAACTTTTGTTTGATATTTATTCTTTCAGAGCTTAGCTTCTTAGGAATAAGCTTTTTTTTAGATGCAAAAAGAACACCATTTGTTTTAGGATTAGGTGGTAAGCTTTTGATACTACTTGCTATTTTTGCAGGAATGCTAGAAGGTATGGCAGCAGCAGTAGTAGCTACCTTGCTTGTGCCATCTGAATTGATTTTATTATTTTCCGGTTTGGAACCTATCGCTGATTTATTCTCAGTAACAGATGAAGTCGGAGATAAGATTGAAGGTTTATGGTCCACATCATTCTTTTGAGAATTGCCATTATTTTTGCCATCTTCAACATTTTTTTTTTCATAAATGTTGTCTCCGTAATTACTTTTATTTCCATATATACTTCTGCTATTACTTCCATAAAAACTTCTATTACTCGAATAAGTGCTTCGATTGTTTGATCTTTCATAATTGCTTTTATTGCTGGAATTATGAGTGCTTTTCATGGGGTCATTATCCATGTTATGACTGCTACCATTCCTACTGTGATTGTCCTTTTCAGTAACAACATTTTCATTATTAATACTTTTAGTTCTAGCACCATGATTTGATTTCACTCGCTCGTCTGGCTTGTCAACATCCATTTTGTCCAGTTCAGGTTTATTTTCTTGATAAGATGACTTTGTTGTGTTGGGTCTATTAGGAAGCGGATTTCCATAACTATGGCTTGCTGTACTTTTGGTAGATTCTCCAGATTCCAATTTTCTTGTGGTTAATCCATAGTCAAAATCGTCTATTTTATTAGATCTTGACCGTTGATTAAACCTATCATACCTTTCATTATAATATCTAGAGTTGCCAGATTGATATTCACGCTTTTCCTCCATGAAACGATCATTTTTATTACGTCTATCATTAGCATATCTGTCATTATATTTTTCGCCAGGCTGACGTGATGGAGGTGGTCTCTTTCCTTCGTAGAATCTTTCATCCGCCCTTCTATCATCCGATCTTCTATCATAAGGTTGCAGAGATCCACGACTACCGCTTTTGTCATCATATCTTCGGTCTCTATAGTATTCATTATAGCGTGAGTCTCTACCAAACTTGGAAGAGCCCATAGGTGCATCGACACGATCTCCCTTATAATAAGGTTTAGATGAGGCATTATTATAGTTGGATGACTTCATTGGCATTCCGTTCCCTGCATTTAGAAGGCTGTTATTACCGTTCGCATAAGGATTTGAGACTCCCTGGTGCATTTGAGTCATGTTATTACTCATCTTTTTGAATCTCTCATTATCCATTTCATGACTTTCTGGAAAAGTAGGCATTTGATCGATTGATAAAGGGCGTGGACTGATTCTGAAATACTTATGGTTTAAACATTGTTCAGCATTAAAACGAGTATTAGGATCTAAGTGTAACAACTTAGACAAAAGATCTATAAATTCATCGTATGCTTGGAAACTCTTGAAATACTTGTCAAAATACTTTTCAAATCTTCTTTTCAAATTTGGTTCATAATGTTTGCTCAAGTCCACTTTCATTAGGTTTGGTAATTTATCATAACCTGGGTAGTTTTTGTTGGTAGGATTACCCAATAACTCAAATATTAGTTCTACCTGATTGATATCAGTTTTGCCCTTTAATATAGGCTCTTTTTCGAAAAATTCAGCAAAAATGCATCCGACCCCCCACATATCGACGGATGTTGTATATCTACTGTCACTTAGAAGTAATTCGGGAGCTCTGTACCATCTGGTAACCACGAGTCCAGTATATCTAGCTCTGACTTCCGAAGGGCCCCCTGAGGTCTTAGGGGCGTGTCCATAGTATCTTCTGGCTAAGCCGAAATCTGCAATCTTTAGCACATTTTTGTGATCTATTAGTAGATTGGCAGTCTTGATATCTCTGTGGTAGTATTTCATTTTGTGCAAATAGTTGATTCCTTCCAATAATTGTTTCATGAAGCATTTGATCATGGCTTCGGTGAACTGTACGTGGGGATTATGCAAGAGGCCTGATAAGTCTGACTTCATGAAGGGACTAACGAGGAAAAAATCATAGTAATGTTCGCTTTTAGAACCGAATTTACACGAATGTTTGGTGTCTTTCTCAAAAACAACGTCCAACAATGGCAATATATTGACATGATGTAGCTGCTTGAGGATAGTCACTTCTCTGAACGCTGTGATGGGAAATCCTTCCTTGTTTTCTCTGATGATGATTTTTTTCAATGCCACTAGCTTCTTGCAGACACTGCTATCCCTGGCAGTGCTTCTGGCATGGTCTGTCGCTGTGGCACTCGTTGTACCACTCGCTGTGCCACGGCTGCTGCCTTTTCTCAAAATCTTCATGTAGCACTTCATCACGCTCCCAAACGTACCCTCGCCCAACTTGCTGATCTCCTCGTAGTCATCGAGGGTCGACATGCCGTAGAACGGGATGTTGTAGATCGTCTGATTACTTGGGAATTCCATCGCGCAATGTGTTTCTCGATTTTTCCCACAAAACTTAGGTGAAAATTTCAGTAAAAGTTCCAGTAAAAATACCAATAAAAATGCAATAAAAACGTCTCCAAATCAACGTCTTAGTGGACTCTCAGTATATCGATACACAAATCGGGATTTAGCAGCTCCTTTAAGTAGCTTTCCTAGTGTTTTCCAGTCAAAATCTTTGGTTATCCCTGCTTTCTAAAGGTTTTAGTAAAGGGATACTATCTTCAATATTGCAGTTTTCCTGAAATTGGCTATAAAATGCAAAAAATGCCAACGGTTGAGAGCCCCGGGAAAACAGCGCAGAGCACATAACCTACCAATATTAAAGTCATCTCATCTAATAGACTACATATATAAAGGGTGAAAAAGCCACGAATCACAACTATAGTATACATGAAAATGCTGTAAAATACACAGAAACAAAGCGTTTTCGAATAAATATTGCACTGCAGCACAGTAGAGGAGCTCCTGGCGGGTGTTTTAGGGAGAAAATTTGCCAGAAAAGGCCTGCGCAGACCCGTAGATGTGTGTGATTTGCAAGGTTCATCGCGCGTTCTGTTGTGGAATCCACTAGAGCTCATCCCTGACAGTCTCTGTGTCGCTGGAAACAGGTCCTGAATGGCCCGCCGGATGCACCACCCTGTATTCTATGTAAAGGTCGCCAAACTCGGCCTCGATGTTGTCGTCAATGATAGGCATCCCCTTGCCCTTGATGAGCTCGATTTGCCCGTCGACAATCTTGACTCCCGCATCTCTGCTCAATGTGATGGTGTCATGCTCGTTGTCCAAAAACCCGATGACTCTGCTCCAGCCTCCGTTCATGGCCTCTTTCATCGTGACCAACTCAGTACGATAAAGATTGTTCTTGATTCTTCTGTACCCCATATTTCCCTCCTTTGCTTCTCTGTACACCGCCCACAAGTCACCCGGCACAATATCCGGATGCTGGTTGCCCTCGCCTTCTAGACGTTCTTCGTGGTTTCTAAGAGAACCAGGCTCTAAGTGTACATTGTAACTTCTTATCTTTTTCACCACTCTGTTCCCGTGGCAAACCTTGCACTTCTGACTGATCAACTTACCTTTCCCTTGACATTTATCACAATGCATCTGCATTCTTTGAACCATACCAGGACCAAACTGTCTAGTCACTATTTGAACACCTGAGCCTCCACATTTGTCACAAACATGCTCCTTACCATCCTCAGATCCAGTGCCTTGACAATGATCACATGTGTTTTGCATCTCCAAAGAAAAATCAATGTTATGACCGTTGAAAAACTGTTTCAATGTAGCCTTTAACTCAACTCTTGTGTCTTCACCTTTTGGTTTACCATTTCTTCTATTTCCTCCACCACCGAAAAAATGCTCGAATATATCACCCGGATGTCCTTGGTTTGGTGGTCCTCCATTTTTCACCCCTTCTTCTCCGTATTTATCGTATAAATCACGCTTCTCGGAGTCTGATAACACTTCGTAAGCTTCTCCTATTTCGATGAACATATTGTGTGCAGTTTCATCACCCTTATTCTTATCTGGGTGATATTTTTTACTCAAGTTTCTGTAGGCCAGCTTGATTTGCTTATCAGTGGCATCTTTTGATACTCCCAATACTTTGTAATAGTCCGCCGCCACCACCAAGCTGAAGCAGAACACCAAAACATGCAAAATAGAAAATTTCATTTCTCCAAATAGCTAACTGCTTTTATCTTTAAGGCTCAGCGAATGTGTTTCGATCAATTCCCAGAGAATATATTCGATTAATCTGTCGTTCGAACTATTGTTTCGTGTGCAAATTATTAGTCTTGAAACTTTCTCCTGTGACAAAGCAGTCTCTTATGTGAGTGACGTTTGTCTAAAGGTCACGAATCAACACCCAATTACTGTTCTATAATATCCGAACTCTACTGAAAGCTTGTATCGAAGTATTTTTCGGTGATTTACAGATATATTGCACTGATTCTCGATTTTTCATTGATTTGAGATTTTAAACACAAAATACTTGGAGAAAAAAAAAAATTTCCAAATATAGCAGCATGCTTTACGTGCGCAAATTGTACGTATCTTTTAACTAATTTTATTCAAGAAGTCTTTATTAATGAAAAGTAATTAGTAGTTAAAATGAAATAAGAAAGATCCAATAAACGGAATCGAGACAAAATTAAGATTGTTATACGAAAAGAATCAAATTGCAGTACCAACAAAGATGCGTCGCAAGATCTCCTACAACCCTGGAGCGAGCAAAAACGGACCTAGCACACCTATTTGATAAGTTTTTGTAAGTTTTCCACTTGTTGCAAGACAGCAGCCTTGGAGGTACCACCGATGCTTGATCTTTTTTCGACACTTTTTTCGAAATTGAATACTTTTTCAACGACATCGCTGCCGAATCTTGAATCTATCTGTTCAAATTGTTCGATGGTAAGTTCGCTTAACTTAACGCTATTTTCTTCAGCTGCTCTGACACATTCCCCACTTATCTTGTGTGTCTCTCTGAAAGGAACACCTTTTACTACCAAGTAATCTGCTAAATCGGTAGCCAACATATCCATGGTTAAGGCATTGAGCATTTTCTCTTTGTTAACCTTCAATGTAGAGATCACACCAGTTGCTATCAATATTGAGTGCTCAACAGTCAACAATGCATCGAATAAAGGCTCTTTGTCTTCTTGCATATCTTTGTTGTAGGTTGATGGTAATGCTTTCAAACTCATCAATAAACCTGATAATGAGCCGAATACTCTTCCTGACTTTCCTCTTAATAATTCCAATGAGTCTGGATTTTTCTTTTGTGGCATCAAAGATGAACCTGTAGAGTAAGCATCTGCTAAAGAAATGAAGTGGAATTCCCCACTAGAATATATAATGAAATCTTCAGAGAGTTTGGAGATGTGATTCATGAACAAAGTACACCAGAAAAGAGCTTCCACAACAAAATCTCTGTCTCCAACTGCGGTAAGAGAGTTTCCAATTACTCCATTGAAACCCAAACCTTTGGCGAGATATTCACGATCGATACCGTAAGGATGACCAGCTAAAGCGCCGGCTCCTAATGGACAATAATTGATTCTCTCAATTATTTCTCTCAATCTTTTCAAATCTTCAGTGAAATAAGTAGCATAACTGTTCAACAAGTGAGACCATCTGATAGGTTGAGCTTTCTGCAAATGTGTGTAACCTGGCATCAAAATGTCCACTTCTGTTTTGCTTCTGTTGAGAAGTGTTTCGATTAATTGAACAAGAATGACCTCCAATCTTCTCAATTCCTCGGTGACATACATTCTCATGTCTGTAGCCACTTGATCGTTTCTAGATCTTCCGGTATGAACTTTTCCAGCAATTCCTGTACCGATGATCTCACCTAATCTTCTCTCGTTGGCAGTATGGATATCTTCATCACCTTCCTTGATGACAAACTCCTTATTTGCCCATTCTTTTTCAATTTGTGCCAATCCTTCATGGATTTTCAGCAATTCTGCAGAAGTAATCAAATTGATCTTGGTCAAGGCCTCGGTGTACACCTTGGTGTTCAACAAATCAACTTTGTACAACACTTTGTCGTATGGCAAAGAAGCATTGTACAAGTCCATTAAAGGATCAGTTTTACCAGTGAATCTGCCACCCCATAACTTTTGTGGTTCGGAAGACATGTTTGCGCGATAAGTTGAACGTAATCTCAAAAGTGAAATAAAATAAAATAAAACCAGAAGTGTCTAATACTCTGTTCTCTGTATAATATCAAAAAGAGAATTTTCAGTTTGCTTTTCTTTGAATTTCAATAAAAAAAAACCTCTTTTTGTATCATTAATATTATCACTTTTGAAAATTATACTGGATACGTTTGCCAATTTATCTACAAATTTGTCAGTTTGGGTCCTTTTTTTTTTTTTTTTTTTTCTGTTGTACATTTGACTCTTAGTCATAGAACCTGATAATGCGGCCTTTCTCAGCGATATTGAATTTTTTCATACAGATGATTCAGTAAGCATAATGAGTCACTTTGGAAAAATCGAAAATACCAATTGTCGAAATGCTGTTGCAGTTTTCCAAATAATTAGCTGCAATCATCAATACTACATCATATTTTGTAGATCGTGTTAGTCCATTGTCAGAAATAAAGTCTCATAGCAAATCGTTTCGTCCGCGAAGGACCAGTCTTGGGAGAAAATAAAATGCAAAACAAAAAAAACAAATATAATATGTATGGTCGATGCAGTTGTTAATTTAACGCAGTTCGTTTTACAAGTAAATATGTACAACTTTTTTCACAGGAGGATTCAATCAATGCTGGAATATACCGTAGAAGTGTTGCTCGATGAGGAATCGCTTCTGTTTCCTCCCCTCTTGCTTCCGCTGCCCCTTCTACCAGCCCTGGAGCCTCTACTAGAACCGCGACCTCTCATTCCTGTACCTCTCACTGTAAAAGGGGGTTTACTGTTTGAATGTCCTCCTCTTCCTTTTGGATATCTTCCGTTTGACAAATACCTGTTGCTAGTGCTTGAGGATGATAAACCATTATTTTCTAATGATGAAATACTATCTTCAAATGGGGTGCTGCTGTTATTTTTTCTGACATCAGCACTAGAATTGCTGTAGTTCCCTCTTTCGTAATCTTTGTACAGATTTTCAGTAGAAAATGGCTTACTTTCTTTGTTAGAGGCTCTTGCTGATGGATCATACGGTATATTACTACTATCAGGCAGTCCATTACTAAAATTATCATCAAATCGCTTCGATTCTATTTCTTTCAAGGTTTTCCAATTTTGCAGACGATTTGTACTCTTAGATTTTGAGTAAGCAAAATTTAGCTTATTTTTGTTGAATTTATTTGCATTACTATTATTACCATTGTTATAATATGATTTAATTCGGATTCTTTCACCATTAATTCCACCATTTTCTTGTATCTGTTTGCTCAGCAGTCTGTAAGATTTGTTGTGTCTATATGAGCTATTATTTTGGCGAGTGAAAATCGTAAATGAGTTGTCATGGTTCAGAGATGATGCATCCTCTAGTCTTTCTTGATCCTTTTCATTTTGAAATTCGTCACCTTCTGCATAATGATCTGCGGCTTGGTCTACTTCAATGTCATCTCCTTCATAATTATCAGCATCCTCGTCATCTTCTTCTTCTTCATAGGTGTAGTCAGCATCGTATTCATCATTATAGTTGCAACTATTATCCTCAATTTCTTTGGATGATTGTTTAGTTTCAGCTTGACATACATTTGTGTCTTTTTGCTGGGGTTGAATCGTTACATTATCGGTAATATTTAATAATTTTATTGACTCTTCATTTTGCTTTTCCGTTTTTTCAAAATCTTCTTGTTCTTTACGTTGCTTTGCTGATAATCTGTGTCTGAATTCAAAGTTGAAGCCAACAGAAAAGCTTTCCATATTGATTCTATCATTACGGCAATTTAAAAGAACATAACCATTGTCAAAATCACAAAGGTTGAAATGCCATAAATTTTGAAATGCGGAATAATAACTATCATTGATTTTTTTCTGAATCTCTAAATGGTTTGTATCCTCAGTATTATTCTCGGTAGAATTCAATAACGAGTCCAAATTAAAAAAACTATTTTGATATGTCGAGGAAGCGGAGTTATCGTTGGACGCGTTGTTGTTTGAATCGGGTGACTCTGTATTTTCTGACTCTGCTTCAAATGCTGATTCCAAAAATTGAGATGATTTATTTTCATTTGTAGGTGCTGGTGTAGTTGGGGTCATTGGCAATCCTGTAGCTGATGGAATTCTATCAAAACAGCTCAATGCAAAATGGAATAGTTCCAATAATTCTGATTTGTTTGGATTGTCACTCTTACTAACGAGTATACCAATAGTGGATTTTATATTTTTCCAAATTTTGAGAAGTTGTATCTTGGCGTCCACAAACTTATTTTTGAAGAACTCATATGTAGGGCAAATTGAGAGTTCATTATAGGATGAGCTGTAAAGAAAATGTAAAGAATTAGATATAGTGTAATCACTATTTAAATAGATTGCCAAATGTTCTAGTAAAGGTTCTTTAACAGGAGATGAATGTGATACAAAAATTCTGATAGATGCGTCCTTGATTTTATCATTATAAGGATCTGATTTTTTAGTCTGATGATTTTTCATAGTTTTAAGTAATTTACCTAACTGTAACATTGTGATCCAAAGATTACCTGGATCACCAGAGGTTGGTATGAAAAACAGGTCATTCATTTGGGAGGCTTCAATATTCTTGATTTCATCTTGTAAGGAATCATCGAAAGTACCATGGAAAAATAATTTCGAGATATTTAAAGAGCCACCTACACCAAATAAAGTGATATTGAAATTTTTGTTTCCATCAGTAGCATTTATATCATGAACAGTATTTTCATTTATAAGAAATAGATTGTGGACTTTGTAAATACCCAATTTGAATTTATTTATCACTGAGTTATCTTCAATCATACCATGGATGGCATAAACTGGAACATCAAATTTTGACGAACCATCTAGGAAAAGATCCAACTCTGAGAGTTTTTCGTGTTTCACATAATTTAAAACCTTTCTTTCTTCCTCGTTGACATCGCCATTATCGTTAATTTTTGATAGTTGGTTGACTTTTGATTTTATATCTTCGCTGATGAAGGGTGAGAATGCCACGATATGCCTGAGATAAGATTCATGGATTTTTGATATACTGTCTGAGTCGAAAAACCCGAAATTACCAGTGTGAATAATGATGGAGGCGTTGTGTTTTTTGGCTAATGAGTTTAATTTTGTGAGCAGTCCGCGGATTTCTGCTACGCAAAGAATCTTGAACCCTTGGTGATCGATTATGTTTGATATGGGATCTGTGTCCATTGTTTATTGGAAGTTTATATTGTAAAATATTGCAGCTTTTTTCAATTATTCAAAAGCTTTTAAGTAGTTTCACTTGTGTGTGTGATTCATCCAAAATATCAGGGAAACTTACACCCTGTGATTCAAGGAATAGCTATTTTAGCGATTTAAATCAACAATTGATTAAACGATTTCCGGGAATTTTGACAGAAGGAAGTTGCTGGGAAGTTTAGATCATAGATGTCAAAGAAGTTGTTCGACAGCAGATATTACCCACTGCTGATGATTCTAGAGCCACGGAGAGCTAACTGACGGGAAAAAAGCCTTAGTAAAAACACCCCAGATAGCGAAACTTGATTCCTTGAGGGCGAATGGCAAGGAACTCAGGGTCTGAAGAGGAATACCAAGGGTTTAGGAAGGAGAAAGTGATACCCAGGAAGGTTTCCAGCAAGGTGGTTTCCAGAAAGATATTTCCCAGGAGGACAAAGGGCTTTAGAATTAGGGGGGTTAAGTCAAGAAAAAAAAAAGCGCCAGAAACATAGATTTACAAAGTGGCGATAAATCTGTGCTAAACGCATTCACATTAATACATCAACAAAACGGAACATACAAAAGTTCGGACATTGAATTATTACATCAAAAAACCTTTATTATAAAAATCTTTACATTAAAACACCCATAACACACACCAATACATATGAAAAACTTTTGCCAAAAAACCAGTACATCTAAAAAACCAAACCGTAAACACCTGAACCGCAGGGAACGTGAGTAATACATTAGTAAACAGTTGAATACAGTAGAATACAGCAGAGTACAGTAATATGCACCAACACGCGTACGGTTATTTGCGATGGTCTAATCTCTTCTTTGGTTAGAAACCCTTTTCACCTTAAATTGTTAGAATTGAAATTTTTTTTAAGTTTTATCAACTGTGCTCTTATAATAAAGTGAAAAATTGAATTTTTTTACGTGGACACGCTGCATCTAGAGAAAAACCAGAGATGACCAATAACATCAGGAGGAAACGTAAATCAAGCTGCGAAGCCCACCCATGAACTGATCCCACAAGACGTTGCCAGTGGTTAAAAGACCCTACAAACACGAAAAACGCCAAAAAGACGCCGAAAACCTTGGATTTCCCGCAAAGGCGATCGTTTAGACCTTTTTTCTCTCTGTTTTCCAATTCCAGGCCCGCAGATCAACCCCCCAGCCCCTCCACGTCTGAAGACACATATTTAACATTCAAAGCCCTCCCCCCCAAATGAAGCTCTCCACAACCTTTTTGGTGCTTCTCATACCATTCTGCACCCAGTCAGTATTTGGTTTGCAGAAAAACCTGCCTGCTGGCTCCAAAGAAGCCTTGGCCAAGGCCCCAGCAGTGGGTGCCGTCCTTGCACAGAAGTTCGGAGAAGACGAATCAAAAGGATCAAAGAAAGCTGCCGCGTTCAAGGACGCTGCTGGTTCACGTATAGCGGCAAATATCGAAGAAGATCTGTCAAACAAATTGCAGCTACTGAATATCGCTGCTGGAAAAGAAGACGAAACCGGTAAGAAAAAAGGTAAATGGGATTCCTTTTTGATGTCGACCTCGATGATCTTCGTCTCTGAAATCGGTGATAAAACTTTCCTCATTGCCGCTTTGATGGCCATGAGATCCCCAAGATTCGTCGTTTTCTCTGCAGCTGCAAGCGCGTTGGTTTTAATGACAATCCTCTCAGGTATCGTCGGTCACGCATTGCCAACCTTGATCTCCCAAAGAATCACCCAGTTTCTCGCAGGTATTTTGTTCCTTGTATTCGGCTACAGGTTATTCCAAGAAGGTATGGAAATGTCCAACGAAGTTGGTGTAAATGATGAGGTCGCAGAAGTGGAAGAAGAATTAGCCATGCATTCAGTAGACGCAGAAAATGACTTGGAATCTGGAAGAGGCCAATATGCTGCTGGTTCTACATTCAACAAATACGTGAAACTGTTCAAGTCTCTTTTGGGAATGGTGTTGTCTCCTACCTGGGTTCAGGTGTTTGTGTTGACTTTCCTTGGTGAATGGGGTGACAGATCCCAAATCGCCACAATCGCTTTGGCTGCTGGTAGTGACTATTGGTCTGTCATTCTCGGCGGTTGCATCGGTCACACAATCTGTACAGCCATTGCTGTCATTGGTGGAATGGTGTTGGCCAGTAAGATTTCGATGAAACAAATCACTTTGGGTGGTTCCATCACATTTTTCATCTTTGCTATATGGTATCTTTTCCAAGCAGTCTATGGTGATCATGATCAATAGAGATGATATTTCAAATTTTTATGAAGTATTTATTCCTATTTTGTAATTTATTTATAACTCGTATTGTGGTCACATTTTTCAGTGTGTATTCTCCTCAATTAAAACTTTCGATATTTTTTTAAATGTAAGAAAAACGATGTCAACTTATCTTTGTAGTCTTCAATGGAATTTACAAGATAATAATTGCCATAGAATTTCCTAAATAGTTAATCGTCAATTCGTCATGTTAAGGGTTTTCCAGCGCTCATAATCCATACATCTCTTTCAGCTGCTGCATACCGCAGATTCGATGCCAACATACTACTAACATGGATCAAATACAACCAACCATTGATAGCTGTCAATTAATTGTTTGATGTTAATCACAGTGATTCCAATTTGATAGTATAAGAAATAATGTCTGAGGCTCCAGTTTCTAGTAACGAAAATATGTCCCTTGAGGAATTATCCTCCATGCGAAAGTCTCGGCTTCAACAGCTTCGAAGCAAAAGAAAACTCGGTAAGATGCCAAGCAGTACAAAGGAACTACAAGAAGAGCCAATACTGGGGAAAGATGCAGATCACAAAGAGACAGATAAAAAAGACGATGAAACAAATCAGATCAGTGGAAAAACAAATTTTGATCAGCTGAAATCAGAGAATCTCGAAATGACAGAGAAGTCCGTTTCGCAAGAAGATGAAGGAAACATTATAACAGAAGAAAATAATGGAAATGATTCAATCGAACCAGAGTCGAAAAGAGTCAAACTATTGAAAACTGGAGGAAGAAATTACAATCCTATCACTAAGGCACCAGTCAATTCTTTCGAAATGGAATTGAAACTTCCCGATGGTGAAGGAACACTCTCAATAGTTACAAACGATGCAGAAGAAAACAAAATAATACTGCTGCTTTCCAAAAAATTTAAAGTAAATGAAACTGACGATACAGAGATCGAAGAGAAAATGAAAAAGCAGAATAAAACTAACTTTATATTTGAGACTTATAAGCAGGATTTGAAAGAGTATGAAGACGAACTTGATGCTCAAACAACAAAAATGCTCAAATCTATTTTGAAAAAGCGAATACTAGAAAGTGGACAATAAAGAATTGCAGAGAGAAAACGAACTTGTGAAACGCTAACAATAGATGAAAAACTTATTTTAATGTATATTTATTTTCTCGATCTGAGATGGTAAACTTCATTCATTATTTAGTAAATAATATTAAACTTTACCAATATTTGTGATTCTTCTACTAATTTTTCTTACTTCTTGTTTTTTGCAAATTCATTTAAATTCTTCAATATATATTAACAAGTGGGGTTTCCAAAGAGTTTAAACGTAATTGATGTTTTCCGATAAATTGTAGAATATACAAATTTGAATCAAATGGGTCTAAACTTTTACACCAATATGGATAGCAGCAACACCAAAAGTTAAGTTTTCATAACCTGGAGAGTAAAATCCTGCATCTTCAATCATTCCTTTGAATTTTTCTTGACTTGGGAACTTTCGAATACTTTCTACCAAATATTGATAACTGTCTCTGTCATTAGCGACTAATTGACCCATCAAAGGAATCATGGTAAAACTGTAGTTAGAGTAGATGGAATCTAAGATAGAGTTTTCCACCTTGGAGAATTCTAAGACGGCTAAGATTCCACCTGGTTTCAAAACTCTGTAGGCTTGTTTCAACCCTTTTTCGATATTTGTGAAATTTCTGATACCGAATGCGACGGTATATAGATCTTTACTGTTATCTTCAATTTGATCCAAGACTTCTCCGTTTTGTTCGATGAATTCTACACGCTTTTCAGGTTCAAAAGCATACTTGGTGCTAAGAAATCTTTTTCTACCTTCATTCAACATGTCATTATTGATATCAGCAACAGTGATTTTGGTTCTGTTATCCCCGTATCTGTTCAAGGCGTGATCTAGCAATCCAAAGGCGATATCACCGGTACCACCAGCGACATCCAAGAACTGTAAACCTGGCTCACCTGCTTTGGCACCCATATCCAATTTGTTGATTAAATGGTCTTTCCAGAGTCTGTGGATACCAAAAGACATGAAATCGTTCATTATATCATAGTTGGAAGCGACGGAGGAGAACACGTTTCCCACCAATTTTTGCTTCTGTTCTTCTGGGACCTGTTTGAATCCAAAATGGGTGGTTCCCTCGCTGCCATGCTTGTGGCTGGTGCTTGGTTTTTGCCCATTTGACACAGCTGACAAAGAATTGAATCTTCTAAGAGTAGCAGCAGAGTTGGCCAACCCCAATTTTCCACCAAAAGTGTTGAATTTGTACATTTTTTTGGCTGTAGTCTGTGTATTTCGATAAAATAACCTGTTTGTTGCTCGGTTAGTTCAACGTAATTGAATATGATAGGTTTATCTGTATATTCTGGAATAGAGCTTGAAAATTTCTCTTATAAGAGAAGCAAGAAAAAAAAAGGTGAAAAAAAAAAATTTAAAAAAGGTGCATAAATAGAATTCAACATTGATTGGCCAATTAGGAAATATTCAACATTGAGAATTATATATTTTATTATAATATTTATTAAATTTATCATTTTTGATCTGCGGGTAAAAGTAACATATTTTTCCAATTGATATCGCACAAGCAGTAATGAACTTTAACAATCTTCTAGTCTTCTTAGCAAATACTCAATCTCTACTTTTTTGGTCAAAGGAATGACCCAGTCTCGGTAAACCTTGACCAAGACCTCGGGTTTGACCTTGCTGTGAGAATGCTTTACCAATGGGTCTGTACCGTAAGAAATGGCCTTTTCCGTCAATCTTTGCAATATTTTCTCTTCGACCTGGGTGTTTGTGATCAACTTCATCAATGCATCTACGTCTTTCCGTTTGATCAACTCAGTGTATCTTTCTTTATCTGATAAAAACTTGCTTTCGGCGACAAATTTACCAAAATGGATCCGTCTGGACAAAGATTGCAAGCATGCCAAATCTGACATAGTGCAGCTTCCCAAGTTTTCCAATTGCTCACCTTCTCCGCAGCAGATCTCAGGCACGACGTTTGAGGTGTAGTGTTTGAAAATCTCCTCGTTGACGTTGATCTCTTTGTTGTAGCTTGCAAGAATCTTTGGGTATTTGATAGGTGGGAGAATTGGCTCGGGCAACTGTGTAGCAGGATCAAAGAAAGACACTTCGTCAGGAGCCTGGAAACGTCTGAGCTGAGCCTCGATTTTTTCTTTCTGCAACAAGGCGTACTCCACAAAAGACCCGTCAAAGTTTGGGATCGGGTACTGGTTGTTCTGGTAGATGGAAGGGGTCATGTAGAACTGCAGTCTTTCAATGAAGTTGAAGATAATCGTATCCTCCATGCGCACGAGCACGTCTCTGATATTTGCTAGGTGCAACACGCTGTTGGGGTCCAAAAAGTCCATTTTAGATTCGAAGGAGGAGATTTTTTAAAAAAAAAGATTCAAAGTAAAGATCGGTGGGATGTTGAAAGGTCGCGTCAACAAGCAATATCTGAACTTATTGGTATTTTGATACTTATTGGTATTTTGATACTTATTGGTATTCTGATACTTATTGGTATTCTGATACTTTTTGGTATTTTTGGTACTTTTTGCTATTATTTGGCTTTCTTTCAAGTCCTCTGAAGTTCTTTGATAAGAAAAGTACACCTTTTATTCAATTATATCCAATTGCATCCAATTATATCCAATTATATCCAATTAAATCCAATTAAATCCAATTCGTCTATGTAAATGTCAAGTGTCGATCGCCAGGATAGAGTCATCTTGTGATTAAGAAAAAAGGGTTACCGCCCAAGAAAAGTTACCGGTCCGGAAGATCCGATAAACTTACGGATAACCCTTCACAATCATACGGCATTTCTCCTTCGCTCTTTCCTTCCTTCCGGAAAAACCGTAACTGGTGATTCGAAAAATTCGAGTCCGGAAAAACCCTAAAAAACTGGACATCGGAAAATCCATAAATTAAGATTTCCCCAATCCGGTAGACCATTGAGCCGTGCCGGAGTATTTTTTAATTTGCAAAAATTTTCAGGTTTGAGTCACGTGACACGCTTTTTTTCAGTTTTTTTAATTTTTTTTAGTTTTTTTTTTTTCAGTTCCCTCCCCGTTTTATTATTAGTAACATGCAGCCTAATCTAGATGCATCGTCTCCATACTGGGAATATTCGATTTGAATCGGTGGACCTTGATCCAGCACTGTTTCCAGATCGCCAGCAACCCACTCAGCCAAAACTCGTACAAACACGCTAGAAGACCCACCGTGACTCGATCCAACCTCCCCTCCATAGAATACTCCTCCATTGTTTGTTTTTCTGCTGCTCCCTGGTCTAGTTCTGCTGCATGTGCGATGATTCCCCCAAGATCAGCCAAAAGAAAACCATATGAGGACTCGGACAACTCGAGCATTCTCGCTCGCAGGGCCCGCGCTAACACAACCATCGGGTTTTCCCCAAACTCGCTCGGCCCCAGCCAGGCAAGCATAGCTGGCGTGATTCTGCTGCAGCAGGTCTTGCAAACCCCCCAATCGTCTGCCAATTTGTTGCTGCCGTTGCTGCTGCTGGTCCAGCAGCATCCCTATCATGGCAGTATAACGTCTCCATTGACACCCAGCGCAGAACTCGACAGCTCAAACAGCTATTTCAAAAGATTGTCGCTCGTCCCAGAAATCGCTGACCCGCAAAATGGTTTGGAAAATCCAAGCTCTACAGACACCCTTGATGGCAACAAATCTCCACTTCCAATCAACGTCCCTGCAAGTATTACAAGAAATCACACCATGACCTATGGAATGAGTTCGGGTAAAATCCCACAAATTCAAAGAAAGCAGTCCCAAACTCAGATCCAGACTAACCTTTTTTTTCAAAAATCTGCAGATTTCTCTTACTCCAACCCTTCTGGAATGCCACCAATCAACAAATTCAATTCAACTGCTAAACCTATCAGTAGCAACAGCACAAACTCGCCAATCGCTAGTGGGAAATCCAGTACATCCTTAGCTTCTTCAATATCCTCTACTCGACCGCTCTCAATGGGACAGATATTGTATGCTGGTAGAAAATTATTATTTGTATCTAGTGAGATTTATTCACTGGTGAAGAAATTCAACTCAGTGGGGAGTAATGAAGATGCCTCACTACAGGAAATAATAGCACAATACATCTTGAATTGTAAAAAAAAAATCAATCTACTAGTTGAAGTTTTGGAACAATTCGACAACAACACAAATGCTTCTGATTCAAAATCTCCAGAACTTGTTTTGCTGGTTTTAATAGCAAATATAATGTTTTTCAAAAAGTTCATTGAATTTATTTCCACTAATATTACAGGCTTTGTTCAATGGCAAGATACCTGTTTCATAAGGCTGCTTCTTCTTTCCATATATGGTTGCTACAATGAGTTAACAAACGTATATAAATCATTGTTTTCTCAATCAATAATCTCAACTTCGTCAAATAATAGTAATGAGTCAAAGGATTCTGCTAATACAGAACCAAAGTTAAAATCAGCATCATCGAATCTTTCGTTGAAAAATCTAACAAAAAATGAGATCCTCTTGAACGTTTCAAACATATCTAGAAATGTTTCTCAAAAATTATCAAAGACGATCATTGAATCTCCTTTGGATTTTCCTAATGGAGCAGCATCTGCTTCTAAGCCGTCTAATGTACCGACGCGTCATCAAGAAGCTTTAATAGAGTTAGTACAAGTATGTCAAAGAACACAAACGTTTGCAGATGCGATCCAGAAGAATTTGTTGGACGAAGTTTCAATAACCAAAACCAGTTTGGATACTTTCATTTCTACCATTATAAATTTCCTAGAAATTTTCAAAAAATCATTATTGATAGTTGAATCAGAGAACAATGGGCAATTTTTAACTGGTACAGCCAGTTACTCCGTAATTCAGGATTTGAGATCTTTCAGAGCTGAAATGTCAAATCTCAGCAGAGCTTCCAAAGATTTGATTTATATCACAAGTCACTGAGATACGAACTACAAGCAACACATATATAGTAACATTTCTCACCTACACAGATATGAAATTTTGTTGTTTTCCTATTTAGTGCTGCGTAATGAATTTTGGTGGTCAAATAGAAAAAACATTTATCAAAGATGAAATACTCGGTAATTATCTTTGAATGAAACAACTATTCATTTACTGTTCACTAGGTGTATTCGAAAGATATTTTACAAAACTTACTAGAGTTTTTGTACAGGATATTCTATTTATTTACTATTAACAAATGGGTTTCATTCCAGTTATTTACTTTTTCTGTTCTATTAATCAATATATATTTTAAAATCGGAAAATTGCCAGAACTTTCACTATTCCCTGAAACGTCTTTGGGTCAACTCTCTGTTTTTGGTTTTTCTTTTTATTCACTTTTCAGATTTTTATTTCATTCTTTTTTTTTTCAATTTAAGATCCAATAGAGTAAGCCAGTTCACAATTTGACTTGGTTTTCTTGAGCACTCAAAATACTACTGACTACTTCGTAAACACCTAAGAAGATAGATCCACCAGCACTGATCCACATAGTACGAGGACCTATGCCCTTTATAAAACCTTTGTAGCCATCATGCGCAATGATATCGTCTTTTATGATTTTTGCGATTGACATTGTTTCCTTATGCAACATTATTCTGGTTTTGATGACATCTAATGGGGTAGTTAATGCTGCGGCGATACCACCAGCTATCGAACCACAAATCGCAGATTTCCACAAACTCAATTTTTCACCGTCATTTTTAGTTGTAGCGAAGTTTTTCTTCATCCATTCGTACAAAGGAAATTGAATCATTGTGAACGGGATCTCTCTGAAAATAGTGATGGACCAGCCTCTGTAAAGACCCATGAAGCCTTCTTTAGAACGAATAATGCTCTGCAACGATTGTAGACTACTCATTCCTTCTTTGCAAGTCTGCGTACGCTGTTTAATTACCTCACAAGGGACACGAACCAAGCAAGCAGCAATTTCCCCAAAAGAGGCAGCAATCATGTGTGTTGCCAGCAACGGCAAGTTCTGTCTCATAAATTCCGATTTTTTGATTCCATCGTACGTTACAAAAAACAATGACGCCGAAGGTGCAGAGGCGATCGTCACTGATCCCAATCCGTTGTATATGCCTTTCCAGCCCCCATTAGCGAAAAATCCTCCCTTTGCCTGCAAACGCGTCTTGATGGTATCTATAGGAAAAAACACCAAGTCTGTGGCAGTCCCAGCACAACCTCCTGAGATCAAGGATACGAAAAACGGGTCCATTATGTATGTTTGTATAATATTCGGGGGGTAAAAGCGCGATTTTTGATGTAAAGTTGCTGCAATTTTCACGATTTGTGCATCTATCGAAGCAATCTGTTTTCTAATCCAGCTGTTAGATCTTGGAAACCGTTTCAAAACACGTCTTATTCGAGGAATGTATCGGTATTTAAAAGGATTCTATCCATATCTGAAAGACTTTATCGTGTATTTTACACCTTATTTAGAGAGATTTCGATATTTCACGGACTTCTTTGAACAATGTATGAAAAAAAAAAAAAAAAAAAAAAAAGAGTGAAAAATACTCAAAGATTTTAATCGATCTATCTAGAGATGAGATTGATTAAAAAGAGTCAAAATTATGAAAGGAATCGAGTCGTAATTTGCAAATCAGTTAAATTAAGAACTGGGAATTTTTCAGTTTTGGGATTTGAATAGCAATACAGATAGTAGAAAACTCGCAGAAATGAAACACCCGTTTTCCTCTTTAATCATCAGCAAAGATGGCAGTTTGATGTTTGCTGCAGTGAAAAACACCATTTTGATGATAGACTTGCAAAAAGGCGAGTTGTTAGACCAATGGAGCGACGAGGTGGGGACAAACTTTGTCATTGAGAAGAAATTCGAGAAAATTATCCAGAAAGCCAAGGAGCAGCAGGATGACAGCGCCGAATCCGCACAGGAGAGCGCTGTTGAGGGAAAACCAGCCAACGAACAGGACGAGAACCCAAAGAAGAAACAGAAGAAACTCCCAAAGACCCCTACTCCAGGCCCGGGTGCCCCTGAGATCTTCAACGATATAAAGAACATGTGTTTGTCTGCGCACGAGAAATATTTGGTGATAACCACGAATTCAGATAAAGCAGTGGTGGTGTTTGAGATCTGTCAGAAGCAAGACCAGGCTGCCAGAAGTCTCAGGTTAGTGAAAAGACAGCCTTTTCCAAAGAGACCATCGGCCATTTCTGTGTCTGGAGACGAAAAATACGTTATAATGGGCGACAAATTCGGCGATGTGTACCGCATGGAGATCGATTCACCAGTGATTGAGGATTTGATAGACACTCCAGCTGTCAAGGACGTCTCCACAAAGATGGAGCCTATTTTGGGACACGTTTCGATGTTGACCAGCTTGGTATTGTACGGGGACAACCGTATTCTTACTGCGGACAGAGACGAGCACATCAGAATGTCGAGATATCCAGACTCGTTTCTCATTGAGAAGTTTTTGTTTGGCCACGGGGAGTTTGTCTCGCAGTTAGTTCTTTTCAACGGCAGCTTTTTGGCCAGTGTTGGTGGTGATTCATATGTGCTTTTATGGGACTTGGGTGCCGTAACCAACAAGCCAATCCAAAAAATCGATATTCAGCAACACATAGCGGCTCACTTGACTGAGAGACACGCTGTCCCAGAGAGGTGGTTGAAAGAGGGTAAGCCTGCAAAGGAGTATGCGGTGTCGCACATGGTTTTCGACTCGGAGTTGCAGAAATTGTTCGTGTTGGTTGAACAGACAGACGTGCTACTAGTGTACAAGTTCAACAGCGCAGAACAGCGTTTTGAGTTCGACTCGGAGATCCACGCCCCGGGGGTCGTGATCGACTTTGCGATCTTGAACCACACTGAGATCTATTTGGCTCTTGACGCCCCAGAGTTGCTTGCAGTGTATTCTTTGACCAATGCTGCCTTTGTCAAGGACCCGCGCGATATACTGTGTTTGACGAACATCGAGATCGTAGATGGCAAGAAGTACCCGTTGTACACGGTGAACCAGCTCCGCAAGCGTAGCGAGCATTGAGAAACCATCGCTGCGAGAGAAACGAGCATTGAGAATCCTTTTTGTTCTACAAAAAACCACCAATTTACTTCTTTTTGTCCAGTATATCAATATATGTCATGTTGAAATTTAAAATTACCGCTTTAGGAAATATTTACCCGCCCTACTTTCCGTTTTAGGAAAAAGTGCGGATAAAATTTTTTAATTTTTTTTTTTTCAAAAAATTTTTTTTTTTTTTTTTTCCTGAAAAATTTTTTTTTGGTGAAAACTCTCTATTAAGAGAAAAAGTCATGAATAACGAGCATATACTAAGAAGCCCATATACAAGCTGATACAAGCAATAGTGGAGAAAAACAGTGTATTGGTATTGGTTGGATAAAACCATTCAAATAACCAGTAAACGAGCCTTTGAAGAGCTTTCCCAGGAGAATTCTACGAGATTAAGTCCAGGAGAACCGAAAAATGTTCAAATATTCCAATCTCAGCAAGTTTGTGGTGCTGTTGCCGCAGTACTCGCGACCATTCAGACGTTGGGCCAGCACGGCAGAGCTGGCCCCGGCAAGAAGCGCAAACGACGCCGCTGCCGCAACCACAGTCATCAAGATCGTGCCAGACACCACAGACGTCAACGAATTGGAGCAGCAGGACCGTTTGATCCGCGAAAGAAACAACGAAACCGCAAAACTGACCAACATCAAGGTGCACAAGCCTGTATCGCCAGGTCTCAGATGGTACAGAGCACCTATCTTTGACTATTTGCACAAAGGTAGCCCAGTGCGTGCCTTGACCATCCCAAAGAAGCAGCACGGTGGTAGAAACAATAGCGGAAAAATCACTGTCAGACACAGAGGTGGGGGTCATAAAAGAAGAATCAGAATCGTGGATTTCAAAAGAGCTGAACCTGGCCCACATTCCATTGTCAGAATCGAATACGACCCTAACAGAACAGCACACTTGGCTCTTCTCAAAAATAAAGAATCTAGAAAATTGTCATACATCTTGGCCGCAGACGGGTTGCGTGCTGGTGACGTTGTTGAATCTTTTAGAGCAGGTATCCCAGAATCATTAATGCAAGAAATGGGTGGTAAAATTGATCCTGCCATTTTGTCTGCCAGAACTTGTCAAAAGGGAAACTGTTTACCAATATCCTTGATTCCTGTAGGCTCCATTATTCACAATATCGGTATTTTACAAAACGGCCCAGGTAAATTCTGCAGAGCTGCAGGATCATATGGTAGAATCATGTCCAAGATCCTAGCTAAGAATAAAGCAGTTATTAAGTTGAAATCAGGTGAACATCGTTATGTCCATTTGGAGAGTTGTGCTACCTTGGGTATGGTGAGCAACGCCGAACATCAGCACGCAAAATTGGGTAAGGCTGGTAGATCCAGATGGAGAGGTATTAGACCAACAGTTCGTGGTTTGGCTATGAATAAATGTGACCATCCTCATGGTGGTGGTCGTGGTAAGAAAAAGTCCCACAAGTTGACTGTCTCTCCATGGGGTCAATTGGCTAAGGGTTACAAGACCAGAAGAGGTAAGAATGTCAATAATATGAAGGTCAAGGATAGACCAAGAGGCAAGAGAGCTGCTAGAGCTTAGACCTGCTAGAGCTTAAAACTAAAAAAAAATAAATAAAAAAAACTGGAATTCAAAAAGGTTTTAGAAACACTGTGCTGATCCCACAGTTTATATTTGATAGATCGTGTATTACAGATGGTTGGTATTCGATAAATGCCTTTCTTTTCGTGAATAGTAATAGACATCACAGGAAATATATCAGCTTATATATTCCAATTTTCACAAGTTATGAATTATCAGGTTCAACATTCATCAATCATCGTTTCCTTTCTCACATTGTAAATATATTTATATAACTCGCCATAAATAATAATTATATATGTATTTGTATGTATATATAATCAAGACAATTTCTTTTTAGAACATCACTTTCTGGCTATTTTGAAGCCATAACATCATTTCGTTGATGTCATTTCGTTGATATCTTTTCATTGATATCTCTTATATTGTAAATACTGATGCAAAGATCTTGAAAAAAAAAGCGTGAAAAAAAAAATCCCAAAAATAACCCTCGAAAAGACTTCAAAAGCAGTACACTAGATAGAAAGTATATCTACTTTGAGCAATAAATCTTTGGGAAACTTCTAGAAAAGTTTGATCGGAACTGGAAGAACTGAAAGTAATTAGTTCAAATTGAAATAGTTTTTGAAAAATGCAAGTCCAGGTAGATCCAACTGAGGACACTGAGTGGAACGATATTCTCAGAGAGAAAGGTATTATTCCTGAGAGACCAAAGTCACCAACTGACGAGTTGGATGAACTTCTTCAAGAAGCAGTAGAGAAAGCTCACAATGAAAGATTGGAACATAAAACTATGGACGAGCTCGATGAATTGGAAGACGAAGAAGACGAAGACTTTCTCAATTCATACAAACAGAAAAGATTCAAGGAAATGCAGCTGCTAGCCAGTAAGAGTAAGTTTGGCCAAGTGTATCCGATCGCAAAGCCTGAATATCAACAGGAGATCACAAACGCAAGCAAAGACGGAACCTTTGTCATAGTTCATTTATCTTCAAATTCAAAATTGCAGTCAAGATTGTTGTCTGATCTTTTCATTCAAGCTGCGTCAAAATTCAAAGAGATCAAATTCACCGATATTCAAGGCTCGCGAGCAATAGAGAACTATCCTGAGTCTAATTGTCCGACTTTATTGGTATACCATAATGGCCAGGTGTTGAAACAACTCATTACGCTTGTTGAATTAGGAGGCAATGCCACAACTTTGAAAGATTTAGAGAAATTGTTGGTCGATGTTGGTGCCATAGATCATTCAGATAAGCGTTTAGTTGTCAATCAGGATGATGAGGATTTACAAGAAGCTCACAAACTAAGATTTGTCAAGAAAACTATCAGAGACGCTAACGTCAACAAGAACTACGAAGACGACGATAATGATGACGATTTTTTTGATTAACTACAACGATAAATTTAGCAAATTTCTATAACTGTGTATTCTTTTTATTATTATTATTATTAATATTTCAGGATTTATAAATGTAACTCAATTTGATCTACTCTGCTTCAATACTTTCTTGGCATTATTTGCGATAGCAGGACAATAATGATTCACTAACAAACAATTCTCCCAAATGGTAGCAGCTTCTGCATTACTTCGGTTTAAATGAGGAGAATCAATGTTAAACACACCATTTGCGATTCTATCTTCAACACTGAATAAGTTTTTCACTTCCGGACACTTAACCAAGAATTTATTCATGAAATTCAAAATTGATAAAGTAGGTTTTTCGCTAGTGTTCAACATAAGCATGTAAAGTCTTTTGGTGAAAGCTAAATTCCTAAGCTTAACATTAGCAGTTTGCTTGATGAAAATCGATTCTAATGTACGGATAAGCAATTTGATCGATTTGGAAATTTCTTCATCCAAAGATATATCTACCAAAATACTGTATAGCACATCAATAAATCGAGACATATCCATTTTAACAACTCTTGAGCTTGTACTATTTGATTGCAAAGTAAATGCAGTAATAATGCAAAATAAAATTTGTTTGATCATATGGTCATTGATATGGGTTTCTTGAGAGATATCTGTGATCAACTCTTTCAAAATAGTCAAAAAATCTCCAATTAATTCGATATTAGCCATAAAACCATATTTGGCTAATCCTTCCAATACTGTGGCAAGTAGATGATCATTCTGGGTTTTCAAGACTTGTAAGTAATTAGCCAAAACAATTCTCAATATTTCAGCCTGATTCTTATCTCTTTCCTCAACTGATACCTGTAATTCAGCTTTACGCATTTCTTCCTCAATTTCTTTACGCTCTTTTCTGGCTTTTCTTTCTTTTTTACTCAAATGTACTCTATTTTTCTTCTTCAATTTTAGCTTATTTGAATCATCATCGTCTTGAGATCCTTGTGGGTCATAATCTGACAATATAATTAGTGAAAGATATAACGCAAGAACATCTTTGTTGCAGTTGAATTTGCGCTGTTTCAAATTTTTAGAGATAATTCTGCAAACGTCAAACGAAAATTTACCAAAAGTGGCATCTTCTTCCAATTGTTTAGTCAATACGGCAATACATTTATTGAAAACTTTAACGTTTCTATCTTGCTCACTGTCTTCATCATAGAACTTAGGAAGACTACCTTTGAATCTGAAAACGAACCGTATAATGATCTCTAGTAAATCCTCAACAAAATTGAAATGAGAAAGCGAAGACACTAGCTCACAAGCAGAAGTAATTGAAAGTCTGGCCAACATTGGATTACTACTCATTTTTTTGGAATTTTCAACTATCAAATTCACGTATAACTTATAGTTAGCTAAAATACCTTCTTCAAAAATTCTCAATCTAGCGATATCTTTTGAAACTTTTTCTTTCTTTTCCATTTCTGTCAAAGGACGTATCTTATAACCAGGTACAATACTTTTGAAAACTGGGACCAACGCCAAAAATGAAAATCTGGAGGTGTTCTCATTTTTCAGCTGAGCCATTTTACGTAATCTAGTCAAAAAATGCAAGTTTTCTTCGGGTTGCTCTGTGAGTTTCTCGACCATTTCAGCGATATCTTCTTGGAGTTGGATAAGCTTCTCTTCGCTGCTCAATTTATCGGACTGCTGGTACACTTCCTCTTCTTCCTCGTTCGCACCATCTGTTTCGGTGGTTTGTTTATTGTCGTTAGTTTCAGTCTCCTCGTCTGATTCTTCCTCATCTTCGCTTTGCTTGCCCTCCTCTTCTTCTCTGACAGTCCTCTGGATTCTACCATCCAGCGTTTTGATCGGTAAACCTTCAACCACTTTTTTGGTTTTCAAGGTTCTTGGCACGTTTTCGTAATCCTGTTCCTGGTTCTCCCAATCGCTCGCATCGCTGTCTTCTTCGCCTGATTCAACATTAAAACCCCTTGTATTGAAAACCCCCTCTAACATTTTATCTTCTTGCAAACGCTGCTTCTTGAGCTTAGCAGCAGATGCGGATTCATTTTTTCTTTTAGCCATTTTCTGTTTAAACAAATATAATATATCTATCTATAGATAATACACTCCTCTATTATTCAAATAAAGCCTCTATAGGAAATCAATAAAATTCAAGAAATAATATATATTCTATATATTTCAATTACTTAATATATATTGCAATTACATATTATTCAATATATGGTTTCTTGAAATAATTTTTTTTTATCAAAAAGCTCGATGAGCTATGAAAAATTTCATGCAGCCAAAAAAAAAAAAATTATCAAAAATAGATCCATCTCTAGTTTTAGAGAGCTCATCTCGAAATATCAATACTATAAAACAGTTTATGGGCTGTCAAAGACAGCAATTGCCTGGAAAAATAACAGTTTAGGTTATCAAAGACAGCAATTACATAGAAGATAGATAAATAATTAGCGAAATTGGGAATAATACTTCTCTTCTTCGAATCTTTTGTTGACTAATTCTATCACTTCTTTCGGATATACATCTTCAGGTTGTTTTCCACCGTTCAAAACTTCTTTCTCGTGGAAACTCTGCTCATCTTTGGTCATGATAACCACATTCTGTAAGGAAAGCTTTTCGCCAGCTCTCCATCTCGATAATTTTAGCTTTGTAGAATATCCCAGGATAGGCGACTTGCCTCTGAATATCTCTTCAACAATATAAGGAATGTCTTTGAGGGAGATTGGAGTTGTCTGCTGTTCTCCGATTCTCAGCTGTTGGGCAGCCAAACTTAGTAACAAAGAGTCGTATATTTTCATTCTGTTCTTTCCCTCGATTGGTTCGATTGGATAACCAGCAACTGTACATAGAAGGTGCGAAACTATGGCTAAACCAAACATAGCTGGAAGAGGACTCAACACAGGTAGGATACGAGCTCTAAAGCTTTGAAGAACACTAAGTTCATCAACTTTACCCTTTTCGAATTCCGCATCAGGCAAAGGTAACAAAGATGCCTTTCTAGGGTCAGGCTTTTCTGCAGAGAAAGCAACTATTATGCCCTCTGTTATTCCTTTTTTCATCAATCTACGGCGCACAGACTTTATTAAAGGATCCTCTTCAGTGACTCTTAAATCTCCGATATTCAATCTGGTTGGATCACTCTTTGTACCAGCACCCCCAGATGCTATTACTGGAATCTTATTATCGTGACAGTATGCTAGCAAGTCAACTTTGGTATCTATGTTATCAATACAATCAATTATCCAATCAGGCATATCTCCATTATCAAATTTCACAATCTCGCTATTCTCTTTATTCCACAACTTGTTTTTTATATCGATTTGACACCAAGGTGTGATTTCTAGTAAATGGTCTCTCAAACTACTAACTTTCGAAGAGCCAACATCTTTGAGAGTGGCTACAGCATGTCTATTCAACGAACTCAAAGACACCTGATCAAAATCGATAATATTTATTCTGCTCACTCCAGATCTGGCAAGCATTGTAGAAACAGTAGACCCTACTCCACCTGCTCCAACTACAGTAACTTTCAATTCACGAACTTTTTTCATTCCTTCTTCACCGAGGAAAGCATAGTTTCTTGCAAGCTGTTCTCTAATTAGTTCTTCATCATACTTGCTGTCTCCACTCAATTTCTTTTTGCCTTTAGGCTTGGTTGGTTTCAGAACTTTGCTATTAAGATTCTTAACGCATTCAGGCAAATAATCCTGAAATAATTGGACACCAACCGTGGTCAATACAGCAGTAACCACGGCTGTCACAAATATGGAATTGTTTTTCATATTGAACAGTTAGAAATATATGGGTAATCCATAGCTTTATCGCTCAAATTTTGTATTTTATATTTCAAGAAGATATCCATGATTATGGTGTAGCTCATCTTTTTTATTTTTTTTTATTTTTTTTTTCAGTATTGATGCTTGAGATAAATTTCAACATGAGAAAAACAGAAAAAAACCCAATATCATACTCTGAATAACATAATTCTACGAAAAAGTTCTGGAGTTTTGTGTATATGACCTATTATTGCAAGAAAAAATTGTATAATCTACACATTTATATCAAAATTGGGATAAAATAAACATACAAAATGAATAGTAGTTGTCTCCATATATTATAATTATAATGATTATACAGTAAAAAATCAGGAAAGTTTCTTTGGCCTTGATTTCATTTTTGCAATTCTTGCTTTCAAATCCGAGGTTACTTGACTAGCCCTTTTCCAGTCATCCAGATCAAGATTCAAAGAAGGTGGCTCGGGCTGAATTTTATGGTAACTCTGTGTATTTTTTGTTGTAAACTGACTGTTTATGGCATTGGCGATCCCATTGCCTCTGATCTCCTTTTCGTCCAACGATAATCTCCCTACACCTGAATTTATATCATTTGAGGAAACAATACCTAAATCGTGTTTGATCGAATATCTAGTAGGAGCATTTCCATTATTGAATCTCAGAGCACCTCCGTATGATAAACGGGAATTTGGCTTCGAAGCAGTCTTATTATGCAAATCTTTGTATTTTTCTTGTAGATCATGAAGCTGACTGGATGTGTTATCATAATCAACCTTCATACGAGAAAATTGGGTCTCCTTAGATTTCAATTGCATTCTATAATTGGCCAGCTCATCAACAATCTGCTGAAACTGTACAGTCAAGTTTTCAAGTTCCGATTGTAATGATTCATTTAGCAGTTGTTGCTTGGATAATTTTTCTTGAAGCTCTAAAACCACATTTTGGGCTTCTTGTTTTTGTTTTAGCCACGATTGTTTTTCACTTCTTAATTGCTGTAGCTCCTCTAATTCTTCACTGTTCATGTGTGAAATACTATTAGTCGCAGCATTGTAATTGTGATTATTTGAATCCTGAATATTATCAAGCCTACTAGACAAAATACTGGATTTATTTCCAATTGACATCGTAGTCAATCCTCTCATAGACTTATGTGTGCTCTCTGCGCGTTTTAATGGAGATGAAGCTTCTCTTTTACTTGGAATGTTAGATGCGTTACCAATATTGGAATACAGAGGTGGTGATAAAATCGTTGATTTGATACTATCATTTTCGAATGATATTCTAGCCGCAGGTTTTTTCATTAGTTTTGATCTTGAATCACCATTTATATTTTGGGTCGACGAAGCTTGGCGTTGAGAAGGTTGAGAAGCAGCTGGCTGCTGTCTCACGGATCTTGAAGCTGGTGGAGGATTTGACAGCGTCCCATTAGAAATTGGTGAATTTTTATTAGTACTAATAGGTTTCACTTCAGCTTTTTCACAATATTCTTTTATTTTTTTCATCTTTATATCATCAATACTTTCCATATAGGCATTTAATGGCCTTTCACCTACAACTTTCATTAGTGTACCAATAGTCTCCTGGGCTAAATTACGAACTGGAGCTTGGGTATCAGAGGCACCTTTTGTAGAAGCTTTCATAATCATTTCTATTTCAGCTTGATCTGGCAAGTTTTTCAAGTTACACAAACATCTTGATAAAAACTTAAAAATTTCTTCTTTGGTTTTTGGAATTTTGCATTTTTGAAAAACGTTGACTGTTTCCTCTAAAACATCTCCCAAAGATGAATATTTAAACATTGTATCTAATAATTTTAACAATGGATCTAAGACCGACGGTTTCTTTTCTTTGGTTCTTTCCAATACTGGAGAAAATAAGATAGGGATATACTTGTTAAAGTTATTTCTTAAACCATCATTGAGGGCAATACAGATCTCTGCAGCTAACTGAACAACTTGTAAATTCACATCTTTCATACATTTTGCCATATATTTGAGAAATTCGGAATAATCATCTTGGGGTTTGAACTTAGTCGGATTTTTTGTGAAAAGAGGATGTATTTCCTCAAGAGCTTCCTTTCTTTCCTTCCACTTTGCAGATTTCAAATTTGCTGGTAAACTTTCAGGAATTTTAGATAAAACTTCCACCTCAGCCATCAAATCGAAAGGATCAATTGCTTGCGTAGCATTTGAAGACGCGCCGTTATCATTGGAAGCTGACATCAGCAAATCATCTCCTCCATAACCTTCACCATTTGAAGAGGCTTGAGTTGCCAACTGTTTTTCAGAGCGCAACAACCTAGTTTTCTGCGGTTTTTCATTAGCCACTTTTTCGAAAGCAGCTTTTAATTCGTTTTGATGGACAGGTTTTAAATCGGGAAACAATATCGTTTCCAATCCGCCCTGTAGCCATTTGTATAATTCCACAGTAATATTTGTGGCCTCAGTACGAACTTTTTTATCAGCATGTGCAAATAGTTTGGGTAAATGGGGAATTATCAATTTAGGGTCTACAACTCTACCAGAACCATAATTTTTAATTATTTCATAAATAGCATTTGCATCACCTGCTACCAATTTGGGGAGTCTATGCTTAAAATAAGGTGTCATTTGCTCTATTATTGGATTAGCATCTTCAAGAAGTTCAATCAATATTAGAATATCTTCCAAAGCCGCCAGCTTTGTACCTTGTCTTGTGGAAGAAAGCCCTTTTTCAACTAAGATAGGAATCACAAGGGTGCTGAGCTTGTTTCCTGCCTCAGGACCTGCGAGATCTAAAAATCTTCCCAAAGTTTTCACACCTGCCTCCTGGGCCACAACATTAGAGTCTCCTATGATTTTCTGAAAGATTTTGGGGTTTGAAAGATAGGGGGTAAACACGGGATCAGCCTCGCTGATTGATTTGTTAAATATCTCCAGTAGCTCATTATAGGCGTTAAGTCGAACTTTCCAGACCTGGAAAATAATGAACAGTCAGTAAATCAAACTAAATAAAAAAGGTAACATCTCTGGAAATATATCAAGACAACTAAGAATACTTACTTTGTGAACTACTCTATCGTCCAACGGCAATTTGGAGTAATCTTCTTCTGCAGGATTAGACATCAGTTTTTCCTAATTTCAACTTCTGTATAATCATAACAAGGCTCTTTGAAAAGCTATTCAAATTCTGCTGACTCGAATCAAAAAGATAAAGCAAAGATATCGCTACAACTCTTGTAAAGTTCCAACAATTGTCAGAGATCAGTCCAATCAACAGATTTGACCAATCCTTTAAAGTTATGTTGTTTTGTTTTGGTTTTTTGTTTATTTGAATTTTTTTTTTTTTTTGTGCTTTTCTGACAAAACATGAAAGATCAGATTTCATCAAAATTGATGATTCTATTTAAGAATTGAGAGAGATATCGATGAAGAGTCGCTGAATTGTATCAAGATTAACGCAAATATACGCTCAGATTACCTCTTAAAATAGCCAGATTAGCCTTACGGTACACTTAGAATAGATAATCACAGGACTTTGATCTGAACTTTAGGTTTTTTTGAATAGTTGGCAGGAAAATACCCTTGAAAATTACGTGCACAGAATGTCAGTCAATTTGGATTCGTTGACCCCAGATAACCTTGGTATTTTTGAGAAAATCAACAAGGTTTCTTTGCCTTACGACTATAACCATCAATGGTACACTGACAGCTTGAAGAATAATAGTGGAAATATAACGCGAATTGCATACTTCAATGGTATCCCAGTGGGATGTATCAAGGCCAAACTCATAACCAAACCGAAACAATCAGCACCGTCATATGCCCAAATAGACACCGTTGCCGTTCTTCCAAAGTATCGCCATCTTGGAATCGGTAAACAGCTCATTGATTGGGTAGTTGAGCAATGCAAAGATAAGTATTTCCTCCATCAGGTTCGCACCCATTCTCATTCAGATAATTTTCAGTTCTATTTGAAGCTTGGATTTAAAGAAATAGAGGAAATTAAAGATCATTTCGCTAAATTTGATCCAGTTAATCCTACTGGAAAGGTTGTTGCTATCAATTTTTAGTATCAGTTTACGCTATTTTGTTCTCTAAATATATATATATATATATATAGTTTCCTTAAACTAGCTCAAGATACATGTTATACATTTACAGGTAGTTGAATATTTAGCATATTAAATTATCATCACCATCTAAAGAAAGGAAAATCTAAAAAAAAGAACAAAACGAAAAAGAAAATCGAAAACTAAAAACCAAAATTGTCAAAATTGAATTCCTCAACAGTGTTACTCGTTGGTTCCAAAGCTTGTTTGAAAGGGTTTGAGCTACTACTGTTTGGTTGAACATGGTCCAATGTTATTGATGCATTACCGTTTTCATGAATCTTTTTGGAAATGAGAGAACTCTGTTTGACTCTTTCAATGATATCACTGAAATAAACACTGGAGAATTTCCAATTTCTCATTACAAGTAAAGATAACGCATCACATCCCATACGGCTGTAAATCAATGCTACTCTCAATACAAATGTGAATTCTTGGTTGTCAAATTTGTTGACAAAGCCAACCAAATCATTTTCACTAATTCCCAAACTATGTCTATTTAATAATTTGGATCTCAATTCTTGATATAGAACAGCTAGGATAGGATCATTTTGAACAAAGTTGTTCCCATCAATTCGGTGTTCGGAATTTCCCCCAAAATCTTTCAACGCAGAATGAAGTTTTGTCCATAATTCTTCATTTTTCAAAAATTCTTTATTCTCACATGCAATCTTTAGCACATTATATGGTGTCTCTATTAATGAAAGCATCAATAGCTTGGGTTCTTGTATACTATAGTAAATATAACTGTTCAACCATCTATTTCCTTGCTGTAGAACTACTGGAAGTAAATTATCAATTAAAATATTATGGAAATAATTTTCTTTGTCGATTGACCTCGTCTTATTGGTCAACTGGTACACCCTTGCGACACCCATTGCTAGATCAATATCTTCACACTGCTTGATTAATACACGGCAGCAATCGTGTAGCTTTCCAGCTAATAGAAAAAAACAAGCACTTAATAGATATCTATGTTTACTCAACAAGCTGAATGCATTTTTCAAAGCAACAAGCTTATACTTTTCTTGTGTAAAATCATTACTCAAAAACTTGATCATCTTTTCCTTTTCTGGGTGACCATGTGATATTTTCCATAAAGAAATAATTATTTGTTTCTTTCGCAAAGCCAAATAAAATATCATTGAGTTAATAGGGTTTTTAGCAGGAGACTTTTCATAATATAAAGGATAAATATACTGATTACGCAGACCGGTCTCATTTCCTCTTATTGGAAACGATGAATTCTGAAACTCATTATTTGCAATCGTTTCAAATTGATTAACTAGCAAGTTATCTTCTAACCAGCAAGGCATTCCATAGGCTTTTACTTTCATCCAATAAAACTCGTTTGTGTTCCCAATAGAATTTTCTAAGATATTCAACAAAACTTTCTGCTTTTGTGAATGCAATGCAAATATATTATCTCTCATGTTAAGCGAAAGCTGTAATTTGTAATGCGACTGGAATAATTTGAAACCCAATAAAAAATTTACACTGCAAATATCAGGATTTCCATCACTCATTGACAAGACTTCTTTATTCTTGTCGATTAACTCTAAACTTTCAATCACAGTAACCAAAGTGATTTGCTGGTGCCTTGTCAAAACTGGTAAAGAAATTTTGGTTATTAGCTCTTTCAAATACTCAGCCCAAATATTGAAATTTTTGGCACTGTACAAAGAATCTATATCTTTCTCTGATGAACTATTAGAGTTATTCTCTTCTTTATAAAACTCTGTAATATTCAATCCAAGCTGCGCAGGCAAATCTTTAGCTTTAAATTTTCTCAATACGCTTTCCTTGTTGATAACAGAATCATCATCGTCATCATCATCCGTTGTCGTATCACTTTCTTCCGGAGTTACTTGCTTTAAATAAAGATACAACTTCAAAAGAATGGTTTTCGCTGTTTGAATTTTTCCCCAGTAAACGCATTGGATCAATACTTGCGGATGATATAAGGGAGAAGTGTTATTCAAAAGTTCTACCAAGTGTAATATAGAAGTGATTTTATTACTACTCAACAGACGATCACCAATAATCTTCTTTGTATATTTATCACCAGCTATGTCTTCATAAGTTAAAGAATTCTTTGCCGTACAGTCGTAAAAAATTATTTGATTACCACTACCCACAAATAAGATACCATTGAGCCAAACAGAATCACTTATATTATGTGAAGTTTGCCCAAATTCCAAGTTTTTTATCGGAGCAAAAGCAGGCATGTCATTAGTATAGTCAAAGTTCAATTGAGAAAATAAAATCACATTTCTATCGAATCCAACAGATAATAAACTTGGATTATTTCTATTAGTTCTTCCGATCTTATAATCAATGCATTCCCAATCAATATCTTTCACTGGTTGTTCAAAAGAATAGGAATACTCTAGCATACCATAATTGGTATTGTAAATGAAAAGCTGTTTCTTCTCATCATTCACAACAGCTACCTTTTTGATAGACGAACCTTTTATATATTCTGCATTTACAATGTTGGTAAAAATCGTGCTAGTTATCGACAAAACCATAGTGTCATTTTTGATATTTGCAGCATAACTTCTGAGAACACCGTCCTCAGTGATAGTAGATAAAATGTCACCATTTTCAATTTCATCGCCTGAATTATCATTTACTGATAATGATGCTACTGATTTAAATGTATCTAAAACATCATTCGACACATCAATATCTACCTCACTGCAATATGCATTTAAAGAGTTTATTTTCCAGCATTTCACAGAATAATTCTCAGTACCATTCTCGTAGATAAAGATAATATAATCGAAGTAATTTTTAGAAATTTTGAAAAAGCATAATATTTTTTTCAGGAACTTAATATCTATTTCTTTGATGATTTCTGAATGAAATTTTTCACAGTTTAAAAACACTAATTTTGTTCCCAGTTTATTGAATCCAAGAAGTAAATTACTTTTTTGTATGATAATAGCAAAAGCTAAGTCATAATCAACAATACATTTCAACAGAAGAATTCCATCTTTATAATGCCACATTTTATGCTCATTGAATCTCAGAAATGAAAGCAAAACATTATCATTTCTATTAGAAACTAGTCTTTGAACTGATTTTGTGTGTCCAGTAATATTTTTACCTAGCACAGCATGTATTTCCAAGAACTTCTTGCTCGAAAGTTCTTGCAAGTCATGGTTTATTACCGGCAGTTTAATCTGTTTTGTGGGAACATGGGTCATTGATTTTTCATTACTTAATGTTGGATTAGTTGAAACCGTGCTTTTCCTGCGACTTGAAAGAATTAATTCATCGTGCTGAGGTATCTGTTTTTGAAATAATGATTTATAGTCAACAAATTTCAAAATATTGTCTAATCTTATGTATATGACCTTAATCAATTTTTCAGTCAAATCGTGTAATAAAAAGCATAAGTCACCTTTGTTGGAAATTTCTAAATTTTTGTTTTTGAATTGATTCACATTACCGAAAGTGATCTTGTTATGGTTATCCTCCAAAAACTTTTGTTGGAAAAATCTTTTATTGTATATCTTCAAATTGTCCGAAAATAAAGTAAAATTTGATACTTTCGAAGGTAACATGCCATTAGGCAATTTAAAGAATATTTCACTGCAAGACTTTTTTGCTTCGTTTAATAGTATTGAATCATTAAATTTTAATTTCAAGAAATTGATTTCCTTTGGAGGTTTCGCATTCAAATTTGTAACCAAATAAAACTCTATATTATGTTGTTTGTCTATCACTAGTATCATATCACTCTCTAAATCCAATAATTTGTCTAGATTATTAGACAAAACTTTGAAATTTTCTGGACTGTCTCTCTGAAGTCTATCAGAAGATCTTAAAATGAGATATTTCAAAAAATAATTGTCTATGAATTTGATATATTTGAGATTATCATCGAAATTATGGTTTTTCCGACATTTTTCATCTAAATCATGTTTACAACGTTCCAGAAGAGTGGAATTATTGAGTTTTAAAGACCCCCAATGTTGTATTTTTTTCAGTTTTTCAAATTCAAAGCTTAAAAATACCTTAATAAAATTGTCCTCATTGATAGTGTATAATATGTTATAATTGCTGCTGGTTGAAGAACTCATTATGCTAGACACACTGTTATCATCATTTTTCTTTGAATTTTCTTTGTTAAGGTCAATAAAACGGAACTTGAAATCAGTTATAATGGAGTTTTGTTTCAATAATATCAACTGAAATTTGGTATTATCAGGATCAAAGTTGCTTCTGTAAAAGATTTTGAGTAATTTATCATTTTTTCCAATTAGTGCAATTAGTTCAGAATTCTGTGAAAACTTTATCAAGTAACAAGGTATTCCAATTGAAAATTCCCAGATTAGACGAAAATTTGATTTGTTTGAGTGGCTGTTTCGGTTGATATAGTAAAGTAGAATCATATTTTGAGTACCAATTATAATTTCTTTCTCATTACCCCAGCAAATTCCCTTTATTGAATAATTGGCTCCAAAATCAATCGAGCCTGCATATATGTAATTATCAGTGCCTGTTGAGCGATCATCGTGGTTAATTGAACTGTAGATGAACAACGTATTTTGCGAATCGCAAACAGCTATGTCACCAGTAATCGAGTTTATGTCTATGCAAATCAAATCATGCTTGAAGTACACTGTTTGCAACTTCTTCATTAACCCAGTGAGGATTATGAGATTATTTCCTGAGGCATATGTAAATATTGAATGATGATTCCATTTGGTAAAGCATGATGCCTGAAGAGCAGAAGTTGGTTCACCAGGAAGAAAGTCCATTTAATGTTATTCCCACCTAATATTTGGTGCTTCGTATTTGAAATTTTATAACAAGTTCAAATTCAACTTGATATTTACTGGATTTATACTCATATACTTGAGAAGACGGAATGCTTTTGATTCCATAAATTGAACTGTTATATGTGAAAAGTAGAAAATGTCAAATATTGAATCTCAACTATATATACATATATTTTTCTTATGTACTTCAAATTTGTCATTTTCTTCTACACTCTCAACATTACAGTTTTTTACTTTTTTTTTTTTTCTTTCTTCCTTTTAGCTGAAGACGAAACTCAATCATATGCAAAATCACGGCAATGAACTAATGGTTGATACATCTGAGATAACCTACAAACATTGAGGGTTGTTAAATATAAAAAGTTAATATTATATTTATTCATCTATATAGACAACATGAAGAGAATTAGGAATCATTACATGTATGTCCGTTTGCATTAAAAGAAATCATCAAAATCAGTATCGAACTCTCCTACTTCTTGATCAAGATCAGTATTATTCGAATTTCCATTAGCAGTCAGCTGATTCATTTTCTTCAAATCTGAGTAAACCATCTCTTTAACGAAAGATTTTTTCAAACTGTTGATAGCATTGATACGTTTGTTGAATTCTGAAGCAGGGATCTGGGAATCGTAAACGTTCAAGAACTCCTTTGATTGTAAATAACCATTGTCCAAGGTCGCATCAATGATGTGGTCCTTTATCAATTTATTTAAAATATACTCAGTTGATAATTCGGAATCCATGTTCATTTTGATGCAAATGTCTTTGATAGTAATTCTCTTGTAGCACAATGAAATCAATCTGATACCAGTCTTGATGACATTTGCACGTAATCTGACTATAGATTCATATAAATCATCTTTTACGAAGATGTCTTTGTATTTTTCCAATGTTGAATTGAATAAAGCAAGATCTCCCAATCTCACACTCTTGGTGATTTCCATATAGGAAGTCAAGGATGGATTATTATTGAAGGTAATTAAGCTAGGGATATCACCCATTAATAATTCTATGATGATTTTCAATTTAGATGCTGATAATAAGAAACCTTTGACATACTCGGATTGAGGAGCTTTTCTGATAGAAAGAATGATATAATTTAAAGCAGTAGAGTAGTTTAATTGAATCACGTTCAATTTTGACATGTAATAATAGTATCTTGCCATTAAATTATTACCGCAATTTTCAGGCATTTCGATCTTTGACACGAAATTGGAAGCTAAAGAAACATCATTGGTAAGGAAGTAATTTCTCAACAACAATGTGATAATCAGAGCTGCTGTTTCATTGTCATGTTTCAAAGTTGCTGTACGTAAACTGATGAATAATTCGTGTCTGAGATCGACCAATTTATCTTTGTTATTCAAGAGTTCTGCAGTTCTTTGGATGTAAAACCAGATCTTTGATCTTAAATAGTCAAGGGATCTCTTGTTATATGATTTTAAAAGCTCAATTATCTTTGAGTTAAGAGCTTCCAACTTGGTCAATTGGTTGGTATCGTGAAGATACAACTGAGTCAACAAATGTATGAAAAGATCTGTCTCTGGGGTAAGCTGTGAGTTGGAGTCTGAGCTTGTTTGTTCACCCATTGAGTCAAGCAGAGAGATCAAATACTGATATTGATAGTCGTCATTCTTGTAGTAATTACTGATAATCTCGATCAAAACTTTGTCTGTGAGTTGTTTTCGTAAAGGAGGTAATTCACGCAAGACCTTCAATATTATTTTTGAGTCTGGGTTTGATGAAATCAACTGCAATTTCTCGTTGAATTGGGATGTCAAACTTTCGGCACTCATTCCTTTGGTTTGGTTACTCGGGCTGGCAATGTTTGTATGACTTTTCTGGGGGAATCCTCTGGAAACCACACACCTCTTTCAAACGCTGTTTTAGACTCAATTCTGATAGCTTATGTTTCTCTTGGGACAAAAAGTGATCCAAAAACTTGGTCCAAGAATCGTAACAGATGATAATCCAAGAACTTTAGCAGGATAACCTAAATGGCTGGATAAGTTGACTGGCAGAATATGATTAGAAAGAGCTTTATTCTACCCTTTTGGCTCTATTCTGGTTGTAAAGGTAGATTCCAATGGGTTCTCTTTTTTTCATACAGTGGCAAAAACGAAAAAATACAAAAAAAAAATTTTAATAGCGGCAATACTTGAAAAGTGGGTATCACGTGAAAAACACAATATTCAATTGTTATTTAGAATCAATATTTGACTTATTATATCATGGAAATCAATGTTTCCTTTGGTACTTGTTTAAAGAACTCTTGAGGAAAGTTTTTATACTTTTATTGGACGTATCATTAATGAATCTCTTTTGGTAAGTGATACTAATGATTAGAGGTATTGTCAATGATTAGAGGTACTGATAAGAATTACAAGTACTGTGTTCATTAGAAGTACTGGTAATGAGTAGGAATATCAGCGATGTAAAAGAGAGATAAAATCATAAAAATGTGTAATTGATAGAGAATTGAAGATTCGAAGAGCTGGAGACTGGATATGTAAAGAATATGAAGAATTATTGTAGAAAGTTGCAGAGTTAATTCGCTGGAGGCACTGATTGAAAGCAAATGGGTATGTGAATGGACATTGAGCACCACTGGAAAGCCACTATTATACAAATTGAGCACAAAATTGTTCACAAATTGATGACAAAATTGATTACAAATTGATGACAAAATTGATTACAAATTAATCACAAATACAAGAAACCAATAGATGGTAAGGATCCTAAAAACTGATCTGATGATATCGTTCTTACGCTTCCACATTCTTACAACAGGTATCACATTCATTAGTTTCATTAAAGGCTCTCAATATCCGAACACATTTAACAGAGACCACTCCAACTCCCCCAAAAACCTCATTGGCCCAAAACGCCACCTATCCTTGATTCCAGATTGACCTATTCCGGTATTCCGGCATTACGGAGCTGGAACTGGGGTTTCCCTTCAAACGTTCCTGAGCGGCGAATTTCCGGATGGGGCTTATCTGACCCAAAGGAAAAAAAAAACAACAGGTGTTCTAGCGATCTTCAGTCACAGATAAAAACTAACGTTTTACACACAGAATAATTTGTTTCAAAATTCTGAAAAAACGTTAAATGCGCGTCTAGCAGAAATTAATCAGATTTAGGCAATTGCGAATAATATTAAATTGCTACTTGTAGAATCTTGCGTTCTAAAACCGAACTTTCGCATGATAAATTGGGGGTAATTTTGGCAGCTTTGCTCATTTGGTTATAATAAAAGTGAGTACATGATACTGATCTGCGATTAGTGGAGCGTCCGCAAATCAAAAACAGCCACCAGACAAATCCTTTCGAGGGAAAACTCAGTTTTCTTACCTTGAACCCATTTTCATCAAAATTTACATTTGTTCTTGAGAGTTTGTTTCCCTCTTGCTGATTTACTGTCTGTCTATCTTGATTGCGAAGTCTTGTTTTTGCTATTTGGATTAGCTATTTGACTGTTGTGCTATTCGGTTCACTATCAGATCTGAAATATTATTTTTTTTTTCCAGGAGTATTATTTTCAATTTAGAGGGTATCCAGTGTGCCGCACTGCAAGATTAGAAATTAAAGATCGCTTCTCTAGCACTGGAGAATTCCACTATTTCGGTTGCTTCGTTTCTCAATTTTTGCTGTTTCCATAGTTGAAGACCTTTCTCAATAGAACAGTCCTTTTTGAATATAGGTAAAAGATCCCGATTTACAATAGTTAACATCTAAATAGCGAATTTACATCCGAGCCAAAATATCAGAGAAAGATCAGTTAAAATTTCACAATTCTACAATTTTCATCTTTTTTTGAACAGCAAATATGGTACCGTCCCTGAAAAATGATGGTTTTTCCCTCAAAACTCTTCTGAGCCTGGGAAATTCAAAAAAGACTACACCAAATAAGTCAGTTGACAAAAAAAAAAAGTCTAACGCCAATAAAAGACGTCAGCTGGATACAGTCAAGAAAAATCAATCTGATCTTGATAAAAATGGTGATGATAATAACGATACTCGTATCGCAAAAGATAGTGATAATGTTGGTAGTGCGACCACTGTAAATGAAGAGAATATTGATCAAGAAAAATTTAAAGGTGATGATTCCATTGCTGATCCTCTGTCATTCAGCGGAAAACATAGATTAAGAATATCAAAGGCATGTGATATCTGTAGAAAGAAGAAGACGAAATGCAATGGATTATCTCCATGCAGTAATTGTATTAAAGGTGGCTTGGATTGTATATATGATATGACTGTGCCGAAGCGTAAACATAGACAGGTTACAAAGCTTTCTTCTGTCAAAAAAACATCAACTACAACAAAAGGAATAATCAAAGATATGGATAATAAAATTAACAGGCTAGAATTTCTCTTGGGCTCGTTGATCAATAATATGAACAAGCATAACAATAACAATAAGGATTATATTCCTGCTCCATCTTCTAATTTGTCATCATATCCCACTGACCTGCAAGATCAAAGTTTTACTGGTGAATCAAATGCGATGCTTGCTAATTCAAATGCACATAGTAAAGATATTTACAAAAACTACATGTCTACAACCATTGATAATGCAATTCATCTTCCAACCGGTATGCTAAGTCATACGTATTCTGACTCAGAATCTAGTGATTCTAGTTGTGCAAGTCTTTCAGATGATGATTCGGCTAACTTATCGATGAAAAACGTTGATAATGAGGGCACTTCAATTATGGATTACAATACTATTGATGGAAATATAGCGAAGATAAATGTAAAGGATATTAAAATGCCAAAAAATCATAAAAACAATTTGAATAGAAGATTCTCTACCAAGATCAATTCTGATTTCCCTGATTTGAGTGCTGGAATTATTGATGAAGATGATGATATAATCAATGATGAAGAGCTCAGTGAACAAGCAGATACAGATAATTTGGCCACGAACAATCATCCTCTCACATCAAACATGGAAATATTTTCTTCAAAACTTTCACCGTTAGTTCTCTCTCGTAATTGCTTTAAGTGGGCAGGTGAAAAGGCCTTCAGATTATCTAAAGGCGGTTCTGACGGTTATATGCTAAAATATTCTTTTCAAAAATCTGTGTTTGCTTTCAGAAACCATTTTAGGAAACAATTGGTCTTGCCTAAGGAATCACATAATTCTGCTCCAAATAATCCGTTTGATTTGTTTCCGGACAATTCATTTTTCGAAAAGCTTATCCAAATATTTCTCAAAGTAGAGATGTTTGAAACATTTGTAGATCCAAATGATATACAAATCATAAAAGAAAAGTTTTATAATTCAAGACTACCAAACTCCAAAAAAAAATTATCTACTGGTGAATATTTAATCTTGACTATGATTTGTACTTTTTCAACTTATCTTATAAGTGTTGCAGATGAAAAAATTAGCCACAAATATAATAAGGATAATATTGACAAACCCATGAAATCAGATGATAATGAAAAATTTCAGAACAATGAAGCAAAATCAAAAGAAAATGCTAACATGAACGGAAAGTCAGATGAACCTCTCAAAGATAAATCTATATCAGCTAAAGAAATGAAAAGATATGAGCAAATGTTTTTCAGATTTGCACTAACATTGTATCAGAAAGCGGTAATATCAACGCCAACTCTAGATTGTGTTAAAGGTATTCTTTTAGTTGCTTTGTTCTTTGAAGGATGTTCACTAAGTGTCAGTTATGCAATTATTTCAACTGGGGTTCGTATTTGCGAGGAACTAAACTTACATTTAATGGACTCCTATAAACATTTGAGTAAATATGAAGTGTTGAAAAGAAAAATGGTTTGGTTAATTTTCTACATTCTAGATAAAAATGCATGCATGTTAACCCTTAAACCTCCAGCAATCAACGATAAGTATTCCACCACTTTTAATAATGAAGATTTTAAACTTGAGATGATTAGAAATTTTTCAATTGATGATGATAATAGGCAATATTTTAATGAAAATCCTATAAGTTTTTACTTAAGTAGCGACTATGAGTTCATGAAAGAATTCAACAGGTATTGTCTACATAATGAATATGGGTTTCGTTATTTATCTATGTTCACTCGAATGATAATTGCCAGTATTGAACAAAAAATGTATGATGTTTTGTTGTCACCCACTTCTACTATAAAATTTTTGATGAAGAAGACCATGGATGCAAATTTGATCAAGGAGGATAAACTCAAAATTTTTCGAAAGATTCAACAAAAATTTGACTATTTGAATAAAAAATTGGATGATTGCGAGTCTTTGTTATCGATTTATGGCTCACAAGACAGTAATCGACTGCAGGATATTTGTAAGATATCAGGCAATTATCCATGCTCCCTGGAAATTACTAATGAATACAGAAAATGTGCATTAATGACGTTTCATTATTGGTATCATTCTAATAGAATGAATTTGAATAGATTCGGATGTACATTATTGTGGACCATTGAAGAACGCCGATATCGGTATGCAGAACTGGCTATAGATTCTGCATTGACTGTGTTGAAACTTTGCACCAGGTATTACGATTTATTCTTGGTATTGAAGAATTGTTTCACACTCTACATTTTATCCTCATTTTTCACTATTGTGACTCATGTCATTAATTTAATTTACATGGAATCCAAAAACAAAAATCCCAAACCAGAAAATCAAGAGAAAATAATTCAATACATTATTCAATTAGTTTTAACTGAGCTGAATTACTTTGAAACTATCGAATATGTCGAGGATACTTTTAAAGACCATATTAGGTATTGGACTTGTAGAATGATTATGATTTGTCTAATATTATTGGAAGATGATGAACAAGAAGATAAAGTTCATATCAATTTATCTAATGTATTGAAAAATGTGAACGGCAAAGAAAATTATAGAGATATATTACAGAAATTTTTGGACAATAATGAATCTTTTTGTGAAAATTATGTTACTAATAATATCAAAAAAATGAATAATGAAAGGGATAAACAAGTGGCAAAGAAGATTAAAAAAGAAAACCAATCTCAAATGCCAAGCAAAGATATTGGATCATCCAATGATGAAAAACAAAAGTCTTTGAAAAAGATGGAAATTGATAAGCAAAATATTCAGTCTGAACTACTAGGAACACATTATAATCAAAATGCATCATATACATCGAATATCGACCAAGTCAACCCACATAATCTCAGTGATAAGAATCTTACGCTACTGCAACAATCCTTGCAAAAACAGGTACGACTGCAACAGGAAGGAGTCAGCAATTCTCAACCTCATCCTATTATTATAAATCAAATGCAGCAACAACAGATGTTAAAACAGCAGATGCAGCATCAGCAACTACAGGTACAACAACAATTGCAACAATTCAATAATCAATATAATTCAGTGAATGGTCAGCAGCAAATGTATGATTATAATTCTAATAATGGGAAGCATCCACTGATGATGGGTGTCTTGTCTATACCACAGCAGCAGCAACAACAAGTGCCTGGTTCACTTCAATATGTTCCCTTTATCAAAGGAGAGACTGATGATATGAAGATGAACAACAATATTGCTACCTCTAGTATTCCATACAGGCAAGTATACTTATCAAATACAGGAAACAATGAAAATCTCGGTGCCTCAAACCAACATCAAGGCATGACACAACTTAATGCACAGCCATTCTATGGAAATCATGCTGTTGAATACTCTTCACCCCCGGTTCAGCCTCCACATGAAGCTAGCGGCAATTCCTTGGAAGGAGCATTCGGTTTTGACGGTAATTCTGGCAATTTCAATAGATTCCAAGGACAAGAGTATTTTGGCAATGGCAAATTGGGTAATGGCCATAATATGTATGAAACACTGATATTCAATGAGCAATTTGCTACATTGGTCCATGGTGTTTCTGATGATTTTGCTAATGGGAACCAAGAATACTATTTTTACAATATGGGCAATCCTGAGAATTTCGCAGCTACTGATTTAATTGGAAATCGAGCAAACAATCAGAATCAAGAGAGCTGAATGTACAATCATTTTTTTCAAAAATAGAAACACTAAAGATTTATCTTTTCTTCTTGAACTATGTATAGTAGTTTACAGAATTTTACTAGTTCATTTTAAAAAACACATCTCATGTAAATACTGTTACGAAATCGTCAGCGATAGAAGCCTGGACATTATGGGGATGAGGTTCTTTTTTCTTCTTTCTTCAATTGTCAGAACTGTATTTGATCGCATTTCCTGAACGTACCTTAAGCGGAACTAGGCATGTCCCGATACGTTCATACTCAATCGCAAATTATAGTCATCATCAAAAGAAAGAAAGAAACATAAAAAATAAACACAATAATGTTCAAGAATCTACACCTAAGATAAATAGCAACTATTTACAAGTCAATCAAAAAACGATATCTCTGCAATTGAAACTTCTAAAACTGAGACATTAGCCTTAACATATCAAAAATAGAAATCTATGGAGCATTTCAGCTGTCTAAACACCGCTTGTTGAGTACTTCATTTTTGCCCTATATAATATTTAATAGAAGAATAGATAGTTCGATGGTTTATGATGTTTTTCTGTAAAATTGAAAATGAACAAAAAAAAAATTTTTTTTTGGTTTTTTTGAATTTTTCGTTTCTTTGAATTACGAAATTTTCAAATCGAACCCTTACACCTCTTCATCTATTGTACACTCTACATTACATATTTATACAACGAATAATAAAGGTAAATGTTTATCATATAGAAAAACAACATGTTAGTTCAAAGTAAACGATCAAATAACTTTAGTATTGTTTTAGGAAATAAAAAAAAGGGTCTAGACAATTATATTATAGCGAAGGATCTAAGAATAAAAAAGAAATATGGAAAAAAAAAAGAACCGACCAAAAATCAAACGGTTTTGCTACGAGAGAACTAACTATTATGTACTTTTTCTTTTTTTTTTTCTTCTGTTGCATAATTTGCTATTATTTTTAAAAATAATTAGTAAGACATTTCAACTGCAGCTTAGACGTTATAATTAATTTTCTTTTTCTCAGACGCATATAAATCTGCAAAAAATGTAACGACGCAGCGAGACACGATTTAGAGCCGAGACACCGAGACTCGACAAGAAAATCATATGACAAGTTAAGGAACGAAATTGTCTAAAGAGAAAATTTTGTGAGGTGCGCGCATAAATAATTGTCTAACTATTTTATTTATTTCGGGTAGTATTATTTCCATGTATATGCACTTATTATGTGGACTTTGGAGTATTAATTGATTTACTCAACAATTGATGCAGGTAAACTGTCAACTTAGTTTCAAGTGTTCAAAACAAATTCTATAGGCGAATAATTTATTTGAATTTGTTGAATTTGTTAATTACCTCCATGCATAATTTGTAAATCATATTGGCCAGTCAATAAAAAGAGAGATGTTAGTAACTCCTTTTTGATGTTTGGGAAAGATCAACTGCGTACAATTCTCTTGGATAACCTTTTTTATTTTAATTTTTTCTCTGGAAGAATAAAGCCGATCCGCTTTTAGTTCATTATGATAACTTTTTTTTTTTTCTTTTCTTAATTAGTAATATTTTTTAATTAATAATTTTGTCTAGTTGCGTTATTGGTGCAGCTCGTATTAAATTTTGGGGATTACTGGATTTGCGTACTTGTAGTGATTTTCGAAGCTTAATCAAGCTTTTTTTTTCCTCAAGCGGTTAATTTAGGTATATAGTTTTCGAGTTTTTTTGTGGCCACTTAAGTTGTGTGTGTATTACAAGAACAGAACTTAGTTCTATTTACCAGGTGTGTGTGTGTGTGTGTGTGTGTGTGTGTGTGTGTGTGTGGAGACTGCTTTCCCGAAATGAGTTTTTGTAGAATAGTGGGGAACATCACTGTGCTCAAAGAATACAGAAAAAACAAAAAAAACAAGTTATTCAAATATGATAGCCATAATTCATTCAGGAAAGTTAATCAGCTGCAATTGGGTCTTAATGACTGTGTAGATTCATCATGTGTACATTGATAAGCAGGACAAGGTTTTTTTGTATGCACATGCTGTTCGATCTTCTTGCATGTGTGTGTGCGCCACATGATGTCTTGTACCTTCAGTATTCCTAACCATGCATGCGATATTCAGTATAGAACTATTTTTTTTGTTGTTTTTGTAAAGAATCATGTACATATTAGAGATAAACTTGAAACAAAAGGGGAGAACAAAATAAACTAATAGCTAGATGTACACAGAAAAATAATATACAATTGGATGTATACAGCGTATAAAACATGTATACAATTTCAATTAAGAAAAATGCTAAAACTTCTGCCTTTTCACATGAACCTTGATAACTGCGTGTACAACTTTTTATCTCAATTAGCTGGTCACAGGGTTCTTGGGAACTGAATTCCCACAAGAGCTGTCGATCAGGCAATAGCGTAAAGATTTGAGTTGTGTACGTTTCAGAAATTGAACGTGCTGATGATAGTGCATGTCAAAAACAGAAAGAAAAAAAAACACCAAGCGCCAAAAATGAGAAATCCAAGTATATAAAAAAACCTTCAATTTTATACGAAAAAGAAAAAAAAAATGCGTTAAAAAGTTCCCAGTAAGGTCTGAGGAGAATCAACTGTTGGGATTCTGTGTATTTAGTCAACGTTATAATAATACACAACACATGATCTTGTAGTGTGCATTCAATCTTAGACATACAGGTTACGTGTACACAACACAAGCGTCTGCGCAAGACCCACACAAGAGGCAAAGTTCTGGCCATTTGATTGACACTGAGTGACACTTAGTGACCCTAGTAAGCAATCCTTTGAGATTTTCCTTTATTTAAAGTGAATCACTGGGGATCAACTACTGTGTATGGAATACTAGGTGCTAGCGAGCCAACAAAAGGGGGCTATAGCTCCCAGATGAATAAGTCAGCTGGGGGCGTTTACTTCTCCGCTTCTCCACCAAGAACTCTATTCTGTGGGTTTTCTTGTCCAGTTCGACCAGTGAACAACTGCCCACTTAGGCTCCTCAAGACAAACTCTAAACTTTTTAGACTCTTCGGTGCATGCTGGCCTGTTGACACCACCCACGCTGGGCGCCCGCAGCTACCGCGAACGGTGGCTCGCCGGCTCATCCATACCGCTAACCGCGCGCAGTCCCAAGCCCACTCAAGCACACACAAGCCCACACAAGCACACAAGCCCACACAGGCCAACAAACATGTGCACCGTGTGCGGCCAGCAATGCATGTGTCAAACGTAAAATCCGCTAGTCAATAAAAAGCAGAAAAGTCAAAAAAACACAATAAGATAAAGGCCCAGTATACATTTTTGTGGGATTTAAGCTTTTGGGGAGGTGGTTCATGTTGATACTGCTTCGGCTTTAGCTCACCTCACGTCATCCATGTTGTCAATGTTTTTTTTTTTTAGTGTTTCCAAGTTTAATTTAATCTTCCTATTAATTAATTTACAATCAATATTATTCATTTGTTGATAGTCTGCATTCGTCTCCTTTTTTTTCTTTTGTATGTGTAAATCTTGTATGTCTCTACGGTTTTGATCCAATTCGATTTGTCTCAGTTAGACACAGAAAAAGAGTTATGTCTCGCTATAATTATCAGTACATTTTATTTTAATTTTAATTTGCAATTTTTATACCTGCATATCTGGAGTTTCTGTCTCCCCTCTCCCCCTAAGACAGAAAAAAAAAATAAAAAGATCGTCGTGCACTAAATTAAATAATTTAAATGCACCAAAAATAGAATAATTTAGGTCAGCAGTATTATCCCAATTTATCATTTCAATGTGCAGTACAATTGGTTTTCCGCCATTATTTGTAAATTTTGAAATTATTTTGATTGATTTTTGTCACTTCCATATATAGCCAGCTCCATCAAAAATATACATGGAGAGCTCTTCACTATGGGAAATCTGTCAAACAATTCCCCCTAAACATGCCAATATTGGTCAACTACTACAACCATTTAGAAACACAAACGTATTTATTATTACAAGTACACATCTAGATAGATTCGATTAAAACAACATGACAAAAATTGTAGAAGTAAATGATACAAACTAACAAAAAAAAAACACCCAAAAAATTAAACCCAAGAAACAAAAAATGCAGAAAAGGACTTGGTAGCACAACAAGTCAAAAAATGTGCAAGGCTTAGATAAAAAGATACTCGGAGTTGGCAGCATTGCCACTCTTCAAGTTGCCCTCGCTGAAGCACCCCAAATCAGCAGTGTTGGTCACTGTATTGAGGCTCAAAGGGTTCTCAGAGCGGCGACTGCCCAAGTTGTAATTGCTGCTATCGAGCAAAACCAAGTCGTCGCCCTCTGGCATCATGGCCTGATTCATCATGTATTGTTGATTGAAGATACTAGGAGTGCCATTATTACTGCTAACCACTGTATTTCCAGTAGATTTGTTATTGGTCATCAGTAAGCCACCGCCATTTTCGGAATTCAAAATGGCACTGGTATTGAAATTGAGCGCTTGAAAGTTTTGGAATGATGGGGACGATGAGACACTATGTCCAGCATTGTTGTACAGCAACAAATCATTTTTTGAAATGTCATTCATCACGGTAGGGTTCTTGTTTCCACCATCAAAGTTGAACAACAGTTCACCTTTTGATACAGCACCACTGTTCAACACTGGTTCATTGAGATCATGAGATTTCAAGAGCTCCACAATGTCAATACTACTATTGTCATCATCAGCACTGAAACCTGGCAAATCAGCAACTTCATCAAAGATTGGTGAACTAGTAGAATCATCGGTGTTTCTTGCATCATTAAGTCCAGACAAGATATCTGTATTTTTGATAGAATCGTCGTTCATCATAAAGTTGCTATTGGTGTTATTTTTGGATGTTGTTGCTGAGTCACCACCAAAAGTGAATCCGAAATTCAATTCTGCAAAATCACCAGTATTGAAATCATTCAAACTCTGTTGTAAACTAGTGTTTGTAGGATCAAAGTCAAAACTGGAATTACCGGCAGTAGCAGCATCGATGTTGTTGTTGATAGCTGGCAAGAAATTGCCACTTCCAGCACTCCAAGACAAGGATGGACGATGAGTGGAAAAAGAGACACTATTTGTAGGAGAGTTGAGTTCTGTGTAATCAAGCGAAGCTGGAGGTGGGGAAGTGCTGTTGATGTTGACAGCACGCAAGTTGGGGATATAAACAGGTTCTTGAGGCAAGACAAAATTGGTCAAACTTTTAGCGATACTACTATTTCTTCTATGAGAATGTAGGTTATTGGAATTACTTTGAAGAGAGTTAGCAAATCCGCCAAAAGAGGTAGAATGGTTAGATTTTGAGTTTCTTCTGTTGTAACCTCTTTTAGGTTTATTGATTTTAGTGTGATCAGTACCGATTGGGCTTGTGTGAGGACTGAGAGAGTTTGAGCGGTGGTGATGGCTTGGGGTGGACATTAGTATAGCATCTGAATTCTGGGAGCCAAGAATTGAGTTGTTGAGGATATCTGAAGGAGAAGGAGTATGAATTAAAGTGGCAGCGGCGGCGGCGGTAGCAGCGGCTGGGCTTGAGTTGTTTTTGAAAGTGTTGAAAAAATCGCAGCAGTAATCACCATAAGCTTTTGGGGTCAAACCTGTGATTGATTTGAAAACTCTGTGGAAATGCCAAGGCGAGAGTTTAGCCTTTGCGGCCAATTCTTTGAAACCAATGAGTCCACCTCTCTTCTTCTTTTTTGGTTGTTGGGCCAGCTTGTTGTGGCTCAAAGGCAGCAGCGAGTCGTCTTGAGGTTCAGGGGAAGAGCTGGAGCTGTTGTTGTGGATCTCGCTCAAGTACTTGAGAGCGGCAGCTTCGGTCAATATTCTACAAGAGGTGATGGCCACCAACTTGTTGTTTGAGATTGAGTTTGAGTCATCCGAAGGCAGCAGGAGGTCTGAATTTTTGGAGGTTGGGTTAGCCAAGTTGGAATCCAAGCGTTTCTGGTCAATGAGGGAGTCCATGTGGTTGAGACAGAGCTTCATGAGTCTGATTTTCTCCAAGTTTTGGGAGGTAGGCGAGCAGCTAGGACAAGGAGAGTAGCCGTCTTGCAAGGCGCTGGCGTAGGAGGAGTGGAACACGACGTCAGACTGGGCAATTGGCTTGGAGCGGTCGCAGCTAGGACACACGGGGGTGCAGAACACCTTGGCGTTGTTTCTTTGGTAGCAGACGACAAACTCGTACTCGCTCAATGCGTCGGAAGTGGTGAGGGCGTCGAAACGCTCCTTGAAGGTTGAGTAGTGCAGGTGGGACGAGGCCATGGTGGGAAGACTGTTGATTAGTTGTTTCTGGGTACTCTGTCAAGGCACTAAGAACTTCAGAAGCCTCAAAACCTGGCGATCCTGGCCTGTTTATATACTCGGCTTTTTCTAATTATCCACAGGCCCTCAAACACCTATGATATAATGCGACGGTGCACGGAAAAACTGCAGACGCACGCAGCCAGTGAAATAAGAGCTGATTATTTGTACATGTCAAGAAACCTTAAATTTTAAGGTTTTCTCAAACTTTAATTTGACGAGTTTCTTTTTTGGGGTGGGATTTATGGGTGGGATTGGCAAAAAACCGATGAGCTAATCGGGCGTTACGAAATGGTGGTGGTGGACCGCATTAGAGGGATCTGGACCGGATTGAACAGAAATTGTCGCAAGTGAAGGGCTGCCACGAAGGATGGAACCCAGGGCGACGAAGGAGAAATATTGAGTAGAGGGCAGCGGAGTCCACTGTTTCAGCAAACACTGCAGGATTCGAGTAATTATGTAACTGATGTATATACTTGCTATATTAATAATTATATCATTGGTATTGATTGGGGGTAAGTAATATTGGGAATGTTTGATACTATTACCTGTTTAATACTCTATTTATTGCCTATATTTATGATTATTGATATCATTATTGATAACATTTAGTGATATCACCGTTGATCATTCCCCAATTTTCAATACTCTTCTATTTACCGTTGATATTGATTATTATGGTTTATTTATTATAATTTATTATCGAATATTATGGAGTATTATTGAATATTATCGAATATTTTCATTTATTTTCATTTATTTACAGGCATTATTTACCATATTATTTACCATATTATTTACCATATTATTTACTCAATATTTGTGTATTATCGTATTATCTGCCAATATTATTTAGTGCTTTCTTTATTATTTGCTATTATGCAATTTATTATTTATTTTTCTCTGTTTTATACGCAGCTTTATTTACTGTTGACTCTTTACTCCCCGCCCAAGGGCTCAGGCCCGTCCGCCCGCTGGCCCAGCCAGCTGCCCAGCACCACTCTTCTCAACTGGTGACGTGACACACCAAACATTACGCACCGCCTGTGATATTACGCATGCCCTGCAGCACCGCGCCCCAGCCCCCCAAAAAAAAGTCTAGACTTTTCCTCTGTAGTGGCTGATCCACCGCTCTAGGGAGTTTCTTACCCTGCAGAAACTTGCATCCCATATATTATTTCATCGGTGCCCGGTATTATGAGTGCGGTTAGAGTTCTTTATACGTCTGCCCGCAGCACAAGGATTTCCGAGATTCGGATTCCCCCTTTGTTTACTTTTTTATTTTTTTTATTTTTTTTTATTTTTTTTTTATTTTTTTTTATTTTTTTATTTTTTCTAATTTACTTTTATTTTACTTTTTTTGGTGATTCTATTTTTGACATCATCTTGCATACGGTTTTTGAAAGAATAGAATTGTATTTTTAGATACCCTGGGATATTCTTTAGAGAAAACCATCGCTAATCAATTGATAATCCACTATTGATAATCCACTTTTGATAATCCTCAATTGATAATCCTCAATTGATAAAACACAATTGATAAATCACACGAACCAAAAAAAAACTAAATAAATGATAAACTAAAAGCAGTACACATATCCCAGCATCTAGACCCGTGGAAAACCTAGGAGTTCCACAAAAAGGTGACATAAGTCTCAGGCGATAACTGAGTGCATTAAAAGAAAAAAAAAAAAAAAAAAAACAGCAGATAATGCATGCAGAATAACCCTGGAAAGTAAAACAACCAAAGGGAATCAAAAAAAAGTAAAATATTCAACGTAAAAAAAGTAAAACACAGAAAAGCAACCATGCAGACCTTTTGCAACATATACCCTTTCCGGTAGTTTGCTGTCCGATCTCTGTTGTAAAACCTTATTTCCACAGTATCGTCACGCCAGTTCTCCACTACTGCACATTGCATCACCGTTCTACAAGAATTCTCAAAATGCAAAATACCAGCTTTGACGCATAAACAGAAATATAAACGTATCGCATTCTCCAACTGGGGCAGGGCAGACCTCTTTGTTTACGTCAGCATCAACAATAAATTACCGCATTTTGTCCCGCATACTGGCTATTGTTTATCTCCGGTACTTTTTCCGTTGGTCTAGTTCCCTGGGTCTTAAAAGTTCCAAATTGTGATACATAATATCTACAATAATCAATATAATACATAAAAATAAATGTAATACAATAACAGTAACTCGTGTACGGCATACAGTTTGCTATTCCTGGAAAGTGCCATTTGTACCTCAGACCAAAAACTTCAAACTGAATTGCAGACAAAAACTGAATTGCAGACCACTAAAAACTGTAGACTACATTTTAGACTGAAACTTCAAGATAGGCTTACAACAAACAGCGGAATCCTATAAAATTAAAATAAACTGAGAGAAAAAAAAACGCTGGTGCAGAGAACCAAGAAATTGAAACATTCAATTATTAATAGCCATGGCCCAGACTCTTTCAGCTGCGGAATAAATGAATAAAAACAAAATCTGAAAAGAAACATAAATGATTGGCTGGATTTCCATGAAATTGTAACGCCCAAGCTTATGATACGCTTGCCGTACGGGGCTCCGGAAATTTCTGGAAAACACCCTTAAAAATTTTATGCAAATCACTGAAATTTAGTAAATTTATTAAGGAAAATAAAGTATGGAAGAGATTTTTGGAAAGAATGTGAGAAAAAAATAGCACGTGAAATTCACGTGCTATTGTGTTTAAAATGTTAGATCAATAGATCAATAGAGGATCAATTATTGTATTCAAATTCATAATACGGAAAAAAAAATTCCGGCGCACCGAAATCGCGAAAATAAAAAAAAATAAAAAAAATAAAAAAAATAAAAAAAATAAAAAAAATAAAAAAAATAAAAAAAAATAAAAAAAAATAAAAAAAAATAAAAAAAAATAAAAAAAAATAAAAAAAAATAAAAAAAAATAAAAAAAAATAAAAAAAAAAAATAAAGAAAAATAAAAAAAAATAAAAAGAATAAAAAGAATAAAAAAAAATAAAAAAATAAAAGCAAAATAAATAAAAGTAAAACAACGAAAATATTTTTCGCTTATTTCAAGTCACGTGTAGAATAATAATCACGTGTATTTATGATCACGTGCAGTGTTAATATCACGTATAAGGGAAATATCGTTTCCAGTGTATATATCACATGACCATAATTCATGTGACAAAAAAAAGAGATCACGTGCATTCTAGATGAGGCTTTCTTTTACTCCAATATTCGTTTCAAATTTCTTACATCTTCCCTAAACAGTTAGCATCTTTCTACGTATATCCCTACTAATTGATGCAAAAGCCCCCACCATCAGCCTGTCTTATCCCTCCAAATGTCCGAAGAATTTGCCAAAAGACATGGCGGCCACCATCATGCCTCAAATGTCACTGGCGGAAACTTGGTCCTTGTGATTTCTCTCTTCTATTTAATCCTGCTCGCTCTTCAACGTATCTTGGTGTCCAGATTCCGCCGCTATTCTCTGTTCATACCAAAATTCGTACAAAGAGTGTACAGTACTAAAACTGTCTATCTGATCCTCATTTGGGGCCTTCTTATCAACTTGTTGGTGTTCAGAAATTTGATCCGTGGTAAAGTAGAAAAATTTGACATGGAATTCTTAACAGATATAAGTAAAAAATACGCAAGATTTTCCTATGCTCTTTTCCCATTGGTAATCTGTATCGCTTTGCGACCAATCCCCTTAGTTTCCTACTCCAATAATTACTTGACTATGCTCCCCGTCCATAAATGGCTCTCAAGATTATTGGTTTTCATGTTCACCATTCATGGATCAATTTATTTCTACAAATGGATAGTCGAAGGTAAATTTTGGAGCCACGCTTTCGCTAAAATTGTCAATCTTTATGGAGTTATCACTCTTGTCTTGTTTCTCATCGTTATTGTGGTTAGTGTAAGGTACTTAAGAAGAAAAAATTATAATTTATTCTACCTTATCCATACTACCACCGTATGGATCTCTTTCCCATTAATCACTCTTCATGCTCGTCCAGGAGTCTTATTAATCACCTCGATTTGCATATTATTGATGGCTTACTTGGTAATCTATCGAATAATCTCAACTTATAAGATCTCAGATTTGGAAATTATAACTCCAGATTTTTCAACTTTAACTTTGGTCAGAATGCCTTCAAATATTATGATAAATCAAAATGTCGAATCTGCTAAAGACGTCTTCTTACCTGGATCTCATATCAGAATAAGTCAGCCTTTAAACTATTTCAAGTCTTGGTTCAACGCTTCTCATCCTTTCAGTATTGCTTCATTAAGTACTGATGAATCCTTAGATTTAATTATTAAGAACCAATCATTCTGTTTTGATCCTTTGAAACATTACAGTATGTCTTTCACTAAGAACCCTATTAACAAAGATTTCTTTGATTTATTCGATAGTTCTTCACAAAATGATTTATCTGATAGTGAAGTCTCTAGTAAAGATGTTATTATCATAGTAGGTGGTTCAGGTATCTCTTTTGGATTACCCATCTTCCGGTATTTGGCCCAAAGAAAGAATCAAAATAGAATCAAACTTGTATGGATCACAAGAAATAAATATGATTTATACGTATTAGAAAAATCTAATATCATTCAACCTTACGAAGATTTGAATAACTTACAAGTGAAAAATGAATTTAAAGATTTAATCGAGATCTACTTAACCAATGGCGCTCTATCTAAAGAATCACAAAGCTCTCAAAAAATCCTAAAAGGGAAAAACTTCTTGAACAAATTTTTCTCGCTTTTCTCTTCTAACCTGCTGGATTCAACATACCATCAAGTAACCAGTGAAGACGTAAATGAATTCGAATTAGAATCAATCAATGGTAGCCTTGATTCAAACAATAACGATCAAACCACTAATATCGATGATGTGGATGATTTGTCAACCCCTGACACTCCTGACCTGTCAAACAATTCATCATTTATTCACCAAGGAAGACCTAATTTGCCAATATTATTGGAGAATTTTCTTTTCACTGACGAGAATCTTGGGTATTTTGAAGAAAATGATGAGGACAATGATTCCCGTAACAAAAGAAACCTGACAACTCCTTCTGATAATGATAAATTCGTCATATCATGCGGCCCATCGTCTTTAGTTGACAACTGTTCATCATGGTGTAAACTTAATAACATCTCTATAATTGACGAATATTATGAGATGTAGAATAGTGTTTTTTCCTTCTTCAGTATTCTAGCTTGTTTAATAAAATAGATATATAGATCATATCTGTAAAAAAAAAAAAAAAAAAAAAAGAAATACAATATTTTTGCATCAAACAGATGAATTGATGGAGATTATATATATGTATATATTAACGATAAATTGTTGATAATATGTCCCATATATATACATGCAAGCAAAAAATCGAACTATTAAATTTTGCGATATTCTATACTATTACTCTGTGATATCTTCTGCAGTACCTTCAGAATTCTTTTCATTCTCTACTTTCAGCTCATCACTTCCAGCCTTCTTCAACTCGTCGGTCTTCTCTTCAACTGTTTCAGATTTGTGAGCAGGTTCTTCAGACGTCTTGTCTTCACTGCTTGGCTCGCTTTTGCTGGCATCTTCTTCGATTACCAGGGGTTGGCTAACTTGTGGAACCTCTTCATTTTCCTTGTGTTCTGCATCATTTATTGGAGTCTCATCTTGTGCTTTTTCCTTAATTGTATTCAGCTCTTCATTTTCAACAACAGGAGTATTTTTCTCATTTTCAGTCATAATTTTTTTTGCAGTATTTTCCTTTTGACTTTCTGTCACATCTGTATCATTTTTTATTTCTTTTGAATTTGAATCTTCAGTCACTTCATTAGCTTTAGCTTTCTCTTCTATTTGTTCATGGTCTTGTGTTGTTTCTTTTTCTGTTTTATTTTCGGATTCTGTAGGTTGTTCAATTGTAGGTTCAGCTGCAGGTTCGACTGTGTGTTCAACTTTAGGCTTGGCTGTAGGTTCTTCCACTGCTGGTTCAACTGTAGTCAGAGTTTCATTGACCTCTGTCGTAGAAACTTTCTCAGATTCATCAACCTTCTCGGATACAACTTCTTCTATTTTTTCTGGTTCTTTTGATTCTTTAGGAATTGAAGCAGGTTCATTCACGGTATTTGTAGAAGCGGCTACCTTAGGCGTTTGGTCCAAACTGACTTCATCATACTGCTCTTGTTGTTCTTTGATAAGCATTGACTTTCTTTTATTTATTAATGGTTCATTAGCGATGATCTTATATTTTTTAATCATTTCGAGATTAGCATCAAGGTAAAAGATACGCACACCAGCCAATCTTTTCTCTTGCATACATGCCTTCAACCATTCAGGTCTAACAACAGGAATATTGTTATCTACAGCTCTCTTCCATTGTGGACCTTTAGCTAAAGTACATATGAAATGGGTTGTATCAACTTGAACCTCTTTTTGAACAGGTTTTCCGCCAATGTTGCTCAACAAAACCTTGATATCTTCCTCTGTGTATCCTTCTTCTTCATAATTGATCTCTCCTAAACAGATTGTGATACCTGACAAATCGGTCATTTTCTGGGTTTTGATCTCAAGTTCATTAGAATAATAGACACCCGAGGTGGTATCTAGTCTCAATCTGAACTTGAAAACTGTATCTAAAGCCAAACCAGATAACTTCGTTGTGGTGTTTACCAAAGCATTAGGTATTTGTCCCAATCTGACATTGTTTTTGTATAAACTCAAAGATTTTATCGAAGCATTTGCCAATTGTAATTTTTCCCACTCTAGTACACAGCTGGTCTGGGTTATGTTCTTGACCTTTAATAAAGGAGGCTCTGGTTCTTTCTTACCATAAAGTTCCAAAATGGAGTCTTGTACCTGGTTGAATTTTTCCTGTTGTTGTTTTTCCAATTCCAAGTCACGATCGCATTTAATCTTGATTATCAGGCCTGCTTGGACCCCGTCAGGCAAAAGAATTGTTGGGAATTCGATCAAATGGTGATCTTTTGTCAACAACAACGCCAAAGACGCATCCAATTTACCAACAGTCAATGACACCTCAACCATTTTGTAATCTCTGTGTCGTCTTTCTATTCTTTGTATTGGACCTCAAAATGTCTCGAGAAAAAAGAACTATATTCCTTCAAAGTTTTTCCCTCTTTTTCAACCAAAAATTCCTTTTCAAACCTATCCACTATACAGTTTCAATGTCTATCTTACTCTTTTTGCAATATTTCTCGTTTTGTAGCACAAAAGTTGCAGTTTATCACTTAAATCTCCCATATTATGATGTTCTTTCTTAGGAAAACAAGCAGAGAAATAATTACCAAAAAAAAATTTTTTATGGAGAAAAAGACAAATATTAACTTTATTTCAAATATTTAAAAGAAATGGTCACGTGTGACACGTGATGTCTTTTTTCCCACAATTCTTGCATCGTTTCTAATAATCAAAGAGATGACAAAACTGAAAGATATCAAATATATAGTACATGTATATGTTCAAAATATAGAGATTAGCCACAAAATTACGGTTTAATTGAGCCAATTTGCTTGATTGCTTGTTCTTCTGCTGGATTACTTTGTATTTGGTCCTCTTTGTTAATTCGCAAACCGAGGTTCACTGCGAAAGGCTGCTTTATTTTCGGAGAATCATCAGAAAGCCACTTTTCAGATTCAGAAAAGATAACCAATTATTCAAAACAGTTTACTCTTAGGCTCTCGTGACTCTCCAGTGCTTCGTCAAAGCTGTCAGAAATGTCTTTTTTATCGCCATTTGTCAAGAAAAATGTCTGTGTCATTTCAAAAGACGCCCGATACTTCACAGGAACCCTTGAATCCTACGACGTGAATACAAATCTACTTTTGAGCGATTGCAACGAAATCATAGTTGGCACAGACGTCGAAGACGATCCCACCCAGGTTATTCCGCTCGGATTGTTTTTCATTAGAGGAGACAATGTGGTGTGTTGTGGGTTGAAAGAGGATTTGCAGGAAGTTCCTTGGGAAACTGTGACAGGAAAACCTTTAAAAACCACTTATAACTCTGTTTAGCGGAAGTTGAGCTCCATCACACACTTATTTGGCTATCCGCATTGAATACGCTATCAATCGCACAAACATTCCTATAGATCAAGTGACCTTATCATTTTGTTCTTCAACTTAACCAACAAAAGATATTTGGTCATAATGTCCCTTCTGCTTAGAATATTTGTTGCCCAATTTATCTTTATTTCTACTGTTCTTCAACAATTCTTGTCTATTTATTCCTTCTTCAATTTGTATATTAGATTCCTCTCACTACAACAAAGTGTCAATGAGAAAGAGAAAAAAAAACATAATAGTTACTCAAAATCGTAGAAACAAAGGTAAAAACCATAATTGGAAATAAAAAGAAATAGAAGAAAAAAACATTATAAAGAAAAATTTATCCAGCTAGAAGCTGCTCAAATCCATAATTCATCCCAGGTAACATTCTTACGTACAGCGTTTGAAAAACCTTCATGATACTTGACCCAAACTTTCAATTCAAATGGGCGGTTTTCACCATTAATGTCCATTGCAGAGCTGCTTTGTCCCGGGTTATTTTTCAAGTTCGTGAAGAAAAGACTCGTTTTAACATTTTTGGGTAGCTTGCTATGATGATGTTCTGAGTTATTTGAGCCTTTATTAATATTTTCTTCTTCATCTTTTTTTCTCTTGTTATTAGTGATCAATGCTAAGGCTACTTTTCTTTTCTCCATTTCAAAGAATACATACTTAAGAGCTTTCTGTCTTGAAGAGTCGAGATTCTTGAAACTAAATCCCCCAGAACCTCCTTTGTGATCAATCTCATCCATAAAATCGCCATTAAAATAGTTGGGGCTGCAAAATTTAGAATCGAATTTGGTGAGTGTTTCCAACACTGGGAAAATTTCGAACCCTTGTCCATTATATGTATTTTTGTCATTAATTTCAATGGAAAAATCAAAATCCTGAAGAATATTTATCATATGATTGATAATTGATTTTTGTCTGTTAGTGCTAAAGTTAACATTACTTTCAGAACCGTCCTTCAGACTTTGTTTAGAATTGGAGCTTGAAGAATTTCCAACGGTTGTGTTCAAGTCTGGATTCAAAATGAAATTATTAATCAATGGAAGAATTTCAATGCTTAAATAATTTCTTCTGTTTAAAGCCGTAAATAATGAAGGACTCATATTCACATTATTCATGATAGATTTCTCTAGTAAATATTGATTATTCTTCCTATTTTCATAAAAATTTCTGGTATCGTATCTAGTTTGACTGTCATTCGAGTATTTTTCTGAAGAATTACCTTCAGCAAAAAGTAAAAAGAACTTCATAGGGGTCACATTTCCATATTTTATCAATTCTAAACTTTGAACGTATCCAATATTATTATTGTTAGCCGAAGAACAATTCATTATATCATAGTAATATAGCCAGTCAGATATGTTTTCCGCTTTATTTAATAATTTTACATCTTTATAATTGGAGAACTGGGGATATTTTTGGAAGCAACCATTTATGATCTTATCCATTGATGCTGAAGAATTTGCCAAAGCTCTATCTAAATTGTCAAATGTTACTGATTTATTTTCGTGAAAATCCAATTTGAAAATTTGGGCTAATAAAAGAAACCAAGATTTTTCAAGATCCTTATATCTCTGAGTACCGTTTGAGGATTTTTTGTCCATTGTATGATTGAATTGTAACAAATTCAAACAGCTTCTTATATCAAAATTTGAAACCTCAATAATGGAAGATAGCTCTTTACTTGAAAGCATTCCTGTGTCTGAAAATGGCTTTTTAGATTCTAACTTGACAACTTCTTCTAATCTTGTTTTTATCTGATCTATTCTAGGTTTTCTGAAATTTATAATCTCACAAAATGGCTTCAATTTTTCTAGAACTGGAGCGTAAATGTCATTGCAAATAGCAACTATTGGTCTCAATAAGATTTTACCAATCAAATTTTTGGTTTTTTTATTTTTATTTTCGTCTCTATTTTTCTCTGAAATCAATCTTTTTATTGCCCGAGAATCTGAATAAATTAAATCTATCAATACTTTAACGAATCCATTTTCACTTGCTCCGTCGATTTCATCAGCTATAATACATTTGGGTTTCCCCAGAAACGAATGAGTATCCATACTATCATGTATTTTATTTCTAACATCCTGGCCAGCTCTTTCATCACTGGCATTGATTTCCATAGTATCGTAGCCTAAATGCTTACACATTAAGTGAGCAATAGTAGTCTTACCAATTCCAGGAGGTCCAGCAAGAAGCAAGATTTTTTTTCTTGGTCTTTGATATGGGTCGTCAGGAAGATTCATTGTATTGTTCTGATAAAACTCTTTTTTTTTAAGACTCTCTAACTCTTCTCTGATATCCTCGCCAAATGTAGCCTTTGTCCAATGTCTTAACCACTTCAAAGCAGATCTATTTGCTTTCTCATTTCCCACTAAATCAAAGAAACTTTTTGGTCTATATTTTTCTGCCCATAAATGCAGATCAACAGCGCTGTTGGATTTTCTTGTTGAAACTGATGAACTTGAGTTCATCAAGGTGATTTGTTCCATTCTGATTCTGTGTTCCATTTCTTGGTATATTGTTTTTATATTGACCCCATAGTTTGATGGTATTACTGTGTCGTGAGTCTCATCAACCATTAGAGTTGATTTGCTCTTTGGTTTCAATGATATTGTTTTTCCATTTGATAGTCTTACTAACTTCAGTTTATTTGTGCTCAACATTGAAGCAAAATCCATTGCTTTTGGTAGATCAGGGACTATATCAGGGACTGATTGTATATTGTTGTAAGAATTTGCAATATCTAGCAGTGGTGTAGTCTCTAAAAAATCTGGAACCTCTGGAATATCAATTTGATCTGCTAAATTATCTTTCTGCAATAAAAAATCCAATGATTTCTTCATGCTCTTCTGAGAATCATCGTCCAAGAGCGAGGATTGTGATTGAGACGGGGTTTTCATGCTGTTATGCTGGATCTGGGAGTCTTGTTCCGGTAAGTTACTGCGTTTCAATATGGAAAGATTGCTGCTGAGACTGAAACTGAAGCCCAAGGATGTGCTGAGAGAAGGTGCTTTGGTCTGTTCTCGGAGCGAGCTTCGCTCGGGAGCTAGATCTGGCGTGTTCTCTGCAAATGGCTCGTGGGTCTTGCTGGGAACGTCGCTGGATGGGTTGGTATCGATGGACATGCTGCTTTTGCTGTATCGCTGGCTTCAGAAAGTAATCAGAACGAGACTAAGACATCCAAGCTGGGTCCTGTTGTGACAAAGAAGATGTTATTGTTCAAAGTATACGATAGGATTTATGAAAATTCAACGGTAGTAATGACGAATAGAGTAATGAATAACAAAAAAAAAATTGACGCGACGCGACGCGTCGCCAGATTAATGCAAATTCAATAAAAAATTATTGTGTACCGGAATGCCGTGTCTTCAATATGCATCTTCCTGTTTTACGATGCATTTTTATTCATACAAATGTCTATTCAAGTTTTGCTCACACCAATATAGCGTTTATATACTTATCGATACACATATCTGCATTATTTTGCGTCAAACCCAAAAATTGGTCATTTTTCTTTGGATCACAAATTAATGTATGGATCTCTCCTATAGATTCATGCGATATAACAGCAAGACGTAAAAAAAAATTAACATGGGAAAAAAAATCAGTAAAGTAAATCTTATTTTCCTCTGGATATTACCAAGAGTAAACCTAATATAAACCTAATATACAAATAGCACTATAAACAAAAGGAATCATCTGTTGATCCCATCCTCAAGATAGAGTTCCATTACATCTACATCTGAAAAACAAACCTTTGAGGGGCAGTGAAACAGTCTGCTAGAGTTTGTTGAAGTTTGCGGAGCCTCGACAACAACATGATTCCCCCAAACACCAAGGCAGACAACACAGATGTGTTCAGTCCTAATCCAGACCAGCACTACGACGAGGATATGAGAGATATTGCTGGCGAAGACTTCTTGTACAGTGACAGAAACACGTTAAACAGCGAAGCGACCCACCGATCCAACCCTTTTTCTGATAGCCATGGGGACCCGTTCACTGACGACAATAGAATCAAAGGTCAGAACTCCATACATTCCAAAGGTTATTCATCAGCTACAAAAGATGCAAAGCCTGAAAAACAACCCTTTTACACTTTCACTTCCTTGACAGATGAGGATACCACCCCAGAGATATACAAACGTAGGCACACATTCGCATTTTATTGTCACATCGGTGTTGCAATTTTATCCGTTCTTTTAACACTTCCCTTCCAGATATTCATGATTTGCGATCTCACAGTTCCTTTGAAGCTGAATGGGTTCCTTGTAAACGGCTCTTTGAATTTGCTTGGTATAATGATGGTTAGGGTCACTTTTTCTTGCTTAGGTCTTGCTCAACTCTTTCAGCTCATTATTTGCATTAGAACTTTATTCTCCAAAAATGCTTACCATTTGCTATATTTGCTTATTTTTACTATATTTGTTCAAGTTGCTAGTGTTCCCTTTTACTTGGATATTTATCAAATTGATATGTTTCTAAATCTTCCATCTGCTGATTTCACTAAATCAAAGTTTATTCTTTACTGGTTAATCGTATTCCCATTCATCCCCTTATTCTTAGAAACTGTTATATTCATCACATTATTGAGAAAAAATTTAAATTGGAACCTTTACAAAACATTCAATTATACAACAAGGAGATCAGTTTTAATAGTGGAACATTTCAAAATTTTATTGGTTTTCGCCACTTTTTTTGTTCATTTTGATTTATTACTTAGTATCAATTTCCCATATGAGGCTTTCTATGGACATTTTGATGCCATGAGTATCACTTCTATTGTCGCTATCATATTGACACCGCTAGTTTTCTGTTACCTACGATTTGTGTTGCATTCAAAAAGTATTTTTGGATTATCCTTAGGATTGACATATATTCTATTTATATATGCATTATCTTTGGTGAACAGTTATATGTTTAACACTTATGGCTATTTCCCGCATCAAGAATTCTTCAAGGATTATATGGCTGTTTATTCTTTTTATATTTTCAGTCTTCGGGGTTGGTTTAGTTTTTTCCATTATTTTGTTTTGATTGTTCTTTTCATTCTATGTTTCAAATTGATTTCCTTGTTTTTGGCGGCAGAAAAATATACAAAGGAAGTCATCACATCAAAACAAGACGACTCATGGACCTTTAAGAAAAACGAATATGAGCTGCTACCTCAAAATGTGCTCAATTCTCAGTACAAACCATCTGATTCTGAAAATGACAAGAAAGTTGAACTTGATGATGATTTGCCAGAAATTATTGAGCGCAGAGTTGGATCATATCTATTTTTTGATACTACTGCCTCTATTTTCATTATTCCAATCCTTGTTATTTTGCAAGTATACCTTTATTTCCGGAATCAATCTTTTATGAGATCTCATATGGCATTAACTATCATGTGCTGCATTCCAATAATGGTTTTGACCTTTTGGGGTCACGGAACATGGAGTGCAAACTACAAAAAACAAATCAGGAGAGCAAAGGCTTATAAATGCAAGTATTTCGTATTTTCCAAGATCTTTCTTTTATTTGTTTTGTTGAACAATTTCATTTTCCAACTTTTCCTAATTATGAACTGGACAAATTACAATCAAAGCACATTCAGATCTCTCATATATGGAGTTGAAATGAGTTACTCATTATTTTTTGATAATGGAACCCGTTCTAGTTATGATTCTGCTTATTCTGATTATTTGGACTTTCCAAAGACTTCATTTGAGATTGTCGTGGCTTCTATCTGTTTGATTGGGTTATATACTGTGGCAGCAACATTACTTGGCGGTTATATCGAATATAGTATGAATAAGTTGGAATCATCGACGCAAGGGAAATATTTCGCTGAGTCCTACAATTTTGATGGTTTCACTTCTCCTTATACAATTAAAACTGAAAAATTGTATATTTACATGAGAATCGTTTCTGCCTTTTGTTCATATCTTGGGGCTGTCGCTACCAATTTTTTGGCCAACTTTGAATTTGACTTCCTTAAGACTGACACTCTAAAAAAATTAGTAACGGTAGATGTTCAGTCAGTCAAAGAGAATTTTGCAATTTTCTGGATTCTAAACTGGAGTTTGACAGCTTTGAACTTTTTAATTGTATTATCGTTTTTATCATGGTTAATCGCTTTACTCTTACCTATAAACACAAAGAGATTCACATGCATTGTTTTATTTATTTTAAATATTGCATACATCGGTCTTGCTGCTTTTGAATTCTTTTCAGCTTATCAGTTATATGATATTCTTGCTGACTACAACATATTGACCAATTACTTCTATTTGGTATTCAGTATGTTTACCGCGCAGTGGATTTTGCTGATATATGTTGTCATTATCTCGGTTTCTGTCTTTTTAAGACTCGGAAAATATTAAAATGAAGTTTTTATTCAAAATTTCCATACTAAATAGCTTTAAATGAAGTTTGATTATTCCATTTTTTAACCTTTCATAAATCACACAAGTACATTCGTAAACACTCAACAATCATGTTGAAACAGAAACAATTTTTATTGAAAATCCTTACAGTTTTGAACACGTCTTCCTGAGAAGTTCAAAGTAGACGATTATAGAATCCTTGAATATTAAGTTTTGAATTTTCTATTATTTTGGTCAAATTATATTAATTTTTTTACGTTAATCTTCTATACAGTGTTTATTGCATAATTTTTTTTAAAAAGAAAGGATAAACTTCTCCAAACTTAAGCGCTATGATTTAAACAAGCAAGAAGTTAATATTTATTGAAATTTGTCAATTATAAACATCTTAAGATAATCTAAATGTTTAGTAAATCATAATATATTTTGGCGATTTGACGGAAGGAATTTCTAGAAAATTCAAACTCCAAAGGTTAGACATACACAAATGAGATTCTTCGTTTTAACTTTACTGTGTGGATTTATTTCGACCTCAGTATTCGCCACAACTCCACCTAGCTGTTTCAAACCTTGTTTGTATAAAATATCAGAGTGGGGAGAAGGAGGAGTTTTAAATGTAACCAATATTTGTAGTAATCATTTATCTTTAGTTGGTTGTCTTGTTGATATCTGTGAAGAAGCATCGCTTCTGCCTGCAAAAACCCATTTCCTTGGTACATGTAAATCCAAAAATATTGATTATGAATTGATAACCAATTCAACAACACTGAGACTTATAAACGAAAACGGAAAACCAGGAGAAAATTCTGAAAGTCAAACGGATAAGAATGTAGTTGAAAAAGAATCTACCGGTCACAATTCCGCAAAGATAAATGATTTAACCAATAACTTGCAAAAACTCAATGAAAAGACAGAACCAGACTTATTTTCTTCACATGGTCAACAAGAAAATAGTAGGAAAGCTTTCAAGATTACCAATGAATATGGATCCGCATATGGAATTTCTTCACCATTGAAACTTATGGATTACATACAAAACGACGATAGAACCCACCAAGTTTTGCAAAAAAATAAACCAGGTGAAATTTATCAAAATGCAGATGACCATACAATTGATTACAGAAGTAGAGAGTCTCTGAGGAATGAAAACTATCCAGCTAGAAATCAGTTTGATGATGATGAAATTCAGGAGCGAACTGGACAAAAGGTAGATGCAAAACTAGTGTCAAACAATGCTAAAGAGCATGATATTAAAAATTATGGTAATTCAGCTTCCAATAGACTGCCAGAGCCTGTTGTAAAGTTTTACAAAACACATCAGCGAACATATGATTCAGATGGGATAGAAATAGACGATTTCACCGGGTTTTCAAGTAAATCACCTAACCAAAATACGAAAAATAAAAATTACAGATACGTAAAAAATCAACCAGCAGTTGGAAGTTCAGAGTTCGAAAACAGCAAAGCAGCCAATCATATGCCAATGCTCGACGATGAATAGGATTCCCCATTATCGTCTTTTTGGGTAATATGGATATACAAGTACTAGTTTTATAGATTTTTGAAATAGTTAGAGTTTAAGAATATATATGTTTTCTTTAGAAGAATCGAAGTATTATTATAGATGTATTTTTTTTTTTTTCACACAGATTTTTCTTGACTTTTTCATACATTAGTATGCTTCTCAAACATGAGAGACACTTATCTGATATTTAATCGTTTGAATAACTTACAAGATGAGATGATACCTCAATAAAACTACAAAAACTTTAACTTGGATTGGTTTGCCAAATATAAGTATTAGCTTATTCCTTGTTCAACAATGGAGGCCAAAAAATCTATGTATGATTTCAATTCTTCGCTGAATAAAGACAGTATTTGGAATGCATCTAGCAGCTCAGATGAAGTACCTGGGTTTCTTAAAGAACATACAGACTGGATAAACTCGCGGAAGTTGGTGGATTCAAATCCAAATAATGTTAATAATTGGAACCAATTGATAAAGTCTACCGAGAAACTTTTACTTGTGAAACCACTCACAGATGATCTAAAGACTCTAATCAGGGAAACTTTTGACGAACTATTAACGAGGTATCCATTATTTTTTGGTTACTGGAAGAAATTTGTTTCAGCAGAATTTCAATTAAATGGTTTACCCGCATCTATATCAATATTAGCGAGAAGTGTAGAGAGCTTCTCTTCATCGTTGGAACTTTGGGTTGATTATTTATCAATTTTGATAACAAATCATGATTTACAAAATCCAGATGATGTTCAGAAAATACGGGATACCTTCGAAAGAGCTTTAAAAAATGTAGGCCGTCAGTTTCTATCACATCCTCTATGGAACAAATTTATCTCCTTTGAAAAGAATTTATCAGGCCAGAATCAGTACGAGAAAAATATTAGGCTTTATGATATCTATTTAAGAGTGATCAAGATTCCACTTCATCAATACTCCAAATACATGAAAGAATTTTTGGAATTGAAAAAAGCGTTCAGTGTGGATCAAATCATTGAGATTGATCATAATTTAAAAGAATTACAAAGTGCATCAAAAGCAGATTCTAAAGACCGAACATTTGTTGATGAATACTTTCATAAGATTTTCACAGACACGTCACAAGCCGTGTCTATTCGCTGGAAATACGAGTCTAAATTTAAACCTACATATTTCAACTTAATTGAGCTTCCTAAGGATAGTCTAGTGAATTTTGAACAGTATTTAAATTTTGAAGAAGAAAACGGTGATCATGAGCAAACAAAAGCTCTTTATGAGAGAATTTTAATACCAGCAGCATTTTATGAGAAGTTTTGGATTAAGTATGTGAAGTGGTTGGTTTCTATCAAAGAGGAGGACACAGTAATTAATCATGTTTATTTAAGAGCTATGAATTCCTTTTTAACTTTGGATAAAGTTTTCCTTAGAATCAATTACTTGTATTTCGTGGAGAAAATGAATATGAAAGAATTTGCAGTAGATGAAACGAGAAATGAAGCATTCGAGAATGTGAACAGTATTTACATGTTATTTCTCCGTGTGTATAAAGATTATGATTCCAAAATTCAATACCAATTATTTTCAAAATATTTACAATTCCTACAAAGATTTCATGGCATTGAAGAATATTTGTCATTCATGGAAACAACAATAGGTAACTTGATTAAGAGTACTTCTGCAAGGGACTTAAGTACGCTTCCAGCTCATTTTCTTAAGATTTATCATAATGCTGATGATAAGTTATCCTCTATAATTATAAATGCTTATCTACAGCTACTAATCATTAACAAGCAAATAAAAAACGCGGAAAAGACAAGAGAGTTTTTTACTTTGCTTTCGCAGCAGAATAATCTTAAATCTTCAGAACAGTTTTGGTTACATTTTTACAATTTTGAAAGATTATATGGGAACTATCTCACCTTAAGAGATATGATTAATTCAAATTTCAAAGTAAATACCTACTTACCTCCCACCTTCATTAAAAATTTCGTGAGAATATATATTGAATTTTTGGAAATCAACAGTGCTAATTTGACAGAAAATCTAAAAAATGTGACTATTGAAGATATATACAAGGATATTGCTTATCAAAAAGCTGACATAGAAAGTAGTTTGATCTTCCAACATTCTCATAAGCTTCGCCTTTCAACAGTAGACAATAAGAGTTTACCTACTGCAGAGGAGATCACGAATAAGTATTTGGTAAGTTCAAACGGTAACATTGGCTTCGAATCAGACGAAAGACCTCTTATAATTAATCAGGTACCAATTTATGAGAGCTTGGAGAAAATTCCTAACTTGCCCACTTTCAAAAATGTTGAAAAAGCAAATACCAAACCTGTCCCCCTCAATTTTGAAGATGCTATATGAACCAAAATTATCAATTAATGGCAGAGAATCAATGAGACACAAAAATCATTATATTGTAATAGCTTTTATGACTAGTTAGAGAAGTAGAAATGTAACATGCATACTGATAAAATTCCAAACTATTCCCCAGATAAAGCCCAATATTTTGTTTAAGATAATACTTTGTATATTAAATGCTATCACTTTGTCTTCCTATGACTTGTAAGCCATTTCTAATAACAGCTTTTGCCGTGCATTTATTATCCCCATAAACTTCTAAGTACTTGAGTTTAGGACATGAATCACCTAAAATTTTTATAACTCTATTATTAACAGATCTGACAAATGACGCATCCATAAAAGTTAAATACGGAAGTTGCTTTTCCTTAATCATTTCGAAGAACTTAATGGTCACTTTATCAATACTGTTTATATTTAATTCAATAAGAGATCCAAATGAGTGGTTAAGAACTTCTATCAATGATCTTTCAGCTAACATAATACAACGAGATAAATTTAATTCCATCAATCCAGAATTTGAAGACCAATTATGAAATAAATTGTATATTCCCTCATCTGTGATCTGATCCAAACCTTTGAGAGATAAAACTTTGAGTTCAGAGCCACAGTATTTTTGAACACCTTCAATTAAAAACTTATCTGTGAGACCACTACAATCGTCTAAAATTAAAGACTCGAGCTGTCCTCCTATACTTTCTAAAATTTCAATGATGACATCGTCAGTTATTAAATCTTCACGAATTGGTGAGGAAATCTCTAAATGCTTCAAGGTTGGAGGCAACTTTTTCAAAGATGCATATGTGGATTTATCAAGTATTGCATCCATCTTTGCTAGTTGTAAATTTTCTATAATAGAACAGTTCTTCAATAAATATGAAATTGAAACATCTGAGAATCTGTAACTACTTTTCATCTTGAAGGTTTTTAACGTTGCGCCAAATTTTTGGAAAAATGAAGACCAAACATTATCTCTTATCAAAAAACCACCGTTTAAAGACAATGCATAGAGACCTTCAAACTTATCAATATAATATAGAAAAGTTTCATCATTCAATCTTGCACAATATGTCAAATCTAGTTCTTTTATATTTGGTGCAAAGGCAGCTATGCTTTTGAACGCAGTGACAGTTAATTTAGAACAATCCCATAAAGTCAAAGCTGTAATTTTGGGGTTCAAAAAAAGTGGCAAAGTTTCATCAGTCAATAAACGTCTTTTGCAAATAATCTTACAAATTTTGTTCAAATTGTTTACCCCGATGTCACCAAAATTTTCCACTGATTCGATGTATTTACTCACCAAAGCAATGCACAAGCCCTGCAAGGATGGAAACTTGACTTCTTCTTTGTCAAGTAAAGCCTGGGCAATCTTCTTTCTTTTCTTTCTTGCTTGTAAGGACTTTTCACGTTTTGATCTGTCTTTGTCAATATATTCTTTTGTACAAGTCTGACATAAGAATCCCAAAATCTTGAACAGCTGCTCATCTTTGATTTTTTTGGAGAATGCAGTTATTTTAAATGTTGAGTGGCAATCGTAGCATTGAGTCTCCTGACCTGGACCGAGAAACTTATTGGTTTTCTTCGTGTGCTTATTTGTGTTTTCTTCTTCATTTTCATCATCACTACTGTCGGTGTAATCTGACTCGTTCTCCTTATTGAGACGTCTCTTTCTTCTTGCTGCGATTCGGATCTGTGTTTCGTAATCTTCATCGTTTTCTGCATCATTTCCCGCCTGATTCAGTTCACCATTCTCGCGGATAGCGTCAGGATTCTCCTCTGGGTTCTCATCAGGATTCTCCTCGGGTATTTCTTCTGTGTCTTCCGAAGGGGAGCCCAGTCTTTGAGAGGCAAATCTTCTCTCGATGAACTCCTGGGTGATTCCGCTGCTTCTCAAGAATGCTGTCAAAGCAGAGTTTGGTCCTGCCACATGCTCGTTGTTTTCCTTATTCCGATTGGATCTTCTGTAGGACATGCTTGCGAACAGCTTTCCCTTAGTCTGTGGAACTTTGAATTCTCGGGAACTTTGGAAGTTATTGAGCAATTTGCTACAAGTTTTAGGAATTACTCGAAAAATCTGAGCAGCAACCATATCATCATTGTGTCAATGGATCACGATCAGTAGCTCAGCGTAGTAGGACGCGAATTTGCGATTTTGTGCCCCGGAATGCGAGGCTCTCCCTCCTTGTTTTGCCACTGGTTCATCTTGACCTCTACTCACCCTCCTGCTGGCTTCTCCTTACGGTGATTTGCTCATTTTAGGGTCATTTTTCTACACGAAACTGTCTACTAGCCGCTACAAAGTTCGCTGGTCCATCTTCTTACGCATTTAAAGCCTCAAATCCCTGTCAGAACCGCTTCTTTATGTGGTTTTTGCCTCATTTCCCCGTTTTTGGCCTCCTTGAAGGGTAGGAATAGGGAGAGTCGCAAGGAGAGAATATTGTAATAGGTAAGCTTTTTTTTTTTTTTTTTTTTTTTTTTGGTCGCTGAAATATTCACTGTAAAACATATATAAAACCAAACAGATCCCACAAATGAAGCTTTGGGAGATGATTCCAGGGATCGAAGTAACCAAACAGTATTGAGGAGATAATATCGAAGAAAGAGGAAGCAATTATAATTGATAAAGGTACCAAATAGAAAAGAAGAAATCGCGAGAGCTTTATTTGCGAGATTTTACATAAATATAATAGAAGAAGATTGAAAAGATGCAAGTGATTTTCAAGGATTTCAAAAAACAAAAACACACGGTGAGTATCGAGCCAGCAGAGTCGATTGCAGCAGTAAAAGAAAAGCTTGGGGAATTGCTATCCGTGGAGGGCAGCAGAATCAAGCTCGTTTTCTCTGGAAGGGTGTTGCAGGATGGCAAAACTGCTGAAGAATCATCGATCAAGCAGGACTCACAGATAATCTACATGGTCAGCAAGGCCCCAGCAAAGAAACCAGAGTCCGCAGCGTCCTCAGACTCGGCAGCAGCAATCGCTTCTGGCACTGCCACGGCGTTGAAATCCAGCACAGATGCCACAAATGGCTCCAATGTCTCCAGTGAAGCACCTGTGTTGTCTGCAGATGCTGGCGCCGCCGCATCATCATCGTCGTCTGCTGCTGCTGCTAGCACCTCTGCTACCACCGCAAACACACCAGCCAATTCTACTGGTGATTTTACCGCAGGCGCTCAAAGAGAAGCCACAATTACCAACATCATGGAAATGGGCTATGAAAGAGCCGCTGTTGAAGAGGCTCTACTTGCCGCCTACAACAACCCAGACAGAGCCGTAGAGTATTTGTTGACAGGTATTCCTGAGAATTTGAGAAGAAGCAGAACACAGGCCGCTCCTGTAACTACTGCCAGCACTGGAGGCACTGCCGAACAAACTAACGTCGCTGCTCCAGAGACTTCTAGCAATTCGGGAAACTTGTTTGAACAAGCTGCTGCATTGAATGAAAGTTCTGCTGAAGGCAGTGCTGCTGCTGGACCTCCTGCCACCGCAGAAGCTCAGCTTGATCGTTTGCGTGAAATGATCGCTGAAGATCCAACTATGATTGAGGAAGTGTTGGGCGAAATCGCTGCTTCTAATCCAGAAATGGCTCAAGCGATAAATTCCAACCCAGCAGCTTTTATTGAATACTTGACTTCTGGTGGCGAAGAAGCTTTGGCAGAAAGCCAAGCTATTTCAGGTACAGAAGCTGGTCAACAAGGTGGTGCTGCACCATTTACTATTAGATTAACCGAAGAAGAGAATGCTGCTGTTCAAAGATTATGTGAGTTGGGATTTGATTACGATACTGTAATTCAGGTTTACATTGCCTGTGATAAGGATGAAGCCACTGCTGCAGATTTATTATTTAGAGATAGTTGAACATTCTCTGTGTGTCATTCTTGATTATATCTCTTTACAAATTTCATATTATGTATATGTATTAATCTATGTATATTTACAAGTCGTTTAGTGAAAATTGTATTCTATAGATCACAAAAGATTGAAGAAACAAAAAAAAAGCAAATAGAAAATTGAGGAAAAGATATAAAGGTTTCCTGTGGAAATCTTTGTTTTTATTATTATTATTTGTGGTATCTACCGTTATTCAACCCACTATTGGTCTCGATTATACCCCATATTCTGTCCATTTTGATTCCACCCAAGTCATCAGTGACATAATAGTATCTCTTGGCTCCTGTTTCTTTATCTGTGAATTCCCATGTGACTGCACCGTACCAGTTTTTCAGAATCTTGCATTGTCTGATATCAATCAATTCATTATAGTATCTTTTACCACCGAAACCCATCTTTTCCATTATCAATTCTTCTTTCTGTGTGAGGTTTTCGTAGGTCTGTGGGTTTTTATTGGAGTCATATAATCTGAAGATTCTAGTAACGTAATCTTTGCTGAAGTATTGTACTACGGGGATTGGCAATATTGAAAAAACGGCTACCATGGCAGCTAATTCGACGCTGAGGTTTTCTGAGATGCTGATCAAATGACTTAAATAGGCTCCAATGACACCTGCACCAAGCAGGATTCTTTTGATCAAGGATATGTAGGAGGTGGATGGTGCTGTATAAAGAGGGAAGTAGCCTGCTCTGTAGTTGGCAGGCAATTTGACAGACATCAAGGAGTTGATTGGACGAACATAGACTGGGTCAAAGATCTCTTTTTTGGCGTATGCCGAGGATTTTGGTTTAATCGTTGATGGATCGATGAGTTCGCTGTCAAGACTTGCATCTTTGGTGTTTGACACAGAGTTGGAACTTGTTGAGTTGAACCTTGTGAGTTTTGCAAACTTTGGGGATCCTGCTGAACAGCTGAAGAAACCTGAAAAACCTCGCGAATAGCTGGAAAAACCTAAAAGAGCTGGAGATTTGCTGAACCTTGGCGATGCTCGTACTGCTGAGCTGAGAAGCTGGGTCTGCAAAACAGGGAAATGCATGGCGGACGACATCTGGGAGCAAAATGGGGGAAGGACAAACGAGAAAAGACGAACTGTTTCAGGAGATGTTCTGGATATTGTGCAGGGGGTCAGTACGAAATATTGGATATTGTATGTTGAAATACTACAGAGAACAGATGGATATCAGAGTAAAAAATGAAATACTCCGGCGCGGCAGTCTGGAAGATTAAGATGTCCGGACTCGTTGGTGTAAGAGTATAAAGTGGTTCGGGTTTTTTGCGGTATTAGTGTGGTGTATTGATAAATAGGTGTTACAGTTTATTAGTGTTACGTTTTATTGGTGTCATGATTCAACGTGTAATGGTTTAAAGGTGTGATACTTTAGCAATGTCATAATTTCGGGTGTACAAATTAATGGTTGTTCGGATTTTTCGGTGTCATAATCTTATGGTGCTATTTTGTTTATTCCATATGTTTGGATTTACGGGTGTATGGTCACATCCTCTAGGATCACCGGGTAACCCTCAGCTTTGAGGCAAATAAAATTTTCTCTCCTATTGTTTGCCCCGAGTTTCACTCGGAAAGATAAAGAAGCGAATAGAAATTAGTATGGCGGCTTACTACTAACAAAAAAAAATTTTTCGTTCGATGCGCCCTTAGTAGCTCGATAACCAGAAAGGAAAGTTGGGCATTGACTTCTATATAAGTGCCAGTATATACCAGTGGGTAAAAACGACCTAAACCACTAAAGGGTCTCAGCCACCACCACGTAGATTGCTTCCTGTTGTCCCCAATTGGAACTGAAACCCCGCCAAAACACCCAGAAATAGGTTATTTGAGACCCCAGCAGACCCCAGCAACACTAGAAGACCCCTGTTGCGTCCCAGAGCCAGTATTGTCCGCGCGAAGTCGAGAAAAGCTACCTCCCCCGACCGTGTCAGAGCAAACCATCTGACATCCCATTTTTGCCCCTCTCCCCCCCCAGACTAAGGCCCCCACTGTTTCTACCGTCTGCCACCATGAGTTCCGAAACCACCACAAAGTTTGTGCCAGAGCACCGTCGTACCAACTTCAAAAACAAGTCGAGATTCGAGTCCGATGAGTTGAGAAGAAGAAGAGAAACCCAGCAAATAGAGCTCAGAAAACAAAAAAGAGACGAAACTTTGTCCAAGAGACGTTTCTTGAACGACCCTAATATGACTAGCTTGTTAAACAACGACGACTCAGATGACGAAGACGACGATAACTACAACTCAAACGAGATCAACTTCATGCAATCCCTCGAACTCGAGTTGCCTGGCCTTATGGACCAAATCAACTCCACTGATTTCAGCAGCCAATTACAAGCAACCGTCAGATTCAGACAAATCTTATCGCGAGAACACAATCCTCCAATCGATATCGTGATCAAATCTGGCGTTGTCCCAACCCTTGTCAAGTTTATGGGCGATGAATTCCCAGATCTCTTACAATTGGAAGCTGCATGGGCTTTGACCAATATCGCTTCAGGTACCTCTGATCAAACCAAGGTTGTCATCGAAGCTGGCGCTGTTCCTCAGTTTGTCCACTTATTACTGTCTCCTTCTTTAGAACTTAAAGAACAAGCCATTTGGGCTTTGGGTAATGTAGCTGGTGATTCTTCAACATACAGAGATTATGTCTTGGGTTGTAATGCCATGCCTTCCATCTTGGAACTCTTCAACAGTCCTAAAATTTCTTTGATCAGAACCGCTTCTTGGACCTTATCCAATTTATGTAGAGGTAAAAATCCTTCTCCAGACTGGCAAGTAGTTGCCCCAGCTTTACCTGCTTTGGCTAAGTTGGTTTATTGCACCGATTCTGAAGCCTTAGTTGATGCATGTTGGGCAGTCTCCTATTTGTCTGATGGTGCTTATGAAGCCATTCAAGCTGTCATTGATGCTAGAATCCCAAAAAGATTGGTTGAATTATTGGGTCATGACTCTAATTTAGTTAAAACTCCTGCTTTAAGAGCTATTGGTAATCTTGTCACCGGTAACGATTTACAAACTCAACAAGTCATCAACTGTGGTGTCTTGCCTGCTTTGGTCCCGTTGTTCACCAATAGTAAGGAATCTATCAGAAAAGAAACATGTTGGACTATCTCCAATATCACTGCTGGTAACGTTGAACAGATCCAAGCGGTTATTGATAATAATTTGATTCCTCCTTTAGTCAAAGTTTTAGAATCTGGTGAATATAAAACCAAAAAAGAAGCCTGTTGGGCTATCAGTAACGCCTCTTCTGGTGGTTTAACAAAACCAGAGATAATACAATACTTGGTTCAACAAGGTTGTATCAAACCTTTATGTGATTTATTGGTCGTTGGTGATAACAAAATCATTGAAATCACTCTTGACGCATTGGAAAACATATTGAAGATGGGTGAATTACAAAGAGAATACAAGGGTATCAACCATAATGAATATGCTCTTTTCATTGAAGAAGCTGGTGGTTTAGATAAAATTTTTGAATGCCAAAAGAATGAAAATGAAAACATTTACAAAAAATCTTACGATATCATCGATAAATACTTCAATGAGGACGATGAAGATGATGCTGGTATTGACGATATCGCTCCAGTAAACAATGGTAACTCTTTTGGTTTCAATGCCGAGGCTCCTCAAGGTGGTTTCAACTTTTGAGTCTTTATGAAAAAAAAAAGCATAATCAGCTCGTTGATTTCCAATCCCCTTTATGGCAGATACCAGATATGATAAAGTTGTTTTTCCATATCATGGTAATTTGTCGTTCCAATCTGCTTTCCCACTTATAAACATATACATCAGCAGATTGCCATTTTTTTTATATATATTTATAATCATTTTAATCTTTTAATTCCTTTTTATTCCTCCCTCATTATTTGCTTTTTTAAAAAAAATCTTTTGACTCATTTTACTTGTTATTGCATGTTTTCCCCCTTTTAACTATTACTTTTTTTTGATAAATTGTTACATATTATATATTTATATATATATCTCCTGTCTTTATTTCATTTTTTCCATTGACATCCTTATTCATTTAGATTATTTTCGATTTTATATAAATAAATATGTTTTGTGTTTCAAAAATCTTTGCGAGTCTTTTCAGTGAGCTTCCTGTACGCCTTCAGGCTCCTCTTTTCAACTCTTGAATCTTTAATCAGTCAACTCACGTCTTCAGTAAATCAGTCTATCAAATATTTGTTGGACTTCAGCAATTTAAAGCATTGAGAGTATATAGTAAATCATGAATATCTTTACCCCACAAAAACTGTGCAATGTTGAAATTAAGCAAGAAAAATGACCATAGAAAAATATCATGTGAGTATTTAGACAGAATTAATGCAAAGAAAAAAATACAAAACACAAAATACAAGAAGAAACCTTCAAACAACCAGCGTAAGATGATTCAGAATTTACAACATTGTGTTAAACTGATAAGACTTAATTGAATAATACAAATGGAAAAACTGTCAAAGTTAACTGGAGCAGAAGTGATTGCCAACACAATTTATAACTTGAATGTTAAAGTTGTCTTTGGGTTAGTAGGCATTCCAGTGATTGAGATCGCAGATGCTTTACAGAAAAAGGGAATCAAATTTGTAGCTTTTAGAAATGAACAAGCTGCTTCCTATGCAGCTTCGGTGTATGGCTATTTGACCAATACTGCGTCTGTTTTGCTTGTTGTAGGTGGTCCAGGAATTATACACGCTTTGGCCGGGATTTTCAACTCGCAGATCAATCAATGGCCTATGTTGGTTCTAGCAGGGTCGACAGCCCGTTCAGCGGTCCTCAAAGGTGGATTTCAAGAACTAGACCAGCTCCAAGCAGTTCAGCAATACGTTAAGTTTGAGGCTAGACCTGACAACGCAAGTCAGGTTCAAGATTTGATCTATGAAGCCTTCAGAAGAAGTCAAATTGGAAAACAGGGAGTTTCATATATTGATTTGCCTGGAAATGTTATCACAGAAAGCATACCTTCCTCGAATATTTTGGCTTCTTCCAGACATTTCCAGTTGAATATTCCAAAATTCGCTCCCGACATTTCAAAAATCAATAAAGTAGCAGCATTGCTCAAAAACTCGAAATTTCCATTGATAATTATAGGAAAAGGTGCTGCTAATAGCAATAATATTCCTGATTTTATCGCAAAATATCAGCTTCCTTTCCTTCCATCTCCTATGGGTAAAGGAATAGTAACTGATATGCACGAGTTAAACATGTCAGCTGCTAGATCATTGGCTTTGCAAAAAACTGATTTGGTGATTATTCTTGGAGCTAGATTGAATTGGATGTTTCTGTTTGGAAAAAAATTTAACTCAAAGAACTGTTCAATAATATGTGTCAGCCATGACCCTGAAATTCAAGGACAGAACCTCAGTCCTGATCAGATATCAAGAGAGTTAGGCGATGGCTACTCAATGTTAGACGTTGGGCTAATAGGTGATATCCAGTTGGTAGTAGATCAATTTTTGAATACTGATGTCTTACGTAATTACAAATTTGGAATCAACAATGTTCCAGCTGCTGTGATTTCAAAGATAAAACAAAATGAAGAGAAATTATATTCGTTAGAAAATGTTATTCTTAGAGATCCGATAAATTATAAATTGAATTATTATAATGTCTATAAACAAATCAGAGAATTTTTGTTCGAACAAAGAAGTAATCAAAGATTGATAGATGAAACTTATGTGGTGAGTGAAGGAGCTAATACTATGGATATATCTCGACAGTGTATTCCAATGGTTTTTAGTAAACAGAGATTAGATTGTGGTACTAATTCTACAATGGGTGTAGGTGTAGGATATGCAATAGCTGCCAAAATTGCTTCTCCGAGCAGCTATGTATTGGCATTAGAAGGTGATTCGGCATTTGGGTTCTCCGCGATGGAATTGGAAACAGCCGTTCGATATAACTTGCACCTAGTTTTTGTCATTATGAATAATAGCGGTATTTACCATGGAATAAACAATTCTGATAGTAAAGATTCTGCTGAACCACTGGCGATTGAACTTTCTAAAAATACAAGATATGACCTCATGGCTGAATCATTAGGAGCAAAGGGCTATTTTGTTGATGACTTACAAAAATTACAGGCTGCATTAGAATCCAGTTTTAGTGACAAGAATAGTAGCTCCGTGATAAATGTCATCATTGATCCAGGAGACAGTAATGCCAAAATCAGTTTCAAATGGCAGGATAGTGAAAAACTACAAGAAAAGTCAAAACTATAGGTAAAACATTGGTTTTTTTATTTGCCAGGAAAATAAATGCAACAGTGGAAAATATCTGTGTATTAGTAAATTCTTATTTCTTGCAAAAGAACAATATATCTCTACTACTATAGATATCTACCGTAGATTTCAAACTAAATTGAGTTGAATTGCAAGTAAGAAAGTATTCTCAAAAATATTCACATTGGTAAATAACTGCTTAATGGTTCAATTCTCGAAGTAAACTGTCAACAAAAAACTTGGTGGACGAAATCAAGTTCACTAGATTTCCTACACTTAAAGAGTTCAAACAATAATCCCACGCAACTGCGGGCTGAAATTGGAACTTTCTGTCCTCATATGCGAATCTATTGATGTTACCGTTTGTGAAGTAATCCGTCAAGTTGCTCCAAAGACCCATTATAGCTACTACACAACAGACTAGCAAAAATAACGTCAAAATATTCAAAACAGCACTGTAAAAGGCCTTTGCTATTCCTATAACCAATTTGATTGTGATGTAAAGAATAATCACTGAGCTTATAAGAGAAAATATTGTAGGGTGTTCATTATACACGTATTGTGTTATGAAGATTATCTGGTTAAGCAATGATATTGCAAACTGTGAAAGATATTGAACTAGCTGGTTGGAATCCATTTTCAAAGCTTCAAATTTATAATGTATGATATTTATTTGTCTTATATTCTTTTTTTTTTATAGTTCCTTGATAATTTCTCTTCTTATCTACTCCACAACGGGCAATAAGGATATGAATATTAACTCAGTTCAGTATTGTTTTCCTGTACTCTAGATTTGTTAGTTGTAATAGGGTTGTTATATGAGATGCTTATTTTTTTGTTATTTTTTTTTTCTGCACAGTTATTTCCATACATAAAGGAAAACACAAAAGACTTGCAAAAGGGAATATTCATTTTCAACCTCAAATACACACCTTCTTGATTTATAAATTGACCAAGAGTGGCATTCAAACAAATATATTTGAGGCCAAAAGTAAGGTTTGCCTTTGTATTTAATCTTGACTGATGAATAAGTTGTTCTTTTTTAATGATAATAGAACTTATGTTCAAAGTTACTACGAGAAAATTGTTTCCTGTACTAAAAATTATTTGTTTTAAGAATACTAATATGTAATCGATAAAACTCTAGAAGGGTAAGCATCAAGATTAAACTTCTGAAATAAGAACGATCTGTAATGAAGATGCCCAGGATGAAGACTTTTGATCTCAAAAACTAAATGGCAAGCACAAAGACATTAAAAATGGTGAGCAGGTCATTTACGCCGATTCAGTGTCTGCATGAGCGGCATTGTTTCGGGCAGCTAACGTGTATGGGTCAACCTCACCGTGCAATTTTTCAGAGAGGTATTCTAAGCTCTTTCTCTTTGTTTCTGGAATTAACAAAGAGGTGAAGATACCTAACAACATGAAAAGAGCGAAAATTTCCATGACGTGAGGTAAGTAACAGTCTTTGTCATCAGGAGCACAATTGTGATTGACTAAAGTACCAATGGCAGTTTGAGCAATGATAGCACCAACTTTACCAGAAGCAGCAGAAATACCGTGGGCAGTGGATCTGTATTTGGTTGGGAAACATTCACCTGGAACGATGAATGTTGTGACATTTGGACCGAAATTTTGGAAGAATTGGGCAACAATGTACAAACCTAACAAACCATTTGGAGTCAATCTGTGGTACGCAAAGCCAATAGCACAGAAAAGAACAGTTAAGATGAAGAAACCGGCAAGTTGAATTGGTTTTCTACCAATGAAATCAACAGTAGCAACGGTAGCCCAATATCCAGGAATTGAACCAGCACAAATCAAAATCAAGTTACCAGCAGCAGTATTGTACAACGACTGATAAATATTGTTAGAAGATGCGTATTTGATAGCCTTTAAAATAACAGCAGTGTTCAAGCCTAAACCGTAGTAAGCGACATCTAACATGAACCAAGAACCAGCAGTACCAATCAAAATCTTCATATGTTTCCATTGGTTGAAATGTCTACAAAAATCTTTAACGGAGGCTTTTTGCGCCGCATTCGACTCTTGAGCTTCTGATTCCTTTTCTTTATCAATATTTTCACTGTGTCTCAACTCGTCAATGTCTTCAGAATTTGCAGACCCGTATTTACCTTCTAAGAAATGACTAGCATCTGCTACACCTGCGGATATATCTTGGTTTACGAGAGTATAACGAGGAGATTCTGGAATGGTCAATCTGAAGTAAAGAGCAAGGCAAGCTGGAACACAACCAAAACCAATGATGATTCTCCAGATGATGTCCAAAGCTCTCAAGCAGTGTCTATCACATTCTTCATAACTGTTGGCATTTTGCAATGCGTTTTTGTATCCAGCAATACTTATAATAGCAACAATACCAGCCAATAACTGACCCCAGCCTTGGTTTGCAAAAACAGCACCCATGATGGCACCTCTCCATTTGGTTGTTGCAAATTCAGATGTTATGACCGAGGATAACGGATAATCACCACCGATACCGATACCCATAATAATTCTGAAGAACACAAATAGAGGATAAAAGCTAACTGCATAAGATTCACCAATGATGACTTGCATCAAACAACAGGTGATCATGACGATCAATTCGGTACCATAGATAGCTTTACGACCAAAGACATCAGCCATGATACCAAAACCGAATTGACCAATAACGGTACCAACAGAGGTGGATACCTTGATCAAAGTAGCGGATGATGAAGGGATATTGTTTTGCCAAAAGACATAAGTAAGAGCAGTCATACCCATATTAATGGCAAAGATATCATAGGCATCGGTCATGAAACCAACACCAGCAACCATGATGGTTCTAACGTGCAACATGGAGAATGGGGCATTGTCAATCTTTTCCAAGACTAGTCTTCTTCTCTCCAAAGGATCGCTGATATGAGAAAAGTCGTTCACGTAGTTGTGAAAAGCTGCATTACCACCTGCACTAATATTGTTATTTGTATTTGTGGTCATTTTATAATAGCAAAGCCGAATAATAAAGTTTAATTAATCGAGTAAATAATTATTGACAAGACTGACCGAAATCATGAAAAAAAAATACAGAGAATATTTCAGAGAAATAAGAAGAATTGCATCGAAATGAATTCTTTTAAAAATTAGACAAACAATATCGAAATATATTTGAAACAGAACTCCAAAGAATTGCTCTTTTCCATGGGATTCAGGGTTTCTTTTATAGAATTATGTCAGATGAAATGTCAATTTTGCTTTTCCTTTGTTTTGTCGTACGCCAATTATGCATATTAGGCAATTAAATTGAAGAATATAGCAAAAATTGCGGTTGGGGTTTCTTTCTTTTTGCATGAGTAGCGATTTTTTGCATGAGTTCTGAACTTTAATTGCTTTGTCACATCGTACCTACATGAATTGATCTATAACCAAAGCAACATCAAAGTTTCAAAAACATGATAAACAAATAACCCTCATTGCAAAGCTAATGGAATGAATAAAACTTGACCCTAACAACAAGAATTATATTATTTGCAGTGGTTGAAATCTATGAGAAATTAAAAGAAGGCATTTAATATATTAGGAATTATATTAGAGTTTGTAATATCCGAAACTGGAAGTCTAAAGTTTAACGTTAGAAATTAAAAAAAAAGATTTGAAAGAATTTATAAATAAGAAAAAAAAATTAAGCCTTTAAGATATAATCAAAACCGATTAACAGTAAAAAAAAATTAGACAGCTTTTTCGGAGTTGTCGCTGTTGTAATTGCCTTGGTCGACAGCTCTAGATGGGTCGACTTCACCGTGCAATTCTTCGGACAAGTCTTCTAAAGACTTTCTCTTTGTTTCTGGAATCAACAAAGAGGTGAAGATACCTAACAACATGAAAAGAGCGAAAATTTCCATGACGTGAGGTAAGTAACAGTTCTTGTTGTCAGCAGCACAATTGTGGTTGACTAAAGTACCAATGGCAGTTTGAGCAATGATAGCACCAACTTTACCAGAAGCAGCAGAAATACCGTGGGCAGTGGATCTGTATTTGGTTGGGAAACATTCACCTGGAACAATGAAGGTGGTGGTGTTTGGACCGAAATTTTGGAAGAATTGGGCAACAATATACAAACCTAACAAACCATTTGGAGACAATCTGTGGTAAGCGAAACCAATAGCACAGAAAAGAACAGTTAAGATGAAGAAACCGGCAAGTTGAATTGGTTTTCTACCAATGAAATCAACAGTAGCAACGGTAGCCCAGTAACCTGGAATAGAACCAGCACAAATCAAAATCAAGTTACCAGCAGCAGTGTGGTACAAAGACTTGTAAATGTTTTCAGAAGAAGAATATTTGATGGCCTTTAAGATAACAGCAGTGTTCAAACCTAAACCGTAGTAAGCGACATCCAACATGAACCAAGAACCAGCAGTACCAATCAAAATCTTCATGTGTTTCCATTGAGCAAAATGCTTGCAGAAATCACCGAAAGAGGCTTTGTTAGCAAGAGCAGGTGGGAGGTCACTGACTTCTTGTTGGGTTGTTCTGAATTCTTCAACTTCATCTGGTTTAGCGGAACCGTATTTACCTTCCAAGAAATGGTTGGCATCAGCAATACCACCGGCAACGTCATCCTTGATGATGGTGTAACGTGGGGATTCTGGAATGGTCAATCTGTAGTAAAGGGCAAGACAAGCTGGGACACAACCGAAACCAATGATGATTCTCCAGATGATATCCAAAGCTCTTAAACAGTGCTTGTCACATTCTTTGTAGTTAGAGGCACCGATTAATTCGTTTTTGTAACCAGCAATGGCAATGATGGCAACGATACCAGCCAATAATTGACCCCAACCTTGGTTGGCAAAGACGGCACCCATGATGGCACCTCTCCATTTTGTGGTAGCGAATTCAGAAGTGATAACAGAGGACAATGGGTAATCACCACCGATACCAATACCCATGATAATTCTGAAGAAGACGAAAAGAGGACAGAAACTGATAGCGTAGGAGTCACCAATGATGACTTGCATTAAACAACAGGTGATCATGACAATCAATTCGGTACCATAGATAGCTTTACGACCAAAGACATCGGCCATGATACCGAAACCGAATTGACCAATAACGGTACCAACAGAGGTGGAGACCTTGATCAAGGTGGAGGTTGATGAAGGAATCTTGTTTTGCCAAAAGACATAAGTAAGAGCAGTCATACCCATATTAATGGCAAAGATATCGTAGGCATCGGTCATGAAACCAACACCAGCAACCATGATGGTTCTGACGTGCAACATGGAGAATGGGGCATTATCAATCTTTTCCAAGGCCAACTTTCTTCTCTCCATAGGGTCGGTGACATGGGCGAAGTCGTTCAAGTAATTGTGGAAGGCAGCATTACCACCAACGGTAACGTTTGGTGCTTGGGACATCTTTCTGGGATTCTTCGTTAGCAAGAGAACTCAACAGTCGAGGACGGGTTGTTAGCGAGGAATTGGGTTACAGCAAATCTCTTAGACTCAAGAAATATCGCAGAAAACTATTTTCCCTTTGCAGGTAGATTTCTTGATCTCTTTATATAGTTCAGAAGATGGTTCTTGGGTTCTTTAGCTGAGCCAAAAATCCTACTGTAGCTACTGGAGAAAAAGAAACACATGAAAAAAAAAATAAAAATAAAATATCAAAAGAAAAAAAAAAATTTTAAAATGTACAGACATACAGGTAGCTGCCAGCTGTTGCTAAGTGACCCCAATCTGTTCATGTTATTAGCTCCTAATTAGCCTTACTTGATGTGCAAACATGTGTTGAAGTCAAAACAGAAATCCAGGTAATATTAGTAATAACGTCAATGTGTTGAAGAAAAATCTGCATATGTATTGTTGAAAGGGAGAAAAAAAAAGGAAATAAAGAGGATGTGTACATTGTTATTAATTAGGGTTGCATATGCTTCTCTGCACCATGCAACTCACGCGTCCTGTAGAGCGAATCAGAATAATCTGGGATTGCAACGTGGGTTACCGAATCGGGACAAAAACATGGCACCTGCTCGAAGCATCGCTGTGTTGTTTCGCTACGCAACACAACACAGCGAAAAAACACAGCCTAGCGTAACATTGGGGGTGCCAGCATTTTCAGCTGCTTGCTTTTTTGATTGGACTTTTGTGGGCCTCTGTGGGCTGCTTTCTGCGGACTATCTTAACATTTGACGGCTTACTAGCGGACCTGAGGATCAGCAAAACCTAAAAATTGACAGAGATCAGAAATAGTCGCACAGGCGATACATACGTCCACCTGGACATCGGGTCCGCACACTGCTAAACCCGTACACTGATATTTCACCACCAGCCCCTTCTATCAAAATCAATCATCCACACTGTGCCCCTCTGTCAATTGACAATATCGTTGGTTTCCAACAATTCAGTCTGACAAAAAATTTCAAAGAAATTCCAAAGGAAAAGAAACTCACAAGGTTTGGCTTTTTTGCAAAAATCGCTGAGCGTTCTTGGATAAGCTCTTGGATCAAACTTTCCTTGAAGTCTCAATAAAAGGAATGACAGACTACAAAATTGATAAAGAATCAGACACTGAAAGTTGATACAAATCATACATTGACAATTGATACAAATCATACATTGACAATTGATACAAATCATACATTGACAATTGATACTACCATGCATTGAAAATTGACACAACAGTAACCTTTCAATGGTTTTTTCTCCGTCTTGACTTCACTTTTCCTGCTTCCTCAACATTGTCCGCTACAGGCTGCTGATTACCTCTTCTACTCTTGAGAAACCCAAACAACATTTGGACGATCCAAAACCCCTTGTAAGACGCAAACGCTGGCACAACCAACATCGCAAGCCACACCTTGTTCGACCCAAACACCACCATCAACAAATCCAAAAAACATGTGAGATAAAATATGTCAAACATGTACTCAGTCAACCCTGGTGCGTTCAAATCCTCTACGGTGCGTCCCTTTTCTCTTCTACCGTTTTTCTCAAGCACGTACTCAAACCCCACCAGAACAACATTGAAAATCACGTATGGATAGTAATTGGCTGGGCGCTGGAAATAGAATATCGCCAACAAACTCACCGCGTTCGAAATCAAACTTATCACATGGATTGAATTCAAGATCTGTTTGTTTCTTGAAGCGATCTTTTTCTGCGAAGCTCCTGCCATCTTTGTTTTTTATTTATCTCTGGTGTTTTTCTACTGCTTGTGTTTCTGATGTTTTCTACTCAATCACTTCAACCAGTATATCTGTGTCATCGATTTGTTGATATTAGTCTAACGAGTTGAAAAATTGGAAATTTTCAGAAATCTTTCACACCCGAACACCGATTACCCCATAATTTTGCAAATCCGGACATGCAAAAATTCCAACAGTTTTTCACCCAGTAATACAAAAATCTGGTCAGCCGCATATGTAATTCTTCAGGGAAAAAAAAAAAGAAGAAACTAACAGTATTGAGTGAGTCGAAGACCTGGTACCAATACACCCCTAAAGATCCCGTTTTGTCAATTGACTACACTGCTTACTAAGTGTCCATCACACTGACTATAGGCTCTGAAGAGGGAAATTGATGGCAGAAGACTGGAGAACTAAACACAAAAAATAAGGTTTGTCCATACTCATGGAAAAGAAAGGTTAAAAAAAGGTGTCCGCCGAATAGTAAAACCCGTGTTTGATGGTTTGAAGAAAGCAGACAACAACAAATATCATTTCAAACTTACAATTATGCAAATGCAGCCCGACAAATAGGGTAAAGATATGACATTTGTTGTTGAGCTGTAGTTCACCTGTAGTGTAAATTAGTGCCGTTTGATCATGAAATTTTTCAGTAAACAATAAACTCAAAGTTTAAACTGGCAATAGGCTGAAATACTGAAAAACTAAAAAAAAAAAAATTTTTTCTTAAAAAACCTTATTGTCATCGCTTCTTCTTTGAGTAATGCACATGTCGCCCGACAGAAATATTGAGTATCCTGTACTAAGACACATGTATTGTACACATTGACAGAACATGATTGAAAAAAAACTTGGAATTCTCAACATGTTTTGCAACTGGAAACAGAGTGGTTTTTTCATATATTAAGGCAAGTGTGACTACTGAAAGAATTAGGTAGTAAGTCTTGAGTAGCTTGATTCGCCAGTTACAGAATGCAGCTGCTTGACCAAAGCAGTTTGGCGAAAAGCACGGATAATTCCTTTTCTGAACACCAAACAGAAAAAAAATTTCACATTCAGTATATAAGGGGTAGATGGTTAATTTCAGCCACTTAAGTGGATATATGCAATATAGTCACCAAAATTAACGTTGACTCAGGTAAACGCCGTGTAAAATGTAGTGTTTTTCCATTAGAAACGTTTTGAGCAGCTCATCCCGCTATTTGTATATTATTTAAGGTTTATTTTTGAACTTGACTGCAAGCAGTTTTGGTTTTCTTTTCAAATAATTCTCAACTACGCTTCTTTTTCTAAACAGCATGAAAATTCAAGTATCAACACGATATTTCTCGAGTAACGATAAACCAAATGTGGAAGTAAAAAGACATTCACGTTCTGTCTACTGCTTGATTTCCAATTTAAAGTACCTCAGCTTAGTTGTTACAAATAATTGGGATCGATACCTAAATTGTAATCAGTGTATCTAGTTCCAGAAACTATTTGGAGAATTCCATTTTTGGGTGTTTCTGGAAAACTAAAACTTTGGAATTTTATTAAAACGTTTGATAATCTGAAAATAAAAACTACTAATATAGTATAAAGTTCAAAAAAATTATTAAAAAAAAACAGCTACTTGCAAAAGTAGAAAACCTGGAAATAAATCGCAAATCATTTCAAAGTGAAACTTAGATCTGTTTTAAAAAGCAATTATTTTTCAAATGCTTTTAAATAAAAACATTGAAATTCATTAAAACTGGAATCTAAAACAACACATCGTAAATTCATCGTAAAATGAAATTTATTGAAAAATTCATTAAGAAATCCTGAAAAACATCGTGCAATAAATCTCATTTACAAAAAATCTTAAAAGCACATTAGCTTGAGATCCAAAATAGTCTGATGATCAATCCCCTAGCAACTTTCCTTTTTTTTTTTCACTAAACAGGAAATGTCTCTCATCTATTCATTCAAACGAAAAAAAATTTATAGAGCCAGTAGACAATTGTAGCCAGTCCTAGAATACAGGCCAGCAATGTGATTTTACTAATATTGCTGATATCAATATCTCCAAATGGCATGAATAAAAATGTAGCCATCTGAATATTCAAAGTCTTAGGGTATCTCATCTCCAAAACCTTCTCTGTGATGAAATACTGCTTCATCACAGTTCTCTCGTGGCTGAAGGTCTCAAAACTAGCTTTTCCATGATACTTTCCACTTCCACTGCTCCCAATTCCACCAAAGGGAACTGTCATAATTGAAAACTGCAATAAAGAATCATTTACAAAAAAAGAACCAGATCTTATTCTTTTTCTGACAAGTGAAATCACCTCCTCATTTTTGCTGAATACATAACATGCAAGTGGAGTATCATGATATTTGATAATATTTCTGATTGCATCGTTATTCAAATTGTTATATCTCAAAACAGGTAAAATAGGCCCAAATATCTCCTGCAGCATTAAGGAATCATCCCATTCCACATTTTGGAAAATTCTTGGTCTCAAGAAATTGACTTTTGCTGAATCTTCGGGAAATGATCCGCCTTCTAAATCCTTTTTCTCTACGATACTTCTAGCATTACTGCTTTCAATCATTTCTGTCAATCTCTTGAAGTTTCTCTCATTTACAATATGAGTGAAACTCTCAGAACTGCAATCTTTCAACAATTCTTTTAGGGCATCTTTCAAATATTCAATGACTTTATCATAAATTGCATCGTCCACTAGTAAATAATCGATAGTGATACACACTTGTCCACAATTACTGAACTTGGCCCACAAGATTCTTTTGATTGCAATTCTAATCTCGTTATCTGATAAAGATTTACACAAAATGCATGGTGATTTACCTCCCAACTCCAAAACTACTGGTGTTAGATGTTTGGCAGCAGCAGCACTAATAATCTTACCAACTGCCGTACTACCGGTGTAAAATATCTTGTCAAACTGTAATCCCAACAATTCGCTAGTTTCTGGAATTGAACCATTCACTATTTGTAATACCCTAGGATCAACATATTTATCGAGAAGTGTAGCAAGTAGTTCACTTGTATTCTCGATAAGCTCACTTGGTTTCAATATCACACAATTACCAGCAGCAATTGCACCTACAATAGGCGAAATCAGAAGAGTCAAGGGAAAATTAAATGGAGCTATAACCAATACTTTTCCCAATGGAATGTGTTCTGTTCTGACATCGGTTAACAAATAAGGCAATAATGGAACTTTGCCAAAGATTCCTCTTTTATTATCATTTGCCCAACTGTGTAAGTTGGACATTATGTGCTGCATTTCAACCAAACAGGGATTAATTTCTGTCATAATTGTCTCCTCTTTTGGCCTGTTAAAATCTTTTTTTATTGCCTCAGCAAGAGACTCTTGGTTGTCTTTCACACATTTGTAAATCTGCTGGATAACACTTATTCTGGATTCGATACTTTCAAGCACATGAGTTTCGTGGAATCCCTTGTAAACGATGTCGTATTTTTCTTGAATTTGTTCAACTGGGGTATAATTCAACATTTTGCTTTCTAACTTTTTTCACAATCTCAAAATTATACTTTCTTCTTGCTTACTATTATGTGTAGAAAAAATGGATCAACGACTACTAGATTTATAAGAATTGGATCAACAACTTATAGTATATTAATAAATTATTTCACTTTCAGTTCTATTTTGATGGCTTCTCCTCAAATCTTATTAATATTGACTTAAATATCAAAATCAAAGTTGTTGCTTATTAGCTGACTATAGCATATTAAGCAAATATTTTTACTAAGTTGCCATTTTATCCATATTTCCACGTGACTTTTGTATTTCACTCCACAATTGAGAAATGAATATTTCTGAATAACAACTGATATTCAATGAAATATATCACAAAGCACAATTGATTTTTTATTCTCAACCACTGAACAGAATGATATAAAAAGAATCAAACAGTACCTTTGAAATTTCTCTTTTCACATATTTGTGTTACGCTGGTTGCAAAATTGAACCTCTTACACATGCAATTTCTTATTGTTTTAAGTAACGATTCTATTTATTGACAAATATTTCTATGTATATGTATTGCTCACTCTACTTGCCTTAAAAGTTTTTTGGTTTAAATATCAGTGGATTTGGTGATGGTGTTTCCAAGGCTGTCAAACTTTTCTGTAGTCTTACTAGGGCTTTCTGGATCAACTCCGTCGAAAACTTCGGAAGCAGTATTCACTTCATCGTCACTCTCATCGTCTCCTAAATCCAGAGGATTGGCGCTATCTAGCGCAGGAGTTTGATGGGAACTTGTATCTGATCCGGTTACTGATGCTGCAGGTAAATTTTCTTCATCGTCATCATCATCATCGTCATCATCGTCATCATCATCATCATCGTCGTCGTCGTCGTCATCGTCATCATCATCATCGTCATCATCATCTCCAAGATTCATTTGAATATCATCGTCAATATGAGGACGCTCATAAAATAACATGAAGACGCCTGATGTTGACAACACTTCGTCTTCTGTAGTGATACGGACTTCTTCATCAGATGTTCTCCACCATACATTACGGAACTTACGATAAGCAATGTAATGACCATAGTTATGAGATCCATAATGTACTATTACGGCCTTAAGATGATATTTCAAAGTTGGATCGTAATAATTCTTAATATCTTCATTAAGTTCATCGATTTTCTTTTGGCTCTCTTCTGAAATTTTCAGCTGTTGGATCTCTTCTGGCTTTTCATTTATTTGTGTTGTGCCATCTGGATTTTCCTCATCACCTTCTTGTGATTCCAAGTTGTCTTCTTGTTCAGTGGTATTCGAATCATTTGCAGCTGCAAGTTCTTCATTGATAGCTGCTTGAAGGTCATCTTGTTTACGCATACCTTTTCTTGCATCAATATTCACACTTTGGTAATTTGCGACAAAAGGATTCAAATCCAAAGTTGTAGCGAACTTGATTCCACAGTTATTTTTTCTGATATAACCCGTTTGATAATCAAAAACAGATCTGTTCAAGTGAATTGACAACAAAGAAGAAGGCTTAGAGATGAATGCCTGTTTGGACTTTTGTGATTTTTTGTTGAGATCTTTTGGCTTTAATTTTTCAACAGCTTCATCGGTGATGATCGGCTTAACAAGCTCCTGTTCGATTTCCAACATTCTTTGTTGTATGACAGGTGAACTTTTATCTTTGGTTAAGGTCAATAAGCCTTTAACTTTTGACAATGCAGCTATTAAGGAACATCTGTTACATGTGACACCATCGATGATTTCTTTTTCGATGTATTGATTCAAAAGTTCTTCGAGTAAGATAGAGTTGTATTTTCCGGTGTTATCGGATGGCAATGACAATGAAAGACCACTGGTAACGGAATATCTTAAACCACCAGTTTCACCACAAGTCAAACAACCGATACGTTCAACAGATAAACCATCTGCTGGAGTTAAGAAATTGAATCGATATGCTTTATTAGTCTCGGTGACTAAAGGATCGATTTGGTTCGCAGGGATGTAGTAAAAGCCAGTTGAGTCATTGTTTGCATTATTTGCCTCATCAACAGTAGAAGTATCAAGATCCACGATTATTGGTTTATTCTCTGAACTAGACGAGGTGGAGGAAGACAAAGATGTAGCCGATGACAGCATAGATGCTCTTTGGATTTCTTTTTCGATACTATTCAAAAGTTTTTGGAAGAATTCATTGGCGTCCTCTTGATTATAACCTAAGAATCCTTTAGAGAACCCATCTTCCATATTTTTGGAGACTGAATTAGTACCGTATTCTCTACTTTTTTTATCATGAGATGAGTTCAATCTTTGAATTAATTTTGTCAAATTCACGGTGAAAGGTCTATCATCTAGAGAATCTTTGTTTGACTCTAACTCATTATTTAAGAAGTTTGTGAAATCTTCAGAAGAAGCTATACTTTGAAGGACACTATTCATGAAACATGTATTACCATAATTGGTTAATCCGCCCACCCAGCCACCATTCTTTTTGACGTATTTTTCCAACTTCCGAGTTCTGTGATGTTTACGAAACCTCTTTTTGCCGAAGGACTTGTTGATGCCCTCGAATGCGTTCATAGTATGATTGATTAAGGTATTCAAAACAGCAGGTGGTTTAAAAGAGAATGGTTTTCTTCTTTTTGGTTTTCCAAAAAGAGCGGTGTAAAGATAGCTAAGGGGGAAATAAAGGGAATATAGGGAGACTGCAAGAACGAGTAAAGTGTAGAGCAGTTCGCTGTTAAAGAGTGACGGTTGCTGAGTGTAGGATGAAGGGGGACTCAGGCGTTTTTGGCGGGGCTGACGGAAGGTTTTGTAGTCAGAAGAACGGTGGGTGGTTTTTGCGGAGACTAATAATGGTACTAATGTGGCTGTAATGTAGCTGGTTGCCAGGGACATCAAACAGTGGGGGAGGGCTTGCAGTGGAGGGGGCCTGGTGTTGTTGTTGTTTTCTTATGCTAAGAAACAATCAATTCTTTGAAGATTCCAAGAGAGATTTCAACATAAAAACGGCCAGGGGGCAGGCTTTTTGCGGGGATTTTCTTTGTTGGCCTGTAGCTTTGCAGTTGTGGCTAATTTCTAAGAGAGGATCTGGGGTCTAAATGGGGGATAGGCAGCAGAGAGAATATGATGGTTTGGTTTTTGGTTTGGTGATTGAGGATCATAAACGGTTTAGGTTCAGAGTATATAGGAGGGGGACTCTTTTGTAGAAAAGACACTCAGAGAGAAAAATTATAACACAAAAAAAAAAAAAAAATTTTTTTCTGTGATAAAATTCAACATGCAGTTATCAATTGAGGTAATATTAGAGTGATCCAAACCGGGCTGTTGAGGACTGTTTTGGACAAACTATTGGAGTCAGAACTGTTTGTGTGACATTTTAGGGTCAAATAAGCGCTGAAAAACAGTCTTTGGGAGCGCAAAACAGTCTTTGGGAGCGCAAAGCAGTTCTTGGAAGGGCAAAACAGTCTTTGGAAGAGCAAAACAGGCGTCGAAACGCAAACCTGGACCCAGCTTCTGTGAAACCATTCGTTTTGCCCAAACCACAGCTGATTGGACAGTCGTGATACTGGAAAAACAATTCCCTGAGAAATAGACCAATCCCTGACACCTAACGTGATTCTTTGAATCTGCAAAAATATTCGGTCATCTGTCCTATCTGCGACTCTTTCTGTACTATTTCATCATCGTTGAGTTTATTGTTATCGAATGCGTCCGGACATCTGAGAGCCCTGACATCTTGAAACATTACACCTCAATTGGTGTACAGGTTGTTGATGTCTAGGTTTGTGGTGTACTAGTTTTGAGGTGTAATGTTTACAGGGTGTATGGGTTGTATGGTTTCCGGAGTTAGTGTCATGTTTTTATGGTTTTAAGGTTTTTGAGGTAAAGGTGTAATGTTTGGGTTAATTGGCTAAAGGTTTTGAGGTGTCTTATTGCCTCGTTTTGGGGTTTTTGGATGTTTTAGTTTCAAGGGTGATGGTTGTTGGTTTAATGTTCGGGTTTCATGGTTTGTGGCTTCACGTGTTACGGATTTATTGGTTTGATGTTTTGGTTTATGGATGTTATAATGTCAAGATGCCAAATGTTCCGGTTTTACCATGTACGGATGTTTTTCAATTTAATTCTCTCTCTGTATGCTTAATTTTTTTCCATCCTATCTGAACACTTGTTGGGTCATATCATTTAAAACAACCTTGACTGCAGAAACATCCCCAAACTGGAGCTAATCTGACCTCTTTAGCACCAGTTGGCAGACGATAAAACAGATCTCAGAACCCTTTCCCACTCCTTCACTCTCTAAAACCGTTTGCGGCCCCATCCAAGCTCCAAGCAACCGCGTCTTTGTCCTCCTCTTAACCGTGAGACCTAATCATTTCTATTAATAGCTCATCTTCCCAACCATTAGCCACGCGTACACACGTCACATCGTCCTTTGTGTCGTTGCATATATATATATATATATATAAATATATCTTCAGTCATATATTCCCGGAACAATCCATCTGCGAATGTCCATCCACAAAGTTTCCTCCATTCTCGTCTGACAGTATCTGAGAACATAATCCAAAAGAACATCGCAGAAACACAAAAGAACAGTTTGTCAAAGCATCGATAAGAGGGCATACTCAGTTACCTCGCAATACAAACCCCCCAATAACTGGCCAAGATGTCAGTCTCTATAGAAATACCTATCGAGGAAGAGACTCGCAGATTGAAAAAGGCCCTCATAGGAGACTCGTCCCACAAACAGCTTCTGAAAAAGAAAAACTCATTCGCAAAGTTGTCTCTTTATACAAACAAAAAACATAACCAAAGCAAACCAGAGTTAAAATCAGACCCCGCTGACGATCCAATATCGAACGCCTCGGTGTCCACAAACGTACAAAGATTAGTTCAACTTCTATCCATTTATAAAGAACAGGCAGATCCTTTAATACTCATTTTGGAAGCCATAGTCGCAGTTTTGATCGAAAAAAAAATCTATTTAAATTTGTTTATCGACTCCGATCTATTATTTAACCTCTCCTATTTCATAGTGTCACCCATAGATTATGTAAGAATATTTAGTTGCCAAATAATATCCCTAGTCTCTAAAGAACAAGAAAAAATAGACTGCATCTATACTAGCCAGTTGGTGCGGCCATTGGTCGAATTGCTTCAAGATGAATCGAATGAAATAGTGTTACAATCAATATTTGTCATCTCAAATATTTCGAAAAATGGTAATGAACAGCATCAACATTTATTAATTCAGATAGGTGCTATCTCCTCTATCGTTCTTCTTTTATCCAAAGATAATGAACTTATAGTCAAGTTTGCTATCCAAGCTTTGGCTTCTTTGGGTTACGGTAATGTGTTCCAAAAACAATGCTTAATAGATTCAGGTGCACTACAAACTATAGCTCCTTTCATCACCAATAACAATGATAATGATGATACCATACTTATCGAATCACTCAAATTATTAGTCAATATAGCCAAAGGAACTGATGAACAGAAACAAACAATAATCAATCTAGGGTTTTTGAATCCCATTTTAGTCTTATTCGAATCGTCTAATGAAGTCGTGCTTCGGAAAACTATCCAACTTATACAAAATTTGGCCAGTGGCTCACTTGAGCTGAAACAAGCATTATTAGATCACGATTTTGCTCCACATATCTTGGCTTTCATAAATTACAATAGCAGTATCATTAGATTATATGCATTGGAATGTATCTCAAATCTATCAAAGGGTAAAAATTCTCAGAAAAAAAAATTGGTGGAAAATTCAATCTTACCAGTTATAAATACTGTTGTGTTATCAAAAGATAAAATCTTACAAAAACAAGTATTGCAAATCGTTCAAAACTTCTCAGAAGGTAATGATTTTTTAAAACTGCGCTTGGTAAGCTCCAATATTTTGCAAACAATGATGCCTTTATTAATGGTGGACACTGCTCCTTCGAAGAGTTCACTGAGATCGAAGTTAGCCATCACTGCTACCACTAATATCACTACTTCATCTCCACTAGCATCACCAACAGCTGGAAAACTTCCAAACTTAGTAGAAAAAGTGCGAACAAACCCGCAAATAATTAAAAATGACGAACCTGTTCTGGTGAAGCCCTCAGAGACTGTTAAAAAAAGAGTAATCAAAATATACGAAATCATGTCAAGATCAAAGAATAGAGCACATATTCAATATTTGATCGATTTAGGTTTGGTCAATGAGATCCCAACAATTATGAAAATTTCAGGTAGTTCTATTAAAAAACACTGTTTATTTATATTGAGCAATATTTGCAAATATGACATAAATAGTAAACAAATAGTCGTTGATTCTGGTATACTTTCTTATTTGAAAAAATACTTGGTCAGTTCCTCAGAATATTTCAATCAAGAAATCATCAATGCAATTTTCCAAATTTTGATCGGGATCAGTGAAGGAAATATTAATCAAAAGCAAGCAATTATTGATTTAGGATTTATCAATGTTTTTTTACCTTTATTGAATAATGTTAATGAAACTATAACAACTCTTTCTTTGAGAGTCATTGCTAATGTGGTTCAAGGTACTGATGAACAAAAACAATATATTATTCGCACGGGAATTCTATCATCATTACCACCCTTAATGTTTTCTTTAAACGAAGTCATCAAAAGAATCTCTATAGAAATCTTGCAATGGATAGCAAAAGGAAATGAAGCCAACAAACAAGATGTCATTGATATTGGTTCTATTGAACTTGTCAAACCATTACTTATAAAAGATGAAAGTGACTTAGAGACTAAAAGAATCATTTTAAAGTTAATCTTGAATTTAAGTGAAGGTTCCGATGATCAAGTAAAGAGCTTGGTATATTCAGGTATTTTTAAATTATTGTATCCCTTAGTAAAACTACAAGATAATTCACTCATTAAGTTATTGGTATGTTGTGTGGAAAACGTTATTTTCCAATTTTGTTACGTCAAGAATTTTGTTCGGATCTCTCTCCCAATTATTTTCACCGGATTTCAACTTCTTGAAGACGATATCACAATTCATTGTTTAAGTGCCGTTTCCAATATGACATTTAGTGTTGAGGGTCAAACTGAAGTAATTCAATATGGATTGTTACAATTAGTTAAATACTTAGTTTCCTCTCAGAATGATGTCATTAAACATGAAGTTGTCAAAATCCTTATAAATGTTAGTGCAGGTGATGCCTCTAAGAAACAGGCCTTGATCAATTTGAATTTATCAGAATTATTTGAACCATTATTTCAGAGTGAAAATGAGCAGATTATCAACGATACCGTTTGGGCTTTGAAGAATTTGACTGACAAATCCACTGAAAAACAAAAGATTTTGATTTTAGAATCAAAAATATTGTTAAACTTGATTCCAATAATTGAGGTCTCCGCTCCGTTACAACCTACTGAAAATAATTTTCAAAAAAACACAATTGTTAGAAAACAAGGTGTTGTGAAAAATATATTTTCTGCCAATAGCAACGTTCCATATAATGCTGTCTCACCTGAATATACTACCAAATCTATCGATTCATTTGCCACGTTTGCGCCAAACCCCGACCATCAAAAAGCTAAATCGCCGAACTTAGAGCCAACGCTGCAAAAGCATGAGAATGATGAAACCGCTGTGAAAAAGACAACTGCTTTGAAGCTTCGTGCTATTGCAGTTTTTACAAACCTTGCTGAATCTAGCAACAGTGGGTTTATAAAGCAAAGACTTATAGACATGAACATTGCATCTGCTGTTAAACTGTTGTTAGTGATTTTCACAGATAATTCGATCAAAAGAGAGGTCATGAAACTCATTTTGCACTTGAGTTTAGGTACGGACCAGCAAAAACAATATCTCATTGATATGGGATACATTGACATATTGGTTCCTTTACTAATATTCGGAGATTCAGCGATCAAAAAGCTTACCACGATGACTTTGTATTACCTCAGTGCCTTACTAGACGACGAACATCGTGCGTACTTGATAAAATCCGGGGTTGAGGAATTATTGGCTCCACTAAACGATAATAAGGATATCAGAAGGTTCTCCCACGCAGCAATAGAGAACTTGAGGGCACCATCGATGCCACAGCAAATGTTGAACCACAAGAGATCATTTTACAACTAGATTACAGAACAGGGAAATCTGGTTTTATTTTTCAAAACTTCTTCAACCATCTACAAAGTTTTATCTGAATGCTGTTGATCAAGATCATTGATTAAGATCAACAGATCGTCGTCGCGATTTATATTTAAATTGGGAGTTGGTTTTTCTACTAAAGGTCAATTCACCAATCAAGAATTGTTATCCCATTCTTTCTTTCATCCATATCTCGGCTCTTCTATATATATTAAATGTACAATTAGAATTATAATAGCAAATATACCACATATATTGACGTCTGTATGTTCTTTGAAGACTTTAAATCCCATAGAGTGGGCTTTTGAATCTCGTTTTCGGTGCTCGTAACCAACAATATTGATCAAAAAACAAGCAAAAAGAACCTTAAAAGGCTTTGAAGTCAAACTAAGCTACTGCAAAGATAACCCTTTTATTATTGGATATATACCAAATAAATACGACAAAGAAACCCCAAATCTTCTCTCAGATAGACGTTACAGAGTCTTTATCGATAAATAAAAGCTTTTTTGCCAGAAAAAACCAAAAAAAACAAATATATCACATAAGAGTGCCCCCACCAAGAAGAAATCGCAAAAAGATGTCATTCAACCAGTTTGACGTGGACTTGGAACAAGCAGATCCAGTGACGTCCTTCAACACAACGATCGAGCAAATATCTAACCTTCTCTTTGCGATAAACGGCAACCTTTTCAATCTTGAAAAGCTTGAAACATCGCTTGAGGCCCAGAAAGAGTTGTCCGTCAAAGGAAGCAAGCTAGAAGGAAGAATAGGCGAGTTGACTAGTGATACCACTAGTTTGTTCAAAGAACTAAACAAATACAAAGACACCTTGGGCAAAAAGTTTGTTTATCGTGCAGGTCAGAGATCCAGCGATGAAATACAGGAGTATGGATTCCGCGACTTTGTGGATAACGAAGCAGCGAAGCCGTACAGCGATAGCGAAAACGCCACCTGTATAGACAAGAATCAGTCTTTGCAAAAGGATAAGATATTGAGGGAAGTAACGACATCTTTGAAGAGTTTCCAAGGCTTGCAGACCAGATTCAAAGAGTACATGAAAAGCGAGTCAGCGATAATCAAGAACAGTGCTAACCAGCAGGCCCTTATGGACGAGGATCAGCAAGTGTTGTTGGATACTGCAGCAGACCAGAACAGCCCAGCGCAGAAGCAGCAGCATCATTTTGTCAAAGAGTTCGACGTCATAAACAACGAGGAATTGGCGTACCACACCCAGATGGTCAACGAAAGAGAAGAAGAGATACAGAATATCCAGTCATCCATCAATGAGCTCAACACTATATTCAAGGACTTGGACCAGTTGGTGGTTGAACAGGGTTTTGCAGTCGACAGTATAGAGAACAATTTGAGCAGCTACAACCAGAACGTCCAGGGGGCCAGCAGAGAGTTGACCAAGGCTGACAGATATCAGAGGAAATCCTGGCGTACAAAGAAATGTTTGATTCTCCTATGTCTCGGACTTTGTTTTATATTGATTGCAGGTGTCTTGGCCATCTCCTAGGCCATATACTATCAATTTCCCATTCATTTACCATTCATTTACCATCGATTTCCCATCGATTTCCCCATATTTGGTGCATTTGTCGTTTTTGATAGCCTTTTAGTCATTTCTGGATGCAGCAATAGCGCGCTCTCCATATTTCGAAAAAAAATTAATTTTTTTCACTAATATACTATTTATATCTATATTGAGCCAATATACATGATTCTTTATTTGATTCTTTTCCCAGTTTTGTTTTAGATCGAATGGTACTGAGTTGCTGCTGTAAATATACGTCAGAACCAGTAGCTTGTTTCAATAGAAAAAAATTGAACCTGGCAGTAATCTTGAGGCCAAAAACAGTTGTGGAAATTCGATGCCCCACTTGATATGATTGAGACACCAAGAAACCATGTCCTCGATTCAGCCATAGCAGGCTCTGTTTCCGGGTTGATTGTGCGGTTTGTGATCTCCCCGTTAGACGTTTTGAAGATTAGGCTTCAGCTAGAGAGAAACATAGTGAAAAACAGTAATTTGGTGCAGACCTCCTCAGCGTTGCAGGTAATATCTAGAATTTACAAAAACGAAGGCATCTTAGCGTTCTGGAAAGGTAACATTCCTGCAGAAGCCATGTATCTAATATACGGTGCTACCCAATTCTCGTCGTTCCTGTTCTTCCGAAACCATGTGTTCCATCAATTAAATGACGAAGTCAATCTATTATTGAGCGGAGGCTTCAGCGGATGCGCAGCAACAGTGGCCAGTTATCCCTTTGATACGCTTCGAACGCGATTTGCAGCTGACCATAAGAAAGGTTTCCAGAAATTCTGGCTGTCCATCAACAACATTTTGGCCAATGAGTCTATCTGGTCATTTTACCGAGGACTCAAGCCAACAATCTTGCAAATATTCTGTCAAACCGGACTTTCCTTTTGGCTGTACAATTATCTCAAAAAATTCCAATTAAAATTGAAAGATGACCCGTCAAAATCCTCTCCTTTGACCACCAGCGTGGTTATCCCAGTAAGTGGGTTTTTAGCAGGAGTTTTTGCAAAATTCGTGACATTTCCATTAGATTCTATCAAGAGAAGATTACAAATATCAAATAGTCAACAATTACTACATCAAAATAATTACCAATATTTGGATCGCAGTAAGAAAGTTTATGAATCTGAAAAAATAGTCAAGATTATGGTCAATGTCATTAAGAACGAAAAGGTATTAAGTTTATATAAAGGTTTTGGAATTTCCATTTTGAAAAGTGGACCTGCTGCAGCCTTAAGTTTTACAATTTATGAATTTGTAATGAATATTTTGAAATAGTCTTTTCTCCTTAGTTGGATGCTAATATACAAATACAAATTTGAGTATCGAAACACTCAATAGTAATTTTTGAAAATAAAATGAAAAAAGTATTATTATTTCTCAACTATAAAGTTATAGGTTGTTTGTAATGATATAACGCCTTATATATATAAAAGAGAACCAGAAAGGATATGAATTTTTAAGATACACAACGATGTTCTTATAATTCATCATCAGATGAGACGTAAGCGTCACCCAATTCCTTCTTCTTCTTCATTCTTTCCTTCTTCTTCTTTCTTAATTCAGCACTACTCAACTTCTTCTTCTTCTTAACAGCAGCAATCTTGTTACCCATGGCATCGAATTTGTCTTCTTCATCTTCCTTCTTTTCGATTCTTGGACCAGAACCTTGACCTTGGACCCAGTTGTGACCAGATGGAGTCATAGAACCGTTAACAACAGCCCAGACTTCTTCAGTCAAATCCTTGGTGAATTCAGCAGAGTGAGTAATAATGACAACACCACCTTCGAAACCCTTGATAGCCTTGGATAAAGCACCAAGAGAATCTCTATCCAAATAGTTAGTAGGTTCATCAAGAACGATGATGTGAGGTCTTTGCCAGGTACAAGCAGCCAAGACTAATTTAACCTTTTGACCACCAGACAAACCCTTAATTCTAGAGTGGGAAACTAATTCAGCATCCAAACCTAATAAGGCACAGTGTTCTTCAATTTCCTTTCTAGTCAATGGTCTGAATTGACCAGAAGCCAAAGCTTCCTTCATATCAACTTCAGCAACCATCTTGGAGTGAGTTTCGACTAATTCACCTCTTGGTAACCAAGTGTTGTCAACAGACATCATTGGAACTTGTCTTTCACTCTTCATACCCAAGTTTTCAACTAAGAACCAGGAAATTTCATATTCGTAAGAGTTCTTGAACTTTCTTCTGGCAGAGATTTCCTTAATTCTTCTGGTGGTACCTTCGACCTTGAAGACCTTCTTCATACCTTGTTCATCAGATTCGTTGATTTGTCTAGAAGCTCTGTCCATGGTTTCTCTATCTTCACCAGTTTGGAATCTCCATTGGATATATTCAGATGGAGTCTTATCTAAGTGGGAATCAATGTGGGCAAAAGCGTGTTGTTTAACGTAAGCGATACGACAGTTTTCGTGAACGTAAACGTCACCTTCAGTTGGCAATAATTCACCAGTCAAAACATTAACYAAGGTAGATTTACCAGCACCGTTTGGACCGATAACAGCAATTCTAGAAGACAAAGAAACTTGGAAGTTAATGTCGGTTAATTGTGGTTTGGTGGTACCTGGGTATTGGAAAGTCATGTTAGAAACCTTGACAATAGCCTTTTGTTTGGTCTTAACACCTTCTAAGTAACCTGGTTCTGGGAAACTGAATTCAACTTCAGAAGCACCTAATTCGTAGTAAGATTTAGCAGATGGAACTCTCTTGACGAATTCAGATAAGTTACCCTTGTATTTTCTCAACTTGTAACCTTCGTAATGGATAATGTATTGACAAACCTTGTCTAAGAAACCAGAATCGTGGGAAACAATGATGGAAGTAATACCACAAGTGTTCAAGTAGTTGACTAACCAAGCAACGTTAACGGTATCCAAATGGTTAGTTGGTTCATCCAACAATAAGATATCAGCGTTTCTTAAGACGGCTCTAGCCAAAGCCAACTTCATCTTCCAACCACCAGATAAGGAGTGGATAGACATTTCAATATGTTCTTGAGTGAAACCGAATTCCTTCAATTTGGTGATGACGTGCTCTCTAGTACCAACTTCACCGGTACCGAAAACGAAGTCAACAATAGAAGTGTCAGCTTCAGAACCATCGATATCGTGTTCGACGTAGACGGTTTTCAATTCATCTTGGGATGGGAAACCATCAACTTGACCGTTAGCAATAGCTCTCATCAAGGTAGATTTACCAGCACCATTTGGACCACATAAACCGTATCTTCTGTTTTTCTTCAATCTTAATTGAGTCTTGTTCAACAAGATCTTAGCACCGTAAGCCAAGGTGAACTCACAGTTACATAAATCAACACCGTCATCATCTTCATCATCGAATTTTGGTGGTTGAGGAATGTTTTCAATGGCCAATTTTCTCCATTCTTCAATGATTTCCTTAGCTTCGTTTTCGTGTAAGAAAATGGTCATGAATGGCAATAAGTTGGATAACCATTGTTCTGGTTGGATTTCTCTTTCATCAATCAAGTCACCGGCAATAGCAGCGGCATAATTCAAAGTAATTTCGAATCTGCTAGCAACCTTCTTGTCTTTGAGTAAATCATCCAAGATAGCTCTAGTAACAGAGATGTCACCGGAAGTAGAGACTTCTGGGATTTTGTCATCAGCACCAATGTTACCGACTCTCTTCAAGGTGTTGACGGCTCTGTTGGTAACTTCTCTAGCTTCTGGATCAGCAATGATAGACAAGTTAGTCTTCAAAGCTGGGAATAATTTTGGAATGAAAGGAGCAACAACTTGAGGATCATCGACCAACTTACACATGTTATCAACAATGACAGCGGCCTTTCTCTTGATGGCAGTTTCTCTTTCAGCCAAACCTCTGGACAATAATGGGACCATGATGGATAAGGTAGCTCTGGTAACTTCAGAGACAAAAGTGGTGGCACCCAAAATGTGGACGGTTTCTGGGACTTCTGTTGGTTTAGCGATACATTCAATCAATTTTGGAATGAATTCTTCGATATCTTTGTTTTCAACAGTTTCGGTAGCCTTGGTGATGGTGGCAGTAGCGGCTTTCTTGACTTCATTCTTGGTATCCCACATGGCTTCGGATAAGACTGGGACTAATTCGGTCATTCTTAAAGCGACTTGATCTTTAGCAGTGTTAACCAAAGCAGAGATAGAGGCCAAGATGGCGACCTTTTCGGTCCATTTGTTGGTGGATTCTAATTTGGCAGTCAATTTTGGCAAGATAACCTTGATGGAAGTTGGGGTGACGTTTTCAGCGATAGAAAGCAAAGCTTTGGAAGCAGCAGCTTGCAATTCTGCGTTCTTTTCACCAGCCTTGGTAGAGATGGTGTCAACAATGTCAACCAAGTATGGTTCGACAGATGGAGACAAGCCTGGGGTGGCGATGTGGGCAACTGCTTCTAAAGCGTTGAGACTACCGTTGACATCTTTCTTGTTGGCAATGGTTTTGTCCAATTTTTGGAAAAACTCCAATGGGATATCATGTTCAATGATGGAACCGTTCAAGAAAGAGGAAACGTTGGCAGCAGCAGCGTCTCTTTCATCGGCACTGGCAACTGTTAACTTGCTGAATAATTCAGAAAGAACTTGTTCTGATTGTTGAGATTCGTTAGCCATTTTTATTCTTTTCGCTGGTTATTAGTTTCGATACGAATCAGATACTGACTTTCCAAAAGAAAAAAAACAAAAAAAGAGAAAAGAACTTTCAAAAACTGAATAATCTTACGATTTCAAAGAGAAGAAAGAAAGAATAACCAAGTTCAACGTTTTACATATATATATATATTCGATCTTCAAAAATTTATCAAACGAAAAGAAAAAAAAAAAAAAAAAAAAAAAAAATTTATGAATCGGTGTCTAAAAGAAAAATTTTTACTTTTTTTTTTTTGTAGTTTCTTTCTTTTCTCGATGAGCGAAGTGAAAAATGTTTAAAAAAAAATTTTTTTTTCTTTTTTCAGGGATTTTTAGCGTATTTTATAGAGATTTGGCGGTTACCCGGGGAATATGTCCAAAAAGGGTATTGCGTCCGTTTAGTGTCAGTTTCGGGGTGTAAACCACGTGTGTTATGAGCGCTGGCCGGGACATGTCCGGGTTTGACCGATTTCCGGGTTTCGGGGCTTCCCGTCTCCGGGTTTCGGGGTTAAGGGTTTTATCGGGGTTCGGAGTTTGAACGCTTCCGGTTTTTTCCTTACTCCGAATGTTCGGATTTTCCTGTTTCCGGAGTTTTTTGGTTTCGTACTTTCCTGTTTCCGGAGTTTATTTTCTCCGGATCTTCCGGGCCGGCAAACTCCAAAGCCCTAACGGTTTCAAGGTGTACGGTTTTATAAACGTTATCATGTGTATATCGGTGTACTGGTTTTCTCGTGTCTGGCTGCTACACTGCTTACTATCTACGTTACGACCGTGATCCTTCACTGTACCTTGAATAATGAAACTTTTCATATTAAAACATCTGTATAGCTCACCCTTCATCGCGATCAAAACTATTATCTCATCATAATCACTTCATCATGATCAAAACTATTATCAAATCCCCAAGAGCAACCGCCGCAAAAACAGCACCCACCTTCCAATATCCTGGATACGTGGTGTCCTCGGCCACCAATGCCATGATCGTTTCATAGTCCTTGGAGATGTTCAAGCCCAACTTCGAGTACCCTGTAGAAATACTAAGGTTCAAGCTGGTGTCATGCTCAACATGGTCGTAATAGTCCTCAAACGCAGGCGCTTTCTCAGATCTCTCAGGATACAAATCAGAAACCGCCACAATATTACTACTGTTTGTTCCAAATTTCGCTTTAGCAACCCCTAATCTCATGTACTGCAAATCGTAGAAAACATACATCTGTCTCATGATTGGATCCCCCAAAATTATCAGATCATCATACGAAAGTGTGAACGGCAACATACAATACTCCGTACTGTTAAGAATAGGTGGTAAATCAGTCAACCAGAATCCCTTGTCTGATGACAACGGCCAACTCAAAGAGTCCAAAGTAGCCACAAATGGTTGTCCTGCTAGACTAATGTTCAACGATATATCTTCAAAAGACTCACATTTCCCAAGAATCACCTCTACCGATTCGATGTAAGTCGCTCCTGGAATAGCACCCAACACATTGTAAAACATGGTCTCTGGTAAACCTATAGCTGGAGCTCCAGAATCAAAAATCGCAGCATGTTTCACATCAGAGATCACTGCAGTATCGGAATTCGTAGCTAATGTTTTCCCATTAGACACTAAACTTGCTCCCGTAGTTGTTACATAAAAGTTGAACATGTCAACCATTGGAAGCATCGTCAAGTTCCCTTCAAACTTCTCGGTATCAACAGCACCTAATAATAAAGATCCATAAGCTGCATCCTCTTGATTTAAATAAATCGAGTACACCGGTCTTTGAATGTCTCCTTGCTCAGCTAGCCTATATGGCAAGTTACTGTAAGTGTAACCGATATTTTCATTAGATCCTAATCCAATACCTAAAACTGACTCAGAAGAGTTTCCTATTGTTGCTACCCCAAAAGTGTAATCCGACACAGCATAATTACCAATTGTTAAAGTATCATTCACAACATCTCCATATGCAAACTCATCTGATTGATACCAGTTCATGAACTTGAAATCGTCTCCTAATTTTTTCATACTATTCGATGCTGAAGAATTATAATATTGAAATAAACCACAAGATAATGTTGCGGTAGGTTTAGGAATATCTGTGTTCGTGTAGGCTGAAACTAATGCAGGAATTGTGAATGTAGACAAATACTCATCGTAACTGTTATATGTAACTGATCCCGTCGTAGAATGAGATAATGGAGCATCACCGCCATCATAATTATAATTAACGGAAACACTTCCAGAATCGCTTCCGTTATCTTCGGCTTCTTTTAGTAATCCAGTAGCTTTACTTTTGTTTGCAGTCGAATCACTAGATGTAGAACTTGCATTTTCAGAAACGCCAATTTCTTCTTCAGTAGTTTCACTATCTGTGGTATCATCCTCAGTAGTATCATCATCACTATCTGTGGTATCATTGTCTTCACTATATGTAGTATCATCGTCCTCACTATCCGTAGACTCATCTTCTTCGCTATCTGTAGTATCATCTTCACTGTCAACCGTATCATCTCCGCTATCAGTTCCATCATCGTCTTCATTTTCAGTGCTATCATCTTCTTCACTTTCGGTCGTCTCATCTGCACTATCAGAGATTCCATTGTTATCTTGTTCTTCATCATTCTGGTTACTATTCTTATTTGCTGAAGTGAGACTTGCAGTGTGGGTGGCAGTGATGACAGGTCTTTTTACGCTGTAAAATGTTTTAGCTGTTAAATATACTGAGTTCTCGTCAACTGCAGTTTCTTCAAATCCACTTACTGAGCTGATCTCAGGACGTATAACAGAATACGAAGTTTGGGTAGAGACCTCCTTGTTCTGCTTGACATGTTTATCATTTGTTGAGATGGTGGAAGTTGGGTTAGAACCATCAACTTTTAAGCGTTCAGCTATTTTCTTGTTACCCTCAACATTGTCCTGCCAATTATCTTTGAGTCTGACCAACCTTTTGCGAATCCTTGAGTCCAACTTCTTTTTGCCAGATCTTTTAGAGTGTCTTTTCTTAGGATTCTCAGATTCGTTGGCAGGCAAATCTACGAAGCTTCTCTTTGATTTTTTTGATTTTTTTTCTGGTTTGCAAAAAGAGTTGTTTCCAGCATAAACCCAGAGATCAGAAGATCCTGTGTCAAGAGCGACTGTGAAGTTTTGTGGTGGAGTTCCTAGGGAAATGTTGGCGTAATATCTATAATTTTTGTGGTTATAAAGCGAGATTTCCTCGTATTTCTCGCTTCTTGCAACAAGCTCGCCATTTTGCGACCGACCTTGGAAACGTTTTCTGTAGATGGGCTTGTATGGGAAGTCAGCAGGTTCTTCACCACGCTTATGGAATGTCAAGTCCTCATCCATGTTCCCCTGGGCAATGTCTATTTGCACGTATGACGACGAGGCAGTGGCCACGAAGAGAAGAACCGCAATAAGCACTTCTTTAGCGATCATCTTGAACTATTATTTTCAGCAGTATTTTTCTTTTTTTCGACCACCAGTGTTGTATATCTCAGATCTGCGATTCTCTTTCCAGCTTGCGATTGGACCTGACGCTTAATTTTCCTTGGGCTTCGGGCAGATCTATCTGCTATGATTTCTGTAGCGATCCACTTGTTGACTCGCTTACAATGCTGTACAATCCTCGAATAAACTTCGTGATTTCTGTTTATATTTGATTAAATCGTGGTAATGTTTTGGTGTCAGGAAGGGAAAAGGTTAAAAAAATTCACCCATAAAAATCTAATTTCCCAGGAAAAAGACAATTTGTCGGATATACTCAAAATTAGCCACATATGCTGAGGCCTGCACGCTCACAATAAGATTTTCCCCCCTGTAACTTTGTTTTATTAGGCAACATAGGAGATATAGAGGACATACAGATGGTTTGTGACCACCACCTCAATCTTTTGAGGAATAATACGCGATTGGTTGCTCGTAGATGAGCTGTTGTTTGTGGGAGAATCCAGCTATCAGCTTTTAGGGAGACGAAAGCTTTTTGGGAGACGACAGCGTTCGCTCAGAAAGTACTGGCCAAATTTGAAGTAAGAATTTTTTTTAAAACAAAAACTGAATTCTAGGTCTCGAAACAAGCTGATAAATGGAGCTTGTAGCATAAACATTGATCCAAACAAGATACGGACAATACAACAAGTGAAAGAAATTAATTTTGATTGATATTTGTATTTATTTGAGAATGAAAACGGTTTTCCATCTATGCTGTAAACTGAGCTCGTTTGAAGAGTTCCACGTGGAGCTCAGAGTTCGAAGAAAAAAGACAGTAGAGATTAAAAATTAGAACAAATGAGGTTTAAGAATTAGGAATTCAAATTTGAAAAAGCTTTGAAAAAAAAAGACGATAGCTACGATAAATGGGAGCAAAAGAAAACTGAGAGAGTTCAGGCACCCTCTGTTTCACATAAATGGAACAAAAAGACCATTGATGAGGCAAACAATAACAGCAGAAGCACCTAACAAGTATACGTTCATGTTTCCTTGTTGTTTCATACCTGCGTTTTTCAATCCTTTGTAACCTGTAGGTTGCACACCAGACAGGGTTGCTTCAATACCGTCAGAAGAAGATGCACTGTCGGATGGACCTACGTATTTTTGACTGTACAGAGCACCCTGAACAGCAAAATCACTGATCTCGGTACTATTTGTAACAGTAACAATATTCTCACCATTGTAGTCATAATTTGCTTGACCAATACCCAATTGATAGTTCTCCAAATCGTAGTACACGTAAAAATTTCTCATAAGTAAATCACCTGCAAGAATGGAGTTATCTCCCGACAGTTCTATCATAATAGAACAGTATTCGTCACTGTCAAGCTTACTATCAGTAACTTCAAGAAGGTCGTTCTTGACAGCATCAGGAATAGAATAACTCAAGTCGGTTAATGGAATTCTAAATGTAGATCCACATAAGTTTATATCGAAAGTGTATTTCTCCAATACAGAACACTTGGCAATGTAACCGACATTTTCAAAAAAACTGATTCCAGGGAAAGAAAGACCAAGATTTTCATAAACAGCATCTGGAAGATAAAGTAAAGTACTTCCTGAGTCCATAATTATTGGATGCATTGCGCTGGCGATGGCATAGGATTCTCCTGTTGACTTGGTGATGTTAATGGAATTAGAAGTGATGTAAAAATAACTATAGTACTGCTCTCCTAAATCAACTAATGGACAAAGAGTCAAGTCACCATCAAACTGGTTTTTGTCTACCGCACCAGCAAGGAAGTTACCTGAAGTTGCATTTATGTCATCCAAGTAAATAGAGTAAACCATGGACTTGATGAAACCATCCTTATATAATCTAGCTGGCAAGTTATTGTAAGTGGTTGGGAAACTTTCCCCGCTTTCCAAACCAATACCAAAGACAGGATTTGTACCGTATTCGTTGGTGACAACACCAAAGGTGAAATTTTGGATGTTGTAGTCTCCGATAACTAATTCATCTCTATAGATGTCACCGGTAGCACTGGTACCATCAACATAACTGATACTGAAAGTACTGCCAGTGTCGACGGCAGAGTCAGAGTTTTGATGATCGTAGGTTCCATATTCAGAAGAGCAGAATCCAGTACAAATATTGTTCTCAGCACCATAAACCCACAAATCAGAGGAACCTGTATCTAATTGAACAGACAATGGTGACTTGTTGGAACCCAAGGTAATATTGGCCATGTATGCCAAAGTACTGTTGTTTTCAAGAGTGATTTCAGTCTCGTTGGATCCGTCTCTTTTCACAAGATAAGGTTGGAAGTGACCATTTTTGTCTCTACGTCTCACGAGTTTCTCGGAATAACCAGAAGTTTCATAGACATCGAAGCCCAACTTGAAATAGTCTTGTTCGGCCTTTGAACCAACCACCAACAAAATTGAAGCGAAAACAGCTGAGAAAAGCATCCTTCAGAAAGTCAAAGTTAACACACACACGATTAGCAAAAGGCAGCAGCAAAACAACTCCAGCAGAATATAACCAAAGAAAAAAGCAATGTCCTCGGAAGAATAAAGTCTTTTTTATGATGTTTGAGGTTAATCAATTAATTAGTTGATAAACTTTAATTGAAAGTATCTGTTGATATTCAATCTCTTCAATTCTCAGAATCGACATAAAATTTTTTTTTCATACATTCTAGACACATACTTCTTAATATATACCACGCATCGCCAAGAATGCTTTTTATTCCCGTTGCTAAATTTTATCTTTCTTCAATTATCCCAAAGAAAAGTTTCCTCTAAAAAAACCCCTTAGTAAATATATTCCCTGGCTTTTCCCTTTACTGTTTCCGGCAGTCGGAAAGACTTCTTTCTGTTTGTTATTCCAAATTGCTAGGTCGGTTCCTGCACGTTGCATTTGATTTTACCTTTTTCGGTCATCCACCTGAAAACATAGTCAAAGTTTTGGAATCTGAATTCTAATTTAGTTACTTAAAAATAATAACGGATTCAATAATTAATCAAAATCGCGCATTTTAATTAAAAAAAGGTGCTGAAATAGGGGAAGAGGAAGAACATACAAAACCATGTACCACTTTGCGTGATTTTAATTGGCTTCTGAGAACACTTCCACACCGTTTAACAATAACATTTTTGCATGTTCTCATCTATACATCCGTGCATAAATAAATCTTTTTTGCAAAAATGTAGGTGCACCCTTACATCTGTATAATAGGGGTGTATGTTCTCGATCGATGTGTATCTGTTGACTGTTTTTAAAATGGTGAACATTCTTTGAATAATATATTTATTAAATTCTAAGAAGTATTCAATCTTGTGACTTTCTTTGCACTTTTTATAGCAGAAAAATATGTTTGAACGGCTGTGCTGGAAATATGAGTCGTCACGAGGGCTTAGACGCCAAGCAAGGTTGTCTCTCAGGTATTTTTTCTGATCCAAGCCGCAAGGAGAGCAGCCACATAGCATTGACTTGATAATATTCATGTTCATACGATTTAGCTTCAACCGTTAGTACTGGAGTGGTTATCCTCTTTCTCCTTTGAAGAATATAGAAATTTTGATCTTTTTAGTATTGAATTTTCAATTCCATTGATCAAAAAAAATGTTATTTTGCTCTTAAAGTTCAACTGTTTGATTTCACGAACTGAAATTATTTTAAATTTTCTTTTCAAAAGTCTTTTGTGACAATTGAAACAAATTTTCATATTTCGGAACCGCTAATTACTTTCAACCATTGATTTATTACAACCTAAATTTGGTCACAACTGCAGGCGAGATACGGTAGTTTATAAAACATGTATTCTGTCAATTATGATAATACTATCAATTAATGTTTACGGTTCTAACAGCGAACAAAATGCTTAGCCGAGAATTGTCCTTTTCAAACTGTAATTTAATAGATAGATGATATTACAGTAGCCTAGGTTCAAACATGGAACGTAAAAGATTTTGAATCACAATTTAATTCTTACGCGATTATTACTTTGGCTTGTACGGCAATAGATACTTGAAAATATTGACGCGTACTCAGGATACGCGTCAGAAGAATTTACGTTTTTCTGTGACATAGTAACACATGGAAAAAAATATAGACAGAAGTAATAAAATAATTTTATTGTACGTAATTTTCAAAGTTTTGCAACATTGAACTGTAGCTCATAATTGACTCGAATAAATAAACAAAAATTCCATCAATGAACTGGTCATACATTGTTCAGATATTAGTAATGTTTTCGAATTGATTTATTTTTCCTCGGTTTGGTTTTAGTAAATATTAACTTGATATATTCTAAATTGAAATGCAACCATTTTATCGATTTGAGCATGATAAGTAAAACAAGACAAAATGCAAGGCTGAGTCCTGTCATATTTTTGATTTTTTTTTTTACAGTTTTGCATCAGTATCCACGAGCTTGAGTGATTATTCATTTGTTTAGAGCTTTACTTTTCCTGAAAACAATTTGATAGAACTAACAGACAACATACACCTTAGGTTTGCCCAGGGTAACTTATTGTATTATGAATAAAAAATGTTCTAGAAATCTCCGTATTGAACTATGAATAGAAGATCTCTAAAAAAGAAAAAGTTTTTTTTTGTTTTCAAGCAAGAAATAACAATGTATTGTTATTTTTGCAAAATTTTATTGGATGCTTCTTTTGTAAATCCTAGTGTCTAATTTGATACTTTATTGTCTCAGGAAGTTCTCTAATATTAAGTAAATAAAAAATTTCTTGATTCAAAAACATAAAAAAAACTTACAACAAATTTAGTTCTGGTTTTTTGTTCAATATTGACGCTCTTTCTGTTTGTCCTCTTGAATATACTGGCTGCATAGTGTTTCTACAGAATCAGACTTTCTATCCGTTCTGCATCTTGAAAGACATAAGCACAAACACGGCATTCACCAGAAAAGCAGGATAAATAATGTTTAATCATCAATTTAACATCCTCTTGGCATTTTTTCCTTTTTGTCTTCCAATGTAATGTGGGGTGGGGCAAGTCAGTCATTTCGTGCAACCTAGGCAGAGTCAACAGTAGACAACAGATTTGCCAAGTTTGCTTCCAAATTCAGAGGAAATATAAATGAATATCAGCGGATGTTAGAAAATGTAAATTAAGTTTTTGGTTTATGCAAAGACGCTAATATATTTCTTATTTCTTTCTGTGGTACATAGAAGAAGCTTATTTTTTCTCTGTTCGTAGTGGTGCATATGTACTTACAAAAACAGAGTTTTTTTTCGACGAAAGGTTGCGATCAGCTAGACCTAAACAGAAGAAAACATCTCTATTATACTGCAGTTTTCAATCTTTCGAAGAGTCAAGTATCGGAGCTTACGTACTGAAAGTTTTGTTCTCCAGATTCATATCTTGCAAGCGTAAGCCTTACGATACCTATTGCTTTAACGCATTATTCAAAGTACTTTTTTTTTTTTTTTGGGAAAAACGGAGAATCTTAGCATTTTTTGTGGATTCTTTGCAAAGTTTCGTATAAGCATGTTCTTGGTTCTTTGGTAAAATGCTTTTATTTTTATTTTACTGGTCTTTATTATATATTAAAATATGACCTATGGACTTAAAAATTACAGTAACTTTTTTATCAAGCGGCAATAGAAAACATCTTGTCAAAATCTAAGTGAAAAATACGAACTTGAATAATAAGAAAAATAAATAAATGAAAGCATACTACTAAGTAAGACTGCTGTTTGAGTACAGATCTCGTCTCAAGTTAGTGATAATCTCAAAGTTCGAATTTTTGTGACATCTTTCACATAGACTGGTCGGCACACAAAATGAATTTACTCCTCAAATTCATTTATGCGGATTTCTGTGGGTTTTTTGCCTAATTTGAATTCTGGATTAAGGTAAAACTAAACATCAAGAATTTGTGAAACTTCTTGGTTCCTTCTTAAAACCTAAAATACAGAAATGGCGCAATACCAAAAACAATGTTTTGTAAGCTGTATATTCGCAAAAAAAATAATCTTGAAATATACCCTAAAGGTATGTACCAACCTTACTTTTGGGAAACAGTGATGCGAAACTAAATACACATAAACATAAAATTTTGTGTACAGAACAGCCAGAATAGATACGTATTCTTCTTGTTGTATTATGGGTAAAACTCCATAGAACATTGTTGAATTCATACACAAACCCTTCTTTTTGATTGCACATTGCTGTTTGCAGAAAATAAGTGTTGTATACACATATTGAAATTTTTTCCGCCAAAAAAAACATACTGTATACAATATTTTGAAATTTATATATAGTTAAACATGTATACAAATGCATTGATGTATAGAAAATCGTAAGAATTGTTCTCTTCTGTGCTATAGGATATGAAGGTAACTAGGTTATCACAAATTACATCATTGAGGATATTTGGCTATATAGAACATATTCACAAGATTGAAAATATCCAATAATTTGTGTATGCTTGCAAAATAATATTTCTCTTTCTTATTTTTCTTTTTTGGAATATATAAACCGACCGGATACTCTGGTTTTTACTTGTTCTAAAAAATCTGTCGATTAAATTTTTGTAAATTATATCACCAACAAGAATCATTATCTAGATATTTGAAAGCTAATTATATTCGAAATGGCATTCTCAAGATATTTTGCTCTTGCCGCTGCTTTTTTCACCTCTAGCGTATCTGCTGGTATCAATTTCGGTGCTACTTCTTCCGCTCAGGCTTGTATTATCAACGAAGTTCCTTCAGTCCCTGGTTATGATTTAAAACTTTATGCATACGACTATGAGGACTCCAGTAGTTTTCTGACTGATGAGTATATTGACAGAGGCTACAAATCCAGACGCTTGATTGGTGAAACAAATGGTTTCAACTATGTAACAGCTTCTGGATCAACAAACGCAGCTAATCCTCAAGATGGAACTGTTTATGGTTTTGATACTCAAATGACAAACTTTACTGCTGAGTTCACCAGTTACTTTTACGCTCAAAGTTCCGGTTATTACAAAGTTCTTTTCCATGATGTCGATGATTCCGCTGCTTTATTTTTTGCTTCTGAAGATGCTTTTAAATGTTGTACTAACGATGTTGCTGACGAAGGAGTTTTGAAATACAACATCTTAACCTACAAAGTTTGGCATGGAAGTGTTGATGAAGATCAATATTATTATCAATATTTAGAAGAAGGTAGTTACTATCCTTTGAGAATTGTTTTCACCAACTCTGTTGGCTATTACTCCATTACCTTTTCTATTTCTACCCCAGAAGGAGATGATATTTCTACCGGCACAGATGGTTATTTGTTTTCTCCTTCCTCAATTAACTCTGATTCTGGTGTTTGTCAAGCGAAAAAAATCACCACTGAAGTTTCTACAAGAACTACTAGCTGGACAGGCAACTACGCTACTACTTCTACTTACTTCCCAACAGGTACTGAAGGTGTCACAGTTGTGGAAATTCTTCCAGATCCAACTACTACTGTCACTAGTTACTATGATGGTGAAACTACATCATATACTACTGTTACTCCAGATGGTGCAGGAACTTGGACAGAATCTGTCTTTATTCCAAAAAATACTGTTACTAGTTATGTTCCATGGACTGGTACTAATACTGTTACCAGTACCACTATTATTCCAGAAGATCCAGCATACCCTGCAACTGTTGTCGTTGAAATTCCAAATGAAAGAACTACTACTACAATTCCATGGACTGGCTCTGAAACCTCAAGCACTACTATCTATCCTGAAGATGGTAAAAATGGTACAATCACTGTCGAAGTGCTAACCCCAAAAGCTACTGTCACTAGTTATGATCCATGGACTGGTACAAGTACTTTCACTAGCACAACAATAACTCCAGAAGATCCAGAAGATCCTGTTACTGTTGTTGTTGAGATTCCAAATGAAAGAACCACTACTACAATTCCATGGACTGGATCTGAAACCTCAAGCACTACTATCTATCCTGAAGATGGTAAAAATGGTACCATTACCGTCGAAGTATTGACCCCACAAGATACTGTCACTAGCTATGTTCCATGGACTGGTACTAATACTGTTACCAGTACCACTATTATTCCAGAAGATCCAGCATACCCTGCAACTGTTGTCGTTGAAATTCCAAATGGAAGAACTACTACCACAATTCCATGGACTGGCTCCGAAACCTCAAGCACTACTATCTTCCCTGAAGACGGAACTAATGGTACTGTTACAGTGGAAGTTTTGACTCCTCAAGGAACAACATTTTCTACTACTCATTGGACAGGAAGTTTCACCTCTACTTATACCACTATATATCCTGATAATACGGACGAAACAGTTACTGTCGGTGTTGAGATTCCAAGAGGAACTGATACAGTCACTGAGTTTTGGTCTGGCTCCACTACTTCTTACACTACTGAATTCCCAACTGACTTGAACATTGATGTTACTGTTCATGAATACATCCCACAGTCTATCGCTTCTGGAGACATTGTTACTATATATACCTACTGGACTGGGGATTACACTTCAATGACAACTATGACTCCATATTACAGTAATGGCACAACGACTGTTATAGTCGATCTTCCACAACAAATCATTACTAAGACATGGACAGGTACAGTTACTTCTACGACTTTCTACTGTCCTTCCGAAGGTGCTTCTTCCACGCCAGTTGTTTTGGTTCCAAGTTCCACTCAAACCACAATAATTTGTACCAGCTGTGGATCTTCCGATTCTGGATCATCTGACTCTGGATCATCTAGTCCATCTGGATCATCCAACTCAGGATCATCTAGTCCATCAGGATCATCCAACTCAGGATCATCTAGTCCATCAGGATCATCTAACTCAGGATCATCTAACTCTGGTGCATCTAGTACATCTGGATCATCTAACTCAGGATCATCTAACTCTGGAGCATCCAACTCCGAATCATCTAGCCCATCTGGATCATCTAACTCAGGATCATCTAACTCAGGATCATCTAACTCAGGATCATCTAACTCTGGATCATCTAACTCTGGAGCATCCAACTCCGAATCATCTAGCCCATCTGGATCGTCTAATACAGCAAGCGGATCTACAACTAATGAGATTCCAAGTTCAACTTCTAGTTTTGAAGTCAACTACGAAAATTCTGGTAGCAAATTATTGTCCTTCCAATTAACATCTATCGCTTCTGTTTTCTTTATTATTTTCTTCTTTTAAACCCCCTTATTCTTGCTAAAACAAAAGGCTTCATTTCTATTTTTTTATGTTTTATTTTACCTTCGACAATCTCGCCTCTTAGGCAATTTTTAGTGCTCAAATTTAATTAGCAAAATTATTTGTTTTGTGATTCACCATTTCGTTTTTACAGATTATTCGGCAGTTACTTTTCTAAACTCCATATTATTACCATTTCATCCAAAATTTTAAATTTTCGTTTTCATTTTCATCATATTCTATATCTCTATTTATCTTATCATTCTTTAAGTAGGCTTGAAAACATGTTCGTTTTTCAATAAATATTATTTTCAAAATAGCAGTGTAAAGACTCACCAAGGAATAGCTGCGACTTTGTCACAATGACCATCCTCATTAACAGAAAATAAGAGTCCAATTCAAGTATTGGGTTAGGTCCATTGACTTACCAATATTGGGTCAGTAGCACTTAGTATTACTGGCTCAACAGTTGCAAAGAAAATTTACAGGTACAAAATAGCTTTTATGAGAAGCGACTATAGAACTCTCATGTAACAATTAAATGCTGCATAGTCAATTAGAATTTTAGAAAAATGATCCTATTTAAACTGCTTATGTGTGTTTTTTCTTTTTTAAGAAATCGATGTTGAATTTCATAAAGAATATCAAGAGTGCGAATATCTTACCTATGAATTGGAAAATATTTTATGCGTATGGTTCTGCTGCCTAAAAAATTTTTTCTTTTACAGTATTGAAATTTTAGTTGATGCCCGATGATATGAAAAAAAACTAAAGGCTTTAACCTAAGAAACATACTTCGAATAAATCTCATCTAAAACTTTCGATGATTAGATAATTTTTTGATCAAGTACATTCTATAATTTGAATATTATTAGAAATATTTTCCTGTGGGTGATATCCAATTCATAAAATAATAATCATTATAGCAAAAGAGCAGAATGTCAGGCAGAGGCGGATTTAGAGGCGGAAGCAGAGGAGGTCGTGGAGGTGCCAGAGGAGGGTTCAGAAACTCTGCTCCTCAAGGACCACCTGACCAGGTTTATGAAATGGGAGCATTCATGCATCCATGCGAGGGTGATATTGTGTGCCGTTCCATCAACACCAAAATTCCATATTTCAATGCTCCAATTTACTTGGAGAACAAAACCCAAGTGGGTAAAGTTGACGAAATTTTGGGTCCAATGAACGATGTCTATTTCACAATCAAACCATCCGAGGGCGTTCAAGCAACTTCTTTCAAAGAAGGTGACAGATTCTATATTGGAGGTGACAAGCTTTTACCAAAAGAAAGATTTACTCCAAAACCAAAGGTAGCGGGACCAAAACCAAAGAAGACCAAGAAAGCTGGTGGATCATCTAGAGGTGGAAGCAGAGGAGGGTTCTCCAGAGGCGGTGGTAGAGGAGGGTTCTCCAGAGGAGGCGGCAGAGGAGGAAGCAGAGGAGGCAGCAGAGGAGGTTTCTCCAGAGGGGGCAGCAGAGGAGGTTTCTCAAGAGGGGGCAGTAGAGGAGGTAGCAGAGGAGGCTTTGGCAGAAGATAAATTTAAAATATATCATCGTACTCGTTTATTTAAAAATATCAGAAGTTTATATTTTTGTTTTATTTTTCTAGTTCATTTATTCTTCAATTTTTCTTTCCTAAAGAGTTAAAAAAGAGAGATCATAGAAAGAATATTCAAAATCTACTATAGTTATTAGCTTATTTTACAAACCTTTCAATGCATTCAACGTATTTCAGCAGTAAGATCAAAAGCAAAACATCTAGTTCTAGTTCGAGCTTTGATGCCAGTGTAATCTCAGTCATCTTCGATTCTTGTGAAATTGCCTGTAGGTGGTGTCATTCGTTCATTGTATTAAAAATAGAGGAATCACCGGGTTTACCTTCGAAATCCTTGCATCGATTCAATAAATATACCCCCTTATTGAATACAAGAAGCAGAATCCCATATTGATCAAGAAGAGTTCCCTTTTAGCTCTTGAATGTCCCGAAGAGGCAATAGTTTAAGATATATTTTTTTTTTGAAAAAATACTTTTTTTCCACTAAAAAAATGGGTTTTGAAAAATATAGAGATTAACCGCCGTAATAAATCCAATCAATATTGACTGGGATAACAATATCGAACAAGATTTGCCTCTCGAATGAGATTATTGAAAGTGTGTTATCTTTTAAAAAAACACTAGATTAACTGTAATAACTATTTCTGTGATTCTTCAGCTGATTTTCTAATTTGGTTTAGTATCCTGACTTTGAAAAACTCGACGAAACAGAATCTATAGAAAAACAAAAAGACTAAAGCGAAAATGGCTCGAAAACGTTCAAGCTCTTTTATTTCAAAGAACCCAATATCGATGAAAAAACTTGTTATACATCAAGACAAGGAATGTAAGTAATGCTGGAAGTCTACAAAATTTCAATGTTAAACTTCGTCGAAAAGACATGTAATATTCGTGTTTTTTTCATTCTTTTTCTTTATTACAAAAAGCATAAACAGTGAAAGTAGATCAAGTACTAATATAAAAATACTGCAATAGCAATGATAAAAAGGCATTGCGATGTGAATGCTCACCGGGTACTGCAAACGTCCTCCGAGTACCAGAGCAATCAGAACGGAGATCATTACCAGAATGGCCGAGCATTGGTTGAAAAATACGCGTCGAGCAACGAGAAGAATATATTGCATCTCGAGGCAGATCCGTACGACATGATCAAGAAACAGGAAATAGAGATTGTGAAGGCTAGAAAACCTCACAACGCTCCCAAGAACTTGTCAGAGTCCCAATTGGCGTTTGATGCGCTTCAATCTGCCAGATACAAGAAAGAGCCTGCGAATACTGCTGCAAACAGCAACAACACCAGCAAAACAATTTTTACAGATGAAGAGCTCCAGGAGATCAAGGATATCAACCCTTTCAAGGACGTAACCATTGACAAAGAAAAAGATATAGTGCTCAGTGGATTCCAAAAGCCCCTTGAGTTCAAATACAGCAACAGCTACCTCAATAAAATTGCCGCACTTAATAATTTTCTGCTTTCCAGCAGGCCTAGCCCGATTGAGAAAGAGATCTGTATTTCCATACTATCGAATAATCAGAACTTCCTTGAGATCTTCCAGGAGTTGCTCATCGAAATTCACACAAAGAAGAAAATCGTTTAAAATTCTACGCACTGTTTACAAAAGCGAAATAATATGCATACACGAGCCCCTTTTCGAACTACACCACTTTAAAACAACCCAATTTGCTAACAATCCTTTCCAAATCAGAATTATTTGGAAAAATCAAAAAATATAGCTACATTTCACTTCGTGTTCTTTCTCCTTGTTTGTATATTGATCATATTCTTAATATATTATGGAGAATCTTATATTTACCCGGTCAACAAATTTTTTTTTTTTTTTTTTTTTTTCCAATATTTCGGGCTGCCATATAGGCTTTAGAGATGAGATGAAAAAAAAAATACTATATAAATTAAAATTATATAAATCTTTTCCTTCTTTTCTTCATTCTTTCTATCTGAAGAAAGAGAGTGGTGTCCAGTGAAGAACCAGTCAAACATTGCTCCAAAGTCTTCATGAATACTGATTAAGTTCAAATCAAATGATTGGTTTAGCTTGAATTGGCGCTTCATTAAGACCAAGGAAGCATTGTGGTCTTCTATTGACATGCTGTTCAGTTACTTGAGTTGCTGATTGATATAAGAAAACATAGATTGAACCCCATACGAATATGGTTTCAATCTGTATATTCTAAATGATGACAAGAGTGCATTTGGCTCGAGACTTTCTGTCGATGTGGAAAAAACCTAGCTACCTTACTTTTTTTTTGTCTGAAACATATCAATCAGCAACAGACACTTCAACTTGGCAGCAGATCACATATCCTTTCCTGTAGGTTCTTACACTTTCAACTAAGAAGCATTTTGTTCTCTTAAACTCTTGTTCTGTAGCCCCATCCTTTACATGGTCATAACATTATGAATATAAAAAAAAAAGTTCTATCAATGTAGCTGAGCTGAAAAAAAAAGATAACCATTCTTACTCTTCATCTGGTTCAGGAACGTCCTCGATATACTCTGTTGTCTTCCCTACGAGTTCATCAAACCCTTCGACCTTGTCCCCTATCATTGCCTTTAAATGATTATACTCCATGGAGTTCTTAGACGTGTTGCTTGGTGAATTGCTGCCCGCTTTTCTTTTCTTTCTCAGTAGAACATTGTCTAAACTGTCAAAGTCCGATAGTAATACATTGCTCGATGAATTTGTTCTCTTTTCATCAGAAGGAATGGTAGACTTGTTCAAGTTTAGCGCAGGATCTAGACCTTGTTTTTCTAAATCTTCAAGTGCTTTCAAACCTTCATCGTCTTGTTCTTCTTTCGGTAACAAAGTACCGTATTTCATGGCAGCCTCATCGACATCTTTTACTTCAATTTCATGAGCTATTCTGCAATGATTTATGAAGCCTTGAGGAGAAAGAAAGTCAACTTTACCGCATTTATGGCATTTCAAAGAAACCAATACTTTGTCTGATCTTCGGCAGATGCACATGTTCTTTTCTTGATATCTATACTGAACAGATTTTGTAGAGGGTCTCATACGCCCTACTACTGGCCTCAATGCTGCTGATTGTGATCTGGTAGTCATATAGCCATTAGATACAGATCTGTAGACTTTTCCAGTGTTTGAAACACGACTGTTTTTCCCAATTTTTGTATCAGATGCATCCTTTGTACTGAGATCACCACTTGTTTTTTTATTTTTAGATTTATTGCCCTTTGTAGCTTGTACATCTTCTCCATTTGCCAGGTAGGTTGAAAGCTCATCTTGTAGCAGAGCATCACCACTTGTTCCTGATCTACCTGAAAATATGCCACTTCCCAGTAGTGTAGTTTTCTGCCCGCTAGGATCATCCTCCAGCTGGTCTTCCTTCTTGTAAATGGATAATAACTGTGCGTACTTCTTAGAAAATTCATTAGGTTCAATCAGGCTATCCACAGGAGTAGAAATTCCACTATTCTTTTCCAAATGGGCTCGAAGAGCAGTAAGTTGTGCTTCTGTCTTTCCAATCTCCTTTTCCACTTGTTCCAAGTCTCTGTTTTTCAATAATATTTCTAAATCAAACTCCTGGTTCATTATCTGCTTAATTTTGCTGTTGCTGATATTATTGTTTGTCTCACTCATTTTCTTGTATTTTTCTGATCCTTTATTTGAAACCATTCACTATAATCCTTTTGTTTCTTAGTTTTTTTGGAAGGTTTCTTAGTTTGCCTTTGGATGTTCCCTTTATAGTTTCAATTGAAAGCAAACTAAAAGAGATGATTTACTGCATACAAAAAATCAAAATATCAAATCACATGAATTTTTTTTTTCTTTTCAACTTTTATTGAAATATTACTTTCTTTTGATATAATTGATCAGAATCAGCTTAGATATTGCGGAAGATTGATGGTGAATCGAACCTACCTCATTTGTATATTATAAAATAGTGTATATTTACGAAGTATTTATCATTGCGTGTAGTGCATAGCAATAAGTCAAGCAAATCAGATGGTGTATTTGACCAACATAGATTCGTGAAAAAACGCTATTTTGAAGGTGACTTTCAATAGCTCAGCCCTAGATTAAATCTTCTATGCTTTGTTCAGAATCTTTTTTGATCAATTCAAGCATTCCTGTAGGTAAGATAGGCTTTGAATCTGAATCAAGGACATATCTGAAAGGCATCTCAGTTGCTTCATATTTGTTGAATCTGATCTCTGGATAGTCTATAAATTTGATATTCTCGAAATTGATTTTTTTGTCCACTATCAATTGGGTTGTTCTTATAGCTGTGTCCGTAGTCATTTGTTTGTTGCCTAGACGTTTACCTTCGAACCCGTATTTCTCTCTCAATTCTCCAGTTCTGTCTCTTGGAGGATGGTCACCTAAGATTCCCCCGAAGACGAAATAATCAAATTTGTCGCTGTCTTCTGGGACTAAATCAGTTTTGGCAGCAGGGTCTAGCAAACAAGTCTTGGTTTTCTCAATGCCTGTTGCTGGGATGAACGAGAAATCTTCAGAAGTCAACAGTGTGACCTCCTTGTTTGTCCATTGCAATCCCAAATCCTGCAATTCTTTTGGGATTTCCGTACCCTTTGGAAGCGATGTCAACAATAAGTTTTGTGAGCCTACATCTCTTATGATTTGACTGTATTCTAGTATGACCCATTCTGTGAATCCAGCTTCCATGTGTTCAATTATGTAAATCATTTTTGGTTTTTTCCCGGTCTATTACTATCCTATTTTATCTAAATATTCTACTAAAAAAAGTCTCTGTTTTAAACAGTGTTTCCTACGATAACATCAAAGCATTTAAATTAAAACTAGCTTGAATATTACTGATTTCTCGATGAGATTGATTTTTTTTTTTTTTTTTTTTTTTTGCACATGATGACAGTAATCTACGTAATATTTCTTGCTTTTCATTATTGATTGACTGATTCTTGTTACATAAGTACAATATTGGTGCAAATCTGGGGGAAATTGGCTCCAAATAGGTCATATAAATTAGATATATTATCCAATACTGCTCGAATTGAGGAGAATTTAGCATCTTTTCGTTATTCTAGGGAGAAAAATTGAAAAAAAAATAGTATCCGTAACGTGCAATGTCCAAGAATACGAAGAAGAGCTCGAACGGTTGGCCAAAGAAAAGAACCTTGGAGGAGAAAATTGAGATGGCTAAGAAAAGAATGAGATTCCAATCGGGCCCAGAAAAGGGAATTTCAGACAATCTGGCTAAAAGAGAGACAAGCACCGGGCCTAACGAGATCTTGGGATTGAATGACGTTAAACTTCATCCCTTGTTTGCAGATTTGCAGGACGACGAAGATTCAGGAAATGGCTCGAATGATGGTAAAAAAACAGCAGAGACTAAAACTTCAGGTGGAATCCCTGGGATGAATAGCACTAAAAGCGGAACTAATGTGGTGAATCCATATTTTGATCCCACGAATATTTTCATAGACAAGAGCAAGAGAAGAACGCGTGGATTAGTGTTTAATGAGAAAGGCAAATTCATCGAGATAGCTAACAAGTTTAGAGAAAATGAAAAAAAGGAAAGATTGAAGAGAGAAGAAATAGAAAGAAAAGAGAGATTAGGATTGATCGCTGACGATAGTATAAATGAATCTAACTATAAAGACGATGTATACGTGCCGAAGATGGAATGGTGGGATAAACAGATATTTCCAAATGGGTTAAAATACGTGGATTTTTTGAATGATGAAGAGAAAAGAACAAGAGTATTGAACAATGAAGATGTGATCCATAAGTATATCCAGCATCCTGTGGTTTTACAAGCACCATGGGAGAAGAATTTTCTGGAGCAGAAAGGAATGTATTTAACTAAGAAGGAGACAAAGCGTATGAGAAAGAATCGGAGAACAGAGGCCCAAAAGGAAACGCAAGACAAGATTAAGCTTGGACTTGAGCCACCACCTCCTCCTAAAGTCAAATTGAGCAATTTGATGAATGTGCTAACTAACGAAGCTATCAAGGACCCTACAGCGGTTGAGATGAAGGTTCGTCGAGACATTGAAGAGCGAAAGATGAAGCATTTGGAAAACAATGAAGTACGAAGATTGAATGCTTTGCAGCATAGAGGAGAGAAAATACAAGAAAAAATTGAGAGAGACATTGAGGAGAAAGGTATCTATTGTGCAGTTTTCCGGATTAGCAATGATTTGAGCAATGGGAAGAACAATCAGCATATTTACAAGTTGGACATTAATGCCAAGCAGTTGAAATTGAATGGTGTGTGCGTGATACCGATAAGCGAGGCAATTGCAGGCACTGGGGTTTTAATGAGCATGGTCGTGGTTGAAGGTTCTATCAACTCAATCAATAAATACAAACGGTTGTTGATGAGCCGTGTCAACTGGCAGGAAGAGACCGAAGGTGTGGAAGAGGAACTAGTGGAGATGCAGGCGAATCCTGATGGCGAGTTGGTTGTTGACGAAAAAGTCAGAGAGTATCAAACCACAAGCAATCCTAACAATAAATGCGAATTGGTCTGGGAGGGCCAGGTGTTGAATATGAATTTTCAAAAATGGTCTTTGCACAAGTTTAGCTCGGAGGACGATATTATGAGTTTTTTGCAATCATACAATAGTGTCAACTACTGGGTAGCCTGCAAGACCAACAAATTATGAACTCAAATAGTGCTGTTTGCGGTATATAGTTCAAATAATAGGAACTTTCAGCATTTGCTGTCAAGTATTACCCTTTGCAGAAGTTCATGTTGGTTAAGCAAGACGTGCATGTGACCTGCGGTTACCCGGGAAAATATACCAGAAGCCCTGGCATAATTCATACATATTGATTTGTTGGTTCTCTGTTCTTTTGCTCTTTGGGTTACGCTTATTGGGCTTTCTTTGAACTGCGATACAGAATTGATAGTTTTTTCATAACTTCCAGGCTATGGAGAAAATATAATATATGCTTACAATGTAATAGTTAGAACTATATAATAGATGACAGCGACATGTTTGAAGTGTACTGATAGCGGGTTAGTTGCCCCGTTTGTATGACTGACCAATCAGAATATCTAACTTTAGAGAAAAAAAATTTTTTTTTTTCTTGGAATTTTTCGCCTGTTTTTCTATTGGTGAGTTTTTTGTTGGGCTGTCGATAGCCAGCATTGGGGCACTATAGTGCCTGTAAAGGCGCTGGAAGAACCCTTATCTGGGGGAGGGGGCAAGAAGCATAGGCAGGCTTAACAGTCCGCCCACCGCACGCTCCACAAAACGATAGATGGATGCTGCGAGTGCAGTGAAGAGATTATACGGAATCTATGTAGTGAAATTGTCATCTACTGGTGAAGTTGGTAACAAATTAATGATACTGACTATCCTTATTGATATTTGATTAATAGAAGTAATACATTGGTGATGTTTGAGCTCTACATCCTGTAAAGCCTGCAAAAATTCTCTGAACCACTAGAATTCAGAGATACACAAGATTCCAAACAGATCTCGCCAATTTTGTACCATATTTTCATCCAAATGTAAACAATTCACTACCAAAGGTTGAAACTTAGCATTTGTTTGGCATTTTTGTAGTAGAATTTCCGTAAATCTACTAAGATTCGTTGCTGGGGTTGGCTCAGGCTCTGCATGGAACGTCATTTTGCTGCTGGTGGGGCCAGACACCTGGGGGGATAGTAGCCCAGCGCGGCCAGCGGACAGCTGGGTGCAAATTGCAGAGAGAAAAAAAAAAAATAAAAAATAAAAATAGAAAAAACCCACTTGAACTAAGCATTTCTCTGAATCAACCCTTGAGATCTGGTTTCAGCACGGTAAATAACCAAGAATACAAGTTTAACAGACGAGTTTCAATCAAAAATTTCACAGAAATGGGATCATACTACAGAATTTTAGGTGCTAAAGTTCCATCTTGGGCTGTAAGTAGTTTTTAATCGGTGTGGGCAATTGTCAGCGATTGCCGGGCGATCTCCAACAATTTCCAACAAACAGTGAGAATTGGGCAATTGACAAGTTTCGAGAAACAATTCTAACATGAGTATTTCATTTTTTAGTTATCCATGGGTACCATTGGTGGTGCCGTTGCCATTGCTGCTTTTCCACGTGGTGGTGACGCTGCAGCTGAGCCAGCAGCAGCCCCAGCAGCTCCAGCAGCCAGCAACGGCGAGTTCGATGTCGAAAAGCTTTTGAAGTAAGTAATTGATTGGAATTTTGTTTTTTTGGGAGCGGGACTAACGTTTTGTATAGCGATTTCTTGAAAGAAGAAAAGAAATAGATGAGCAACACAGTAAGAATATCTGAGCAAAAGTGTTGAACGAGTGTCTGAGATTCGCCTCGCTACCCTGGTCAGGGAAATCATACATAAAACTGGCCTGTCAGGTATTCTGCCAAAACAGTGTCGTTCACAGTCACCCAAAGGACACAAATACAGAATAAATAAACATATATGATTGATTTTTGTAAGATTTCGTTTAGTGCCATCTAGATGGTTTGTCAAGATTGTGCCAACAAGGCATGTGAATAAAGCGTGACGCGCACGTGCTAACGCATATGAATACATTAATATACAGTCTCAAACATAAATACGCATTTAACATGATAAATGCACATATGTTGTGACTTGTGCACCAGGAAACACATATATACTTCTACGTGCATTAAACAGCATTTTTTATTTTTTTTTTTCATTTTTCCCTTAAAACCCCCTTCTAAATTGAAATAAAAGGGAAAATCTCATAGAAAATCTGTATTTTTTTATTAGCGATCTCCGTTTATAAAAATTTTTTTTTATTTGTTGTCTAAAAGAAGCCAGCGTTTAAAAAAATATTCCCAATATAGGAATACTGGATTTGGCCACTGTAAAGATTAGTTGGGGATACCCCATATATAAGTTATCTCTATGTATATTTGCCTTCAAAGGATAAAACATAAGATTATCAAGGATTTTAGAGGATTTTAAAGGACTATCTAGCTTCTAACGTCCGAGATTAACATTCTTTAAGCGTTAAAAGGATTGTATATCAAAAATTGTCAAGGTTGTCAAGGATTATCAAGAATAAAAGCTAGGATAATAATCGAAGACTTTCAAGGATATCCAAAAATTATCAAGGTAAACATATATAAAAATCATTAGGGTAACTGATATAAATCATCAAGGTAAACTGATATAAATCATCAAGGTAAACTGATATAAATTATCAAGGAAACTGATAACGTTAAAACATATCTCTGGAGTGATAGAAGTAGGTAGATTTTACAGTAAAGTGTACACTGTCTAATAGAACCCAAGTTGCTCCCCAGTTTATCATTATTATCCAAGTTTTCCCTACCACTTGATCACAAAGGTCTTTCTATAATCAAAAAATAGTGCAGCAAAAATCTCAGAAATCAGTCATCTTTCCCCCCAAGAATAACTGGTTTTTTGTGCTTTTCCCTCCGTAATCTCCTCATAAACACATAAGGCTTCATGGTAAATACATTGAAATAATTGTCTCACTGAATATTTTTCTCACAAATTTTATCAAAACATGTCAATGTCAGCTAGCAGTCAGTTTGGTCCAGACTCTTTTGCCAGTCCTGGAAGACCACCTCAGCCACCTGCAAAAAATAATGCCAGATTACCACCTGGTGCTACTCCTTCAGGATACTCAAATGGAAACAATAAAAATACATACCATGCTGCCCAAGCAGCAGCAGCTGCTGCCGCAGCATCCTCAGTAAATTCAAATATGAATTCAGGTAACCAATTCAACTCAAAAGTCACATTGGGTCCTTTGTCTCCAAATTCAAATACCTACAAAATCCCTCAGGTACAATCTCAAATAGTGAAACAAGGTTTCGCATTAATGAAAGAAGATGGTATGCTTTTCAGTAAATGGAGTAAAAAATTCTTGATCTTGACCTCAAAAGAATTGACAATCTATAAAGCAGTTAAAAATAATGAAAATAGTAATAACTCTTCATTAGTCATCAAAAATTTATCTAACCCTCAACTCAATAATTTTAATGATGGTAAAGGTGATGGTGTAGATTACTACAATAATGATTCATTAGTCACTCAGAGAGTCATATTAGCTTCTGTCTCTAAAACTCAGAAAATTCAGTTCAACAATAAACCATTCTGTTTCCAAATAACTTACAATAAAGACACAAATGCTCTTCTAAATTTCTCTGTGAAAAATGATATTGAAGCTAAGTCTTGGATCAACGAAATTTGGTCAATTTGCCCTGCAAATACTTTGGGATACAAATCTTACAAATCAAATAATGTAATGCCGGGAATGGGAGGCATTAGTGGTTCTGTATCTGGACCTTCTAATTTCACTCATAAAGTTCATGTTGGGTTTGATCCAAATAGTGGCGGATTGACTGGTTTACCAGATACTTGGAAAAAATTATTGAATACCTCCAAAATTACAGATGAAGATTGGTCAAAAGATCCAAATGCAGTTATTGAGGCTTTAGAATTTTACGCCGCTGTCAATGGAGGTGGAAACAATGGAGAATCTACAAAGGTACCTGATGCAATGTTGACTGGTGATGCTAATCCATACGTTATTGCATCTCAAAAATTGGAGCAAATCAATGAAAGCCCATCTGCTACACGTTCATCTGCTGCTCCATCTACTTCTTTAGGGTCTTACAACAACAGTAACCTTAACAATAACACAGGCGGAGCCCTCAATTCTTCCTCAGTAACTTCTCTTTCTAGTAGCGGTAATAATAGTATCAATAAGAATATATCTCCTTCCGTTCATCAGAATAGCAATATGCCAATTGCTGGTGGTACTATTCCAATAGCAGCCGCATCTCCCCCAATGCCATCTGCTCATTCTCAATCACCTTCTCATCAACCTCAATCATCGAATATTGACCCAAGTGCAGGATTGAAGCAATTCCATTTGAGAAAGAATTCTAATGCAGCAACTCAAGCAGATGATCTACTGTTGAAACCACTATCATTGAGAACAAATACTAATAGTCCTGGATTTACACCTGCTAGAAAAGCACCTAATGCTCCTCCAGGCAAATCACTGCCTGGCCAACAGCCACAGTCTGAACTAGTTCCTTTGAGAAGAGCTCCTGCTCCTCCAAGTAAGGTTGGGCTACAATATCCTCCTAATAAATTTAGTAATAATAATAACAACAACGATGCAATGGATAAGCAGAATGCTCTTCAGCAGCAAAGAGCTCAACAGCAAATGCAGCAACAGAGAGCTCAACAGCAGCAAATGCAGCAGCAGCAGCAAATGCAACAACAAAGGGCCAAACAACAACAGCAACAACAACAGCAGCAGAAACAGCAACAACAACAACAACAACAACAGCAACAGCAGCAACAACAACAGCATAAGCAAGAGCCAATGTCCAAGGAAGAGTATATTCAAAAGACTCAACAAAAGTTGCAACAACAGCAACAACAACAACAACAAACTAAGGCGGCTGCTAATACCAAAAAAGAAGCAGAAAAGAGAATTTCGACCATGACTGAATCTCAAATCATGGCTAAGTTAAGATCCGTAGTAATCAATATTGATCCAAAGCCTTACTTCCAAATGATTGAGAGAGTTGGTCAAGGTGCTTCTGGTTCTGTTTACTTAGCCAAATCATTGAAAAGAAATGGTATTAAAGTTGCAATTAAGCAAATGGATTTGAGCGCACAACCAAGAAAGGAGTTAATTGTTAATGAAATTTTGGTTATGAAAGATTCCCAACATAAGAACATTGTTAATTTCTTGGAAGCATATCTCAGAGGTTCTAATGAATTATGGGTTGTTATGGAATATATGGAAGGTGGTTCCTTAACTGATGTAATTGATAATAATTCAGGAAAAATCACCGAGCCACAAATTGCTTCGATTTGTTTGCAAACTATTTTGGGTTTACAAAACTTACATCGTAAACATATTATTCATCGTGATATTAAGTCAGATAATGTTTTACTTGATGCTAACGGAAATGTTAAAATTACAGATTTCGGTTTCTGTGCAAAATTGACTGATCAAAGATCTAAAAGAGCTACCATGGTTGGTACTCCTTATTGGATGGCTCCTGAAGTTGTTAAACAGAAGGAATATGATGAAAAAGTTGACGTTTGGTCTCTTGGTATTATGACTATTGAAATGATTGAAGGTCAACCTCCATATTTGGACGAAGAGCCTTTGAAGGCATTGTATTTGATCGCCACATACGGTACTCCAAAATTAAAGAATCCTGGTGTTTTAAGTGATAATATAAAGAAATTTTTGAGTATCTGTTTATGCGTCGACGTGAGATATAGAGCTAATACTGATGAATTATTGGAACATGATTTCATCAAAACTGCTTGTCCAGTGTCTGGCTTAAGCAAGCTATTAGACTGGAAAAAACTCAAGGACTGATTCGATTTAATTCGATTTTTACTTTATGTATAGTGTTTATATATTCATGCAATTTTCAGAAATTTTTTTATTTTGCTTTATTTTATGTTTTATAATTTATGAAGAATGATTTTCTTTTTCAAATACTGTTTTTTTTTTACCATAATGCTTTCTTAATCTAGTTGTTTACCTTTTTATGACTCCATAGTTCTTTTGTTATCATCTACGTTCATCACCTTTTAATTCTATAATGATTAACTATAACATAAATTATTTGTATATATGTATATATATATATATATACACACGTATTAAGAAAAAAGAATTATAATCTCTTTTGGTTGGCTTTACTTATTCTAGTTTTTCTGTTTAGATCAGTTGTTCTTATCAGCCTAATTTGCCCTGATGAGGTTGAGGAATTTTTACCTGTCATTCCTAATCCAATCTCTTCTCCAAATGAATTCATTATGGAATCTTCCTGTTTTCCAAATTCCATTCTGTTCTGTGCCTTTTGCATTTCTGATAACTGGTATCTCTCTTTCATTTTGCGGAAACGCTTCCCACCTCTTTTCTTCGATGGTTTATCTATAGGAACTGGTAATGCTTTAATTCCTGAATTTTCAGGTGGTTCTAGTAATTTTTCGATTTTTTTATTAACTTCTGCCAACATATCCTGACCAAAACTTCCATCAGGGTAAGAGCCCGATAAGTCCATTCTGGCAGCCAAAACGATTTTTGCTGCCACGATTCTCATAGCTTGCTTCTTTATTGATTCAGGTGTATTCTCTATGAGCGGCATTTGATAAAGATAACCTTTCTGTTGTACACCAACTTGACCAAACCCAATCTTTATAGGCCTCTTATTTCCAATAGAAGAAACATTACAAGCAGGTGTGGTTGATAAACCTTGCAAACCACCAGCATAACTTATCAACTGGACCGCACAAAAAGATCCCGCTAGTTTACTCAAATTTGGAGCAAATAAAGACAATCTTTCAGATACAAAATCCATCATTTTATTTCTTGCATCGTTAAGCCGAATTATAAAGTGACAAGCTTGTTTTATTGATTCAACTTCACTGTTATTTATTATAGATTGAATATTGTCAGGTAATTCTAAGATTGACATATTTATCACTAGTATTTTATCACGAGAAATGATGTGCTGTAGCTTTTCTTTATCATTTCTCGAGGATATATTTTCAAACCCTAATACTAGTATTGATCGAGAATATTCGACAGGATCTGGAACGATACTTTCAAGTTCTGAAAATATGGGGTTGTATTTCTTTTTGATGAACTGATGGATAAGAACGATTTCATTTTGAATCTCCTGCGTGAATTCGTTTACAGTAACAAGTAATTCATGTTCTTCATCCCGAGAAAGCCTGTTTGACCCTGATTTGATCTCGTTTATCTGCTTGATTACTGGATCCAAGAGCGATAGTAACTTTGATATTGACGATATATTTTTCACAGATTTCATGTTCAATCTAGACAATAAATCCTTGGTAGAAAGATTTCTGTCCTCAGCTATTAGATTGCTGACCTGTTCAATTATGTTCTCATCATCAGCATTTGTTTCTGATTCATGCCCATGTATTCCTTCTTCGATTATCTTGTCATCTGGTTTCTCTTCATTCGAGTTATCGTCAGAGAGGTCGCTGAAACCAAGGTCATTCTCTAAGTCTGCGAGCAAATCATCATCGTTCTTGCTGTTTGTATTATCGAAGTCCATATCTCATAGATGTTTCCTGTCATTCAATTCTAGTATCAATAAGTTTGACCATAAACAGTGGATTTTTGGCAGATGAGCATTACATGATTTACTTTTTTTTTTTACTTTTTTTTTTTTTTTTTTTGTAAATAGAAACCTTTATCAATATTGAAAAATAGCATAAATTTCACTTATCTTATCATAATATATCGATAAATTTGCTATATTTGCTTCTAAATTGTTCAAACAAGTATATTTGGATCAACATAGAGAACAGTTGACGCTCTTGTACGTCTGGCAGTTATAAAATCGTATGAGACTAAGACCTCTGATAATGAAAGGAAGCTATTTTTACGCTGTGGCCAATGGTAGACAAACAGGAGTATTTCTGAGCTGGGATGAATGTCGATCGCAAGTGAATGGGTTCCCTAAGGCTAAGTTTAAAAAGTTTGACTCATACAATGCAGCAGAGTGCTTTGTGAATGAAAATAGCAGAAACATAAGGAACAATAGGGACTCTAAAGTAAATAGGGGTTTGACAAAGGGAAGAGTTGAAAAAGCAGGAACAAGTTTGTCTGAGAGAGGATCTGCGAGATCTCTTTCTAGGAAGCCTATTGTATTGCTGGATGTAAATCCATCAGGAATCAACTATTTAGGCAGCGAATTGCAGAGGTTGGCTACGAATAATTTGAACAAACTTGTAAATAAATTCCCTGAATTTTCGAATGATACCCCACCCTACAAAGATATGATTCAGAAAGCCAAAACAGCAAGCTCAAATAGTGGAGTCCATTACATTTACTGCGATGGTGCATCGAAGAATAATGGGAAACCAAATGCAATAGCTGGTTATGGGGTATTTTTTGGTGATGGAGATCCTAGAAATGTTGCTAAACCACTATTGGGCAAGGTACAGACCAACCAGCGAGCAGAACTCTCTGCGATTTTGCTTGCACTACAGATCATTCACGAAGAGCTTTGTAGTTGCGAGTCTCTGAGCAAAACACCAACTCATTACCATATAAAGACAGATTCCAAGTATTCGATTAACTGCATTCTTAATTGGAGTAATCTGTGGATAAAAAACTCGTGGAGAAGCTCCAAAGGTGAGCCTGTGCGTAATCTGGATTTAATCAAGCAAATCTTGGAAGTACTTCGTCATGTGAATCAAAAGTACGATATTTTTGGGTTGGAGGAGCTTAAGCTTTCGTATGTACCTGGTCATAGCGGAGATTATGGAAATGATCAAGCTGATGCACTAGCAAACACAGGGGTGAGATTACATTGAGTTATAGATACGATTTCGAAAAAAATAGCAAACAGCATTATCAATAAGCAAAAAGTATTATCATAAAGCAAACAAATCATTTATTTTGAGGGAGTTGAGAGATATTTGTATATAAATATATACATATATGAATAAAATTGAATGTCTATATATTGACTACTTTTACTTTCATTGGTAGAACACAGCCATGAGAAATCAGGCCAAATATTTTTGAGGGATTCTGTCCAAATTGATACGGGAGTTCAATTCTTGAGGGTTTGTATTGACATACTGTTTGGCAGGGCCACCTTCTTCAGTGCCATCTTCGTGTTCAATTTCGTGCTCATGATGAAGTAATTCGTGTTCCAAATCTTCTTTGTGTTGAATCTTGATATCAGGATCATTTTCAGAGTGATGCTCGAGCCAATGATGGATTTCATATTCATATTCGAAATCTCCATGATGACCTACACCGACACCCATGTCAGGCAATTTCCCGCCGTTTTTGGAGAATTGTCTCCATTCATCCAATGTGATTTTACCATCTCTATTGTAATCGCAGAGACTCAAGACTTTGTTGACAATATCTTTCTTGGTAGCTTCACTTATTCCTTCGCTTTCGTCGTGAGACCCCATACCATCACCCTTACCCACCACTTCTGTTCTCAACAACCCATACATGTTGAGGATATCTTTGGAAGTCAATGCTTCCTTATCGTCTGAGACATGCAAATGGAACACGGAGTCTGCGTCGTAGTCATCGAATCCGTGCTCGTTTTTCATATGCCATTGCTCCCAGGACATGCCCTTTGGTGGTTTTTCTTTCAAGTCTGTGTCTACGTCGGTGGCAGGTGTCCCTGGGGCCCCCGGGGCCCCTGATGCCGACACCAATGCGGCCAAAAACACTATTGGCCATTTACTGTTGAGTTGCACCATGATTGTGATCGTTTTGGGCTTTTTGAAAATTTGCAAAAAAAATGGCCAAAATTGTTGGTTTTTTCGGGGCTGCTGGTTAAATCCTAGGCTTTCAGCAGGTCTGCGACTGGAAATTATAATAAATGTCGAGTTTATCTGGGGATTTTGGCCACAAATTCAATTAGACTTGCTTCTCTTTGCTATCTTGTATATATAGTTGGCTTCTTTTCGATATTATGTATATATATGGGGCGGATGATTTTTTTCATTGAAAATTGACGCATCCTTACACCTAACTATTACATCCTTGCACAAATAACACGTAAACCGGAAAACTAGGAAACCTCAAAACCCAAAGCCACAAACATCTGAACCTTACAAACCCAAAACCCGTCAAATTTAAACCACTATAAATCCGTAAACATAAAAACCAATACACCGTTAAACCGTAAACCTTGAAACCCGAGACCTATAAAATCTTAAACCTAGATAAACAATACAGCTTGACATATGTGCACCAAAACACCCGAACATCTAAAATTTACCCGGACTGGATGTTCTCAAATAGGAAATTCACCCGTGAATTTCCTAAATACCCCCTAAAGTTCAAATCAGGCAATCAGATTACCGTTTTAAGTAATTTGATAAAAGAGTAAAAAAATAAAAAAAAATTTTTTTATTTTTTTTTCGTTTCCAAAGACAATATATAAAAAATAATTGATAGCCCCATAACTTGGCGATGCTGACAAAAAAACAATAAAGGTTAATTTTAAAAAAAGGGAAACAACCACTACAAGACTACAGAGGATCCACCCAGTAATACTGCCAAAAAACAACCTAATATCCAATAAATTAAGAAGAAAACATTGATTCTAGTGCAGAAAACAGCCCATATCACACCAGACAGAAAATTTGGTGCAAAACGAAGGGCATTTGCGCAAAAAACAACTGGTAAACAAACAAGTTAGATAAGCACGACCCCCAAACGATATCCTGGAAGTACCAGGGTTCTCCACGAATTTTTCTAGATTTTGAAGTTTTTCTAGATCTTTAAGACTTTCCAGAGTTTGTTGCACCACAATACGATCAGAAACTGCTGAATATTTGGCAAGAGCAACTGATCTCGTGTGGTTTTTCTCTGAGAAAGAAAAATTTTTTTCCTTTTGTCTCCCAGTATTTGCGGATTCATTCAAAAGATTGCCAGAAATGCCAGACAATCTCCTAGCCATCAGAGGCACGGTGCGGACCATCTCCTCCATGATATACATGCTCCAGATAATCCTCACCGTTCCTCTTGCTTTTGAAATCGGCGGAAACAAATGCGGCTTGGCCTTCTCCTTCACACTTTTTCTCCTCTATGGTCTAATGAATACCATCCGAATATTGTTCTTGGTCAATGGGAACCACAGAAAAAACAAATTACGTTATGTGTTTTACCTCCAGCATATCTGTATCCCATCATTGTTCATATTTTTCCTATCCATAAATAATAAAAACAACTCAGATCTCCATTACTCATCACCGTCATCATTCCATTTCTTCCCAAATCCACAATCTATACTGCCCAGATTTGCAATCTTCTTAAATGATTATTATATCAATATCTGGAATTTCTTTTTGAAAAATTCCACTCCATTATTTGTCCTCCTAGAAGGAATTTGCTCATTATTATTGATCCAAGCAATAGGCAAATCTTTCAATTATGTTTTAAATCAAAAGAAATTCAATAAAAACGATGAAAACGGAGGCTCCTCTTCTAACAATTATCTCTCAACAATCCTTAATTTATTGATCTCAGGTACCATATTGACCGTTGCTATTTTTTTCCTCTACAATATTTATTTGATCCCAGAATTAAAAATTAGCTTATTATCCTCCACTCTATTAGGCGCAGTCATCACTTTCTGTTTTGGCGTATCTTTATTTGGTATCATCTCCTTGAGATCATCGTTAATCGAATCCGTACTCATATTCGCATACATTGTTAAATGTATTTATCAAACATTTCCTGAACTCACTACAAATGCTAATAACCAATTCAATGATATTTTGAAACAGATCTCAGAAAATTTCAAACACCAAACTTTATTTCCTATCAATAACGATAATTATTATTATTCTTCAGTTCTCCGTCATTATGATGCCAATAAAAATTTCCTAATAAATTTCTTCAATATGAATTTCAAACATTTTTTCTCCCTGAGTCAAAATCATTTATTAAATAATGCCCCTGAAACCGTGAATAATATCGCTAATTCAGCCACAAATGTTATCAACGACGCCACCACAGTTCCTTTCGCAAATTTAAATTCCCTATTGGCTTCAAATACTTCGGTTTTTTTCTCTATCATCACCAAAATCGTTCACAATAATAAATCACAGAAATTTTGGATCTCTTTTTACAGAAGTTGCAAAGTATGCCTCAAATTGATTACATTGAATTTGACCAACGGTTACATTTCTTTATCATTATTTATGATTGATGCCATAGTTAACTTAAGGCTTCTGATCATTTTCAATTTAGCTTACAGAATTTTAGTATTCTATTGTGCTACACGAATCATTCCAGCTTTAAAGAAATCCTCTTTCTCTCCCAGTGTTGTTCAAATGTCAAATTCTAGCTCTTCATCAATCAATAAATTCAACTTACTAGATGCAAAATCTAGCTCATCCAAAATCAATAAACCAGATGCTTCAGGCACAATACAGGAGATTGAAAATGACTATGGATCAAATCACCAAGATAAAGAACTCGATGACGAATACATTTTGGATATCGATGAAGATGAAGCTGATGTTGTTTCTACATCTCCTATATCTTCTTTATCGTCAACTTCTGAAACCGTACCAGCTGTTTCGGATACAAAATTATCGTCATTACTATACTCTTACTCTCCTTGTGTCATCATTATGCTCTATACAAACTTGATACTTCTTCATAGGAACGAAATAGATCCAAATGTAACCATTTGGGGTTGGTGGACAGATATGCCTTTGAAGGTCAACCAGATTCAATTCTGGAATTGGCTAAATATGTTTTTAATTTTAGTCTTGTACATCATCGAATTAGTGAGCGAGAAGACAATCTAGATTTACTCTAACAAGCCAAAAAGTCAAAACTCTTCTCGAGATTGATTTTGTTTCGTATATTATAGTTTTCATATATATTTTTTTTTTACTCAAAGAGGCATAATGATATCATTATTATATTAATATCATTGTTGTTGTTGTTGTTATTGCTGTTTAATTGTTTTTATCATAATATTTTAGATTTTTATATTTCTCAATTTTTTCAATTTCCTCTTTTCTGCTTTTATGGTCATGCTTTATAAATACATATTAAATTCATTAGGATATTTTGATACAAACTATCATCATTACTTAGAAAAACATTTAACTTCACTTTGAAATCTTAACAGAAGATCTGGGAAATACAAAAAAAACAATGCTTATATATTGAAAACTAACAATTTTCAAATAATCTATAACTAGAATTTATAATATTGCTGAACATACCTTTTTTCACTTTCATCTAGAGGTAATCTTAACAATTTCTCGACTTCTGCTTTCTTTGAAAATTTATCACATAGAATGGCACCACCATATATGAATTCAACTATGAACTTACTCATAAGATTCACTGCAATTCTAACATCTTTGTTTTTGTCAAGTTCTACCATTGGCAAATGGACAAATAAGTTATTAATTAAACTCTCAATAACTTCAATCTCAGATTCAGAGTAGCTTTCATTCAATTTTTTCAGCTCAGCCAAAGTCTTCAAAAGAGCATATGTCTTATATGTACCAATACTTTTGGACCAATCCTTGAATAAAAATTTAGAACCACTTTCATCCTTGAAATTTTTAGGGAACAATTCAATCAAATTCATCAATTCATCCATAAGTATACCATCGCCAATCACACATTGTGGAGCAACTTTTTGAATGATAATCTTGTGTGCTTCGTCATACTTTTCAGCTTCAATCAAGGCATATGCCTCATTAAGATATTCTCCATCATAGTTGAACTTCAAAGCAATTCCTGATGCAATAAAAGATCTTGAAATATTATATCTTTCGCAGAAAGTACTACCATCATCATTTTCAGTGATTTCATCAACTTTGCGGAATATCAAATCCTCGATATATCTCTTTGCTAACTCATCATTTTTCAAATGAATCAAAATGAATAATGCAAATTCCCATTCATTCAAGATGAGTAGCTGTTCAGCAAATTGTAAAGATAATTTATCTGCAAAATCATATAAGTTTTGCTTTTGAGCCACTATATCTTCGCCAACAATAGGTAATCTGCTCAATAAAATGTGGTAAACATACCATTGATTCAAAACATCCAAAGGATGATCACTACTGCTGCAAGTCATAAATGATTTTTTAGCACCTTCAAAATCAAAGCCGTTTCCATTATTATCTTTATAAATTAAACAATATAGTTTCAAAATACTAAGCTCAATTCCAGGATTTGTAAATGACGAATTAACCTCAATGTATTTTGAGAAAAACTCACAGGTAAGCTCAACAAGAGAACGATTTAAATCACCATATTGCAAAACCAACAAATATACAGTTTTCCATGATAATCCCTCCAAGACATTGATTTCATCATGAGAAGTATCGAGAAAATCACCAGATAAAAGTTTATAAATTTTCAATATGTATGGCGAAACCATTCCACTATATGAGAATTTTTCTTTCCAGTATTGTAATTGATATAATGCACCATTCTTCACGTTCATATCATTAGAACCTAATAACGAGATTAAAACAGCTAAATGATTGAATTTTGTAGTGATACATATTTCAGCAGCTTCATTTACTTCACCACTGCATAAATGATAAAACACTTTCTTTAAAATTTTTTCATCATCATCAGAATCATCAGAATCTATTTCGATCGCTTGATCATTGGAAGATAATAACCATGAACTGAGAAGTTCATTTCTTGCAATATCTAACATTTTGAGCTTTTGAATATCGTCATAAACATCATTATTGATATCAGCGTATTCCTTATTTTCTAAAATTCTATACTCATCAAATAAAATAGAGCACAAATCCCAGAAAAATGCATGTTCAGGATTTTTGTGAGCATCAAAGAGTTTAGCTAAGAATGAAAACTCTTGAGAAGGAGATGCACTTACTATTGGCAAATTATCAGTACTTCTCTTTTCGAAACTAGATAGTTTATAATGCTCATCAAAGATTCGCTGTAAAGTATTCTTGTCTTCGAAAGATTCAAATTTTTTTTTAAGATCGAGAAATCCAAAGGAAGAGTTTTTGGTATTGGTTAGTATTGCTCCAGTTTCACTGAAGACGCAAAATTTGCTGAAAATCATATTTTTACCAGGAACACGCAATTCTTTCAAAGCATTATTATTATTCTGAATCATTCTATTCACATCACTGAATAAAATATTGTCAAGTTCATTGAAACTTAATTTTTCTTTCTTAGTTGGTTTTTTGGATAAAATATTTTTTATATCTTTTTTGTTGAACGAATTAGAAAGAGTCAAACATTTCTGCAATTCTGGATTGAACACAGAGTAAGCTGAATTTTTAGGATTGGAAATTTCTTCAAATATGTCATCCCATTCCTTGTTTTTTTCTACATCCATGACGTTTTCTAAAATAGAAGGATTTGGTTGTTTTTCCAAAGTTTTAAAATCATTGTCCGTTAATTTTTCAGGTTCATAAACCTTTTCATGAACTAAAGCAAGCTCGTCATCAGTATCGTTATCAGACTTTTGTGAGACTATTTGTTGTTGATTATTTGTGGTTTCCAACTCCAAAAGAGAATTTTGTAATTTCTCAATGACTTCATTATTTATACTATTATCATCTTCATTTAAGCCTGTCATTTGCTGATCCTCATTATCATCATCTTTATAGACCACTAGTTCTTGATGCTTCGTTTCTTCGTTTTTCTCTAAATTTAAAGATGTGTTCTCTTGGATTATATCATCAGGATCAATTTCCATATTATCTGTGATACCCCATACGATTGCAGGCTTTTCATTCTGAGTTTTATTCAGTTTTTCTGTATTATTTCTTGGTAAATTCTGTTGTTGATTTTGAGTGTGTTTTATTGGAATTGCTGACTTTGACCCTTGATTGTTTGATTCAACTTGATCTTCTTCATCGTCGTCACTATCGTCAATTAATCCCCAAATACTGAAATGTTCGACTTTGAAACTCCAACTTCCACTTTCTGCGATATAATTAATGAATTGCATCTCTGGTTGTTTTTTCAATTTGCTGATATAACTTCCAACATTAAAAGTTTGACCTTTGGTAATATTTTTTGGGAAAATATCTTCCAAAGTAATGATAGATTCCACATTGATACCATGGCCACAAGGAGGTTTATTTTCGCTATTAGTGTAAACTTCCACTTTTCTTGGGTGGAAGATGATCTCTTTTTCAGCTAATAAGTTATTGTATAGATTCATTTTTTTGGATAATTTTGGATCGGATTCTGCGAATGGAGTCAAATCGACATTTTTATCGAAGCATATCTGACCATAATTTTTACGACCAATGACGAAATTAGGTACTGACTTTAATTCAGCTGATGATAACTTGCATAATTTTAAAATGGATGGAGAGCACCAATAACCTTTTGGTGATTTTTCGAAATCGATAGATTCTATGTCTGCATTGACTGATGTCTCATTTCTTGATATATTATTGAAATTGATTTGTTCGAATGGTTGAGTGTTATTAACGGTAGAAGATAATAAAAGGGTCACGTCTTTTTCCAGATTACCAGTGGTTGATTTTCTAGATATTTTTGATGATTTCTTTGAGCCCACGAGTAATTTTCTTCTTTTTGCAGCGGATATCTCTGGATCAATGATTAATTTTTTGATATCATGAAATTTATACTGAATGTCTTTTGGATCATTTTTGAGGGGCAGTTTATAATCGAAGTTTTTCTTAGAGTATTTTTCCAGTAAAACAAGGCCGAATTCATCGTTATTAGTTTGTTGAGGGGTCAAACTGGTCAAAAGATTTGAAGTGGTTGAAAACAAGCCCTTTGATTTAGAATATGCAGATCTAATGGTATTGTTTGAACTTATGGTACTGCGATTACTAGCGAATTTCTGAATTCTTATATTGTCCAAAACACTGGTACCACTGAAAAGCGAGCTTGCACTGCTATTAGATGCAATTGACAATTGTCTTTTTCTACCGTTTCCAAACAAATTATCGGGTAAATTTTTGCTTATTGTTGATTTTTTCGAGATAGACTCTGGCATTTTGGTAATTGATTCTGGCATTTCACTGATTTTTTCAAAAGATAAATTGATTCCAAACGGGGAGTCATCCAAGGTAGCTGCCTTAGCAAATGTCTGGGCCCTGGAATCGTTTGAGTTACTGGAAGATGTGTTTCCAAACAACGAGTTTTTGTTTGCTGGGAACATCTTGGGGAAATTTCAAGGGGCAGCTAATAATCTTGGGGGAAATGCTTTTCCACAGATAATAATTTTGGGGAGGGAAAAAGGGAGCCAAGACACCAATTTGGGGAAAACAAGTCCTCTGGGTGATCTCAGAAGCCTCAATGTGTGTTTTGAGGTGGTCAGATGTTGGGAATTGAGGTCAGATGGTGTATTCCATACAATATCTTACGTATTTTGCATATGTTTGTTAGCCTTTATTGTATCCATAAAGCTTCGAATATTAATGCTTTATGCTATATATTAAAATAAACAGAAAATTTTTTTACTTAGAAGAATGGCTGGTGTTTGGATTTTGCCGTGATTTCCAGGTTTCCAGGTAGCCGGAGTCAAATGTTCCGGGTTTTCCGAGTTCCGGTTTCTAGGGCTCCGGATTTCCATAGTTTCGGGTTCAAGTGTTCCGGTTTTCCAATTTTACGGGTTTTCGACTTCCGAGATTTGGTGTAAGGATTTTTATATTAGATTTGATGTACTGGTTTTTAGGTGTTAGACTGTATGGGTTTTCAATTTTATTGGTGTATTGGTTTTTAATGTAATAATGTTTATGCGTGGGTTTATTAATTTATTGGTTTATCGGTTTTTAGATGTTTAGTTTATAAATTTATTGGGTTTGGTTGTTTAAATGGTGTTTGGGTTTTTTTTGGTGTTTAGGTTTTGATGTTTGGATTTTTGGTGTTTGGGTTCGTTTTCCTTAATAATATTCACTGCCCTCTTCATCCTTCCCCCAATATGGATATTCCAAAGCATATAGGGTAATTGCAATGGATACTTCAAAAGGTGGTTTGATCAAACTGATTACCACCAAACGACCTTAAAACAGTGAATAAACGCTCCATTTGGGCAAAAATAAACTGATAAAAGACGCAAGAAGGTAGCAGAAGGCCAAAAACCCACTTTTTTGAGCCCAGAGTCCATAAAAACAGCAGTACAAACCACCCCGTCTTCCCTTGGCTTCTCCCCCTTAGATGAAGCCTTACTCCCCCCMCTAAGTGTTCCCCCCCCCCCCCTCCTCAAGCTAAGGCTCCCCTTCCTTGCAAACCACCAGAATGAACATTGCACCAGCTACAAACAGCAGAAAGAGAAAATCCAAGGGCAAAAGCGTCGAAGGTGCAACCGCAGATTCTCCAGCGTCTCTTGGATCAAAACCAGGATCGGGCCCCAAAGCGTCCACATACAAGAGAAGATCCACATTTGTCAAGCAGGAGGACTCCCTGAAATCGGTCAGCAACATGCCGGGCTCAAATATAGTTCATTCAGGCATATCTAGCAACAGCACCACCACCAGCTCGGGCCACAGACCAGTCACCTCCTGTACTCACTGTCGTCAACACAAGATTCGTTGCAACGCCAGCGACAACTACCCCAACCCTTGTCACAGATGCGAAAGAATGGGCTTAGTCTGCGAGATAGACCCTCAGTTTAGACCAAAAAAGGGCAGTCAGATCCAATCATTGAGAAACGACGTCGATGAGCTCAAGGCCAAATTGGATCTTCTAAGGAAAAACGAGTCTCTAATAGCCAAAGCATTATTGGAAAACAATCATTTAGAACAATTAGTCGACAAATCCACCACTGCTCACCAAGCAATCACTCCCAACCCAGTAGAGACAACTGCAGAAACATTTATCCACAAAGAATCTCCGCTAATGAGTATCCCATTGAACAAGCCTTCTGTATCAAATACTGAAAAACCAAACGGCCTACAATCAAGATCCACTACTCCCAAGATGGCTCATATCCAAAACAAAAACTTGGACCCCGTAAACAACAACAACAACCATTTCGAAGAATCTACCAATAATGTTAATCCAAATTTGAATATCCTGAATATCACAGAATTCACTTTGGGCGATGTCTGTCTTCCAATACAAAAAGCAAATGAATTACATAAAAGATTCTTGGAAGATTATTTGCCCTTTTTACCAATCATTTCATCCAATAGTGCTTCAGAATTATATTCCCAATCACAACTCTTGTTCTGGACTGTATGTTTAACTGCCTGTTTGTCAGATTCTGATCCAACTTTATACAACAAATTAGCATCACTAATAAAGCAATTGGCCATAGAGACTTGCTGGATAAGGACTCCTAGGTCAACACATATTGTGCAATCACTTTTGATTCTATCCATTTGGCCCTTACCTAATCAAAAAGTTCTAGATGATTGTTCATACAGATTTGTGGGATTAGCTAAGAATTTGGGTTTCCAATTAGGTTTACATAGAGGTAAGTTCATAAGTGAGTTTAGCAGAACTCAAGTAAGTTTGGTAAATGCCGAAAAATGGAGAACTAGAACTTGGCTATTTGTATTTTTTTGTGAACAATTATGGGCATCCATACTTGGATTACCTCCAAGTATCCAAACCGATTATCTAGTAGAAAACGCAAGAATCGATACAGCTTTACCTCCAATATTTAGATGCTTGATTTGTTTGTCGATTTTCCAATCAAAATTATTCAATATTATGGGATCCTCAGTTACTTCTCCTGATGGACTAATGAGCGCGAAAAATAGAGCAGGAAGCCTCAATATTTTAATCAGAGAACTTGAAAGATTGATTTTCAAAATTAAAGTCACTGAGAGTCCAATAACCGAAATGTACTATCTTTACGTGAAACTATTGATTTGCAATTTCGCATTTCTACCAGAGACCCCCACTGAAGATCAAGCTAAATATGTTACTTTAGCTTTCCATGCTGCCACAAGAATAGTCACAATTTTCTCCAAACTAATTGAAGCCAAGCAATTGAGTGAATACCCTATTTACATTAGAAATTCAGTGACATTTGCATGTTTCACATTGTTTAAATTAATCTTGACCCAACTACTATTAGATAAATATGTGGATAGTGCTAGACAATCAGTGGTCACTGTTCACAGATTGTATAGAAACATGTTGGCTTCTTGGCAAGATGTCGACAATGATATTTCCAGAACTGCGAAAGTCTTGGAAAATTTGAATTATGTGATTTTGACTCAACCTGGAGTATTTTTAGAAGGTGGTGATGGAATAATTAAAAGAAATAGATCACATTTATCGAATTCATTATTTTATGATTTGGTATCATGTATTCATGAAGCAGCATGGAGAAACAAACAACAAATTCAAGATCCTGCTAGTCAGCAAAGTGAAAGACCAGTTTTAGTACCTTTACCATTTTATAATCAAATCACAAGAGATAGCTTCAAGACAATTACCACGACATCGCCTAATGGTACTACTATGACAAAATTAGTACCGACGAAATCTGCAATGTCGAATGCCAAAGCTGACGCATTAGCAAATGGGTTGACAGAGCCCATGCAAATAAATGGTATTCCATTACCGTTATTGGAAGTCACTGGTAGTTTGAGCAATAATGAAGACCAAAGACATCAGATGAAGGATAGTAATGTCGGAACTACAGATCAAAACTTAAAAGATTCGAATCAGGAAGATAAAAATACCAGCGACTCCAAAATTTCAAGCACTGGTGTTTCAAATGAGAAAGGTATTGAAACTTCTACGGGTTCTTTTAATCTGAACTTGAATAACAGCAAACCAGAAGAACTATCTCGACTCAATGGAGGCAACGAATATGGCGTTCCAAGTAGCATTATTCTGCCTATTGTCGATAAATATGTTAATTATGAGAATTTTTTCAGTAATGGGAACGCCAATAATCCAAATGATGCTATAGATACATTGAATAAAGAACCGGTACATGGGTCCAATGGGCTAACTTCATCGAATGCCAACTCGACAAATGATTTATTTGGAAATTTTTTGCAGCAACAGTCTTTAAAATGGAACGATACAAACGATGACTTTTTAGGATGGTTTGATGTGAACATGGCACCTGAATTTTAAATAAAACAATTTGCTTTTTTAAAACCCACTCCCCCTTTTATATTCTGACAGGAAATTGTTGATAAAATGTGTATTTAAGAGTAAAAGAATTGAAAGGCAATATATTCTGTAGATTAGGAAGGATCGAATCTACTATATTTATACCGAGATTTTGGCCCATGGAGAGCAAAAACAATAATTAAATTAAAAAAATATATAATATATATTATGAGTACTGTTTTTTGTTGTTGTATTTTTTTTTTAATTTTTTATGTTATTTCCTTTTTGGGAAAAAAGGCCTAATCATTTCTTTATGTAGATTTCTTCTCCTGTTGAGTGGCTGGTTTTTGGACGATTTTCTCATTATCCTGGTTCAATAGGGTATGGTCAGATTCCAGATCACTTCTGACATCGTCAGCATTGCTTCCACTCAATATTTTGTATAATACTTTCAAGATCATGAACATCCAGAACACCATGATACATTGTAAGCCCACCAATAAGCCAATCAACCAATAGATCACGTATTCATTGAGACATTCTGGGTCGCGGTTGGTGACACTACAGAAGGATTCTTTTAGGAGAATATGGGCTTTTGTATAGGAGAAATACACGACGTAATTGAATAAACCGTGTCTCAAAATGATCCAACTGAAAAAGAAGATCAAGAAAGTGAAGTCGCATAAATTGCTGAACCCACAATACCTTAACACTTTGGCAAGAGCCAACCAGATATCGACAAAGTTCATGATAACGAGGATGAGATTCCCTATTCTGGTGAAATGGTACTTGTAAGATCCATAGACAAGTAAAACGGTGATTATATGATGAGAGAGCATTTCATAATGGTCTTTTCTTCTTTTTTCCACGTGGATGACAAAGATGTGGAAGATCCAGATTCCTAAAACGGTGAGATAGTAGTACTTGAAGGGCAATGTGAGGTGGTGGGAGTAGCCTTTAAACAAATAATCTAGATTAGAGTAGTATTCGCCTTTGTAGAGAATGCTGAAATCCCAGAGAAAGCAGCAACCGTATTGCACGAGAAACCAGGATTGTTCGCAGAATCTATCGATTGCGGATTGTTTGGAGAACCCCACGACCTGAACGGCGATGTATCTGAACACGATGTTCAAGAAGAAGCTTCTGATGAATATGAGGATCACAATGGCGAATGCCACGTAGTAGTAGTCGTTAGACGAGTTGCGATACATATCGGGGCCTATTTTCCCCTCGAGCACGATCATTGGCAGCACATATTGCGATGTCTGGGGCCACAAATAGAGGCCCACCACCGCCAATATTATCAGGAACGACCACTCGAGCTGGTACTTGTTGATAAACGACTTCTTGTAGGGTGCTGGGCTCTTCAACTCTGGCCTTTTTGCTGGGCTTTTTGGTAGGCTTTTCGCTGTCATTGGGTCTGCTGCGCTGCTGTTGTTGTTTGGGGGTTGCGGCGCCATTTTTCCGGTCTGTTTGCTGGTATTCTGGGGGTTTTCAAGCTGTTTACTGTTTCCTAGCTCCAGATCTGCTGTTTCCTAATTCCAAAACTGCAATTTCCTCGGGGTTTCTGTCTCTAGTTGGCCTGAATCCTCCTATTTATGGGTTATTTACAGTAAAAGTCATGCTATTCTTGTATATATTTCAGATTTAAGGTATTTTTTTTTTTTTTTTCGATATTTTCCTATTACATATAAAAATGCGTTTGGGGATCCACATCATCCTATCCCAAAACAAACCTTACAATATGACACGTCAGGGACGTAAATGGTGGATATTCGGGGTTCTACAGAGGATTAGAAGGGACAAAAGGTGTCAAAGGAGTGCTTGAGTGTTGGTGGAAGGGAAATTTGAAACCAAAATGGGCTTTTTTAGACCATTTGGGCCATTTTGGGCCCTTGGGGTCAATAAAATCAAAAGGGCCATTTGGCTCCCCTTGGCCAAATGTAATCAAAAAGAAGCATCAAAGGGCCAAATGAAATCAAAAAGGGCAAATGTAATCAAAATGGGCAAAATGTAATCAAACAGGGCCTTCAAAGGTCCTGATGTAATCAAAAAGAACCATCAAAGGTTTGAATGCAATCAAAAAAGACCATTAAAAGTCCTAACTGTAATTAAAAAGAAGCATCAAAGGTTTAAAAGTAATCAACACGGGCCATTTGACTTCCATTGGTGGCGAGATGGAATTAAAAACAACCATCAAAGGTCCAAATGCAATCAAAAAAGGACCATTAAAGGTTCGATTGCAATTAAAATATGCCATTTGGCTCCCGTAAGATGACCAAATGAAATCAAAAATGCTACATTGTATTTAAAAGAAACATCAAAGGCCAGATTTAATCAAAATGGGCCTTAAAATGTCCAGTTGCAATCGAAAAGGTTCAATTGTAATTCAAAAACGCCTCCAAAGGTCCAAAAATAATCAAAAAGATGGTTTCTAATTGCAACTGGCCCCCTGCGGTGGCCAAATGACTCAATCCCCCTTGAGAATGAACCCAACACACACAATCATGACAAACAAGCCCCAGATCGTCAACGATAACGACAAATATTTGACAACTGTGTCACTCTTATGGCTGTTTGAAAATTCATTTTTACCCAACAACTTGTATCCAAACAATCCTGGCAACACAAAAGAGATTGAAGTCGAGCCTGTGGCCCCCACCAACGAAAGAACTAGCGCAAACGAAGACACACTGATGGCCAAAATGTAGCAAACCAGAAGTAAAACCGTGGTAATTAGTATGAATTTTCTCGTAGAAAACGGAACCACCACGTTCTTTGGCACATTGGAAGTCTCCAACAACGCTGTAGATTCTTCTTCTTGACTTACGTCTTCTTGCTCATCCTCTTGTAATTTTTGACCATGTTTTGCGGTGAAATAGTACAATATATTGTTACTACTCAAACGACATGGATGGAACATCAATGGGAACGATAAAACCACCATTACTACTATGGCTATTCTGCCCAAATAATTTGGTAACAAATTATGGTCATACATGAGCACGACATTGCCTGTAACTTTTGAGCCAAATGTCAAATACCCACAGATCCCCACAATGATGAAAAATGTTGAGGATATCAAGATAGCGGAAGAAATGATTTTCACAATCACCTTTTCTGATTTCGATTTACTTTCATTGATGATAGAATACATATTCTGATGGCCTGTGAACGCAAATACAATGATAGAAAATGTAGAGAAAACCGAGCTGATACTCAATGGTTGAATAAAAGATATTGGACCGATCAAATCAGCAGGAATACTGTCTCTAGTGAGAAAATGGTAAATGACAAGCATTGTCATGTATAAAATGGCAAATAATGCGATAACTGAAGTGTATTTCAAAGAATCGATATTGTGTAAGAAACTTAAAGGAGCGATGATGATCAAAGTGGATAAAATGCTGGTAGTACGAGTGGTGTTGATCAAATGTGGGAGCAAATCACCCACGATTACCAAATAGGACACGACAGTACCGAAACATTGAAGGAAAACTGCCAAATCGAAGATAAGAGTCAATTTAGGGTATGTTATGGAACAAACGGCGAAAAAAGTAGCATTGCCAGGGGACACGAATTGAGAGCTTTTGAATTGGATGTAGAAGCCAAAACCTGCGGACAAGCCAGCAAAGATGATGATTAAAGTTCCAAGAAGGATTCCATCGGCTCTGTAGGCGAAAGGCATAGCAAGCATACCTGCACCGATTATACTTTTAGTAAGTGAAGTGATTGAGGAGTTTATCGATGCACCAGAATGTTCCAAATGCTGCAAACGCTGCAAACGACCCGAAGGGTTGTTTGTCAGTGAATCCGACATTTATGGGAATGTTTTATTGGATTTTTAACGATATTTGATTAAATCGAAGACAATCAAACACAAAAGGGAATAACTGGGAATAATTGGGAACAATTGGAGGAGAACAATATCAAAGATCAGATAATTGATTGACTTATAGCTGACAGATAAAGGATAACATTGGATCAAACGTTATTTATCAGTCATTTTTGTTATCAGTGTGAAATTTAAAGATTACTAACAAAAAAACTGTGAAGTGAAATCTAAGAGTATCTGTTAAGAGAATCTACTAAGAGAACTACATTATTGATTTACGTTAATTACTGAGAATAATTAACAATAATCATAATTAATTAAATAATCATTTAATAATAATTTAATAATCATTTAATAATCATTAATTGATTTCCAATTTAGTAAATTAATAATTATGTTCCAATTTAATAATTTATAATTATTGAGAAAATTAATCAACATTCTAGTTTTCTCATAGGAAAGTTCGCTTCTGAATCTGCTGATTGTTTGTATCACGTGATTGTCACGTGCAGAAAGTTGACATGAAAACTATATTCCAAAGGACATAAAAACTGCTACCTAGTTGTGTGTTGTTGATTGGAGAGTCATGTGATTATCACGTGATACACACTTTTTTCATTATAGCCACAGAAATCCAGCACCTTATGTCAAAATGGTATATTTGCTAGTTACAAATTACTATAAACTTAAGAACTGTCAAAATATCACGTATTCACAGTAAAAATGCATTTATATTTGTAAATACATTTATTGGGAAACCCGATTATTCTTCATGGGAAATCATTAGAAATATTTGTAGGAGAACATTTACAAAGTACTAAGAGAAGAAAAGCTGACTTAGGCAGAAGTGCTAAAAAATACAAGAAGAGAATTATTAATGATAATATTAAGAAAATATAGAGAAGTAACTAATTGAGAAAATTCTGAAGAAATAATTTAATAATTTAATTTAGTTCAATAATTAAATTTAATAATTAAATTTAATAAGTTAGTTTAATAATTAAATTTAGTTATCTAATTTAATAATTTAATACAATAATTAAACACATTAATTAAACACTACTTGATTAAGAGAATTAATGAGACATGTTTTCACCAGCGGACAACCATTGCTGAAGGAGCGATCAAAATTATATCACGTGCAATATTTGAGGGCAGAATATTTTTCACGTGACATCAGTTCAATTTTTCAAAAAACTCGATTTTCTCCATTTTTCAAAAAAATCCAAATTTCTCAAATTTCCAAGTTTTTGTCAGGTGTTCGGATGTTTCTGCTGTTTTCCAGCAATTTTTTTGAGGAAAAAAAAATAATGAAAAAAATAATAAAAAATTCTGAAATTTTAGAAAAAAAAAAAAGCCATCAATAATTAATACGAAACTTCAATTCTAATATCCAGTTAACCTTGTATTATACTCTCTAACTATACTGAAATATTCATCATCCATAGATATATTAGTATAAGAAAATGTATGTAATGTTAAAGGGTTACTAAAAGAGAAATGATTGTTAAGGAATAGAGATTTTTAAGGAATAGAGAATGTAAAGATCAAGAATATCGAGCAAATTAATGGATACCTGAATCAATGGGCGAAAAAAGATTTCCAGATTATTAGTCAATGTCGAGAATATCAAGAAGAATGTCGAGAATATTGTCAAGAATAACAGTTAAATGATAGCATTTAATGATCTACGATCCAAAACTGATACAATTGAAAGATTGGTGAATTAAGTGGTGATTTTTGTCAAACATGCAGCTACATCTTCAGAATTCTGCTTATACTGTTGTCCTCTTGTATTCCTATTTTTCACTGTTCTTTCCAACTCTCTCCCACTCCCACTCTGTCCCACCCACTGTCCACTCGTACTAACAATTTTATAGGTCTAAAAGAACTAAGAAGGTTGGTATCACCGGTAAATACGGTGTCAGATATGGTTCCTCTTTGAGAAGAGTCTCCAAAAAGTTGGAAATTCAACAACACTCCAAATACGATTGCGCTTTCTGTGGTAAAAGAACCGTCACCAGAGGTGCCGCTGGTATCTGGACTTGCAAGAGCTGTAAGAAAACTACCGCAGGTGGTGCTTACACCGTCTCCACTGCTGCTGCTTTCACCGTCAGATCCACCATCAGACGTCTTAGAGAACTTGCCGAAGCTTAATTAATATATACTTATAAAAATTATCCAGTTTTATATTATAATTTTCATTGAACCTTTTCATTTTTACAACGTTGTAAGTAATCTGTCTTCAAATTAAAAAGAATAAAAATAATTACATATGATGGCAATCAACTAAGAAACTCGTCAAACACTTTGGATTCTTCTACTTCTATCTGCTTCTCTTTGACTAATCTCTTTGTCTCCTTCAATAGCCTCGAATCAAACTCGTCATCCGATAATTTCACTCCTTCATAATCTTCTTCACGTTTTACAGTCTTCAATGCTATTGAGGCACTACTGACAAAATTCTTCGATCCAATATTGCCCTTCTTCAACGCAAATGTAAGCTTGTAATCTTCCACAATCAATGTTCTCAATAATTCAACATCCAATTTTTTAGCATACTTGTTGTTAAACGTGTCAAATTTCCTATTAGAAGCATCAGTTATCGCAGTGATCCATTGATTTATACAAGATCCTCCAGTATCTTCGATCTCTCTTTGCTTTCTTGGACATCTACAACGACATCCGATACCATTCTTCTTAGGCTTATCTATCTCTAGCCATTGATGATCTTCATTCTTGATTCGCTTATTATCTCCAAATTTGAAATAATTCTTCAGTGGGGTATATCCGATTTGGTTGTCAAATGAATTATGCGGACAATGTGCTATAGTACTATGTTTGTATCCAATATCTCTAAAATAATGTAATTCAGAGAGTTTTAAAAACATCGCAGCTCCTAATGAATGTACTGGTGCATCACCCCAACGTTCTTTGAAAAACCCGCCTGATTGCTCTAGATAACTGAAATATTGTTCATATTTAGGATTATCCCATACATCGATTCTAGCAATCTCGAAATTACTCCAAAAATGGCAATAATTATAAGCTTCTCCTTCGAAAAATTCTAATGGAACGTTTTTCTCTAATTCTTCAGGATCATCTTTAGGTAAGGATTTACTGGTCATAGCTGTAGTCAATTTAGTTTTCATCTTCTTTGTGTATGCATCTGGATTCCTGATAAAATATTGGATCTCAGTATCTTTCTCTAAGATATCGATTAAAGTGTCTCTTTCCATGACATTTTTCAATTCTTCATGTAAATTTTCATCCTTCAAATTTTTGAAATTGAAACTATTGATAGGTTTAGTGAATAAATTCCAAGTATCTTCGACTTTGACATTGAATTCTCTTATAAAAGATTGAGTGTATCTGAATAGATTAGGTATAGTATCTGGTAATTCTTCTATCATGACTGTGAAACCGTATTTCTTACCTTGTTTTTCCATCTCCAAGAAAGGATCGTAAGTCAAATCGCAATAGAATTCAACCTCAGGCTCCACTCTCCAATACCATTCATATTTGGATACCAATGGATGTCTGTAAAATCCTCCAGAGTAAAATCTACACATTTGATGATACGAAGCCATATTACCATACATGATGCCTCGATCGCCTTGTCTCTCTATGTATTCTTTGAATTCGGCATCGTTGAACACTGTTTTGTCCCATTTTTTAGGATCCACTTCTTTATCAGTCAAGGGGAACTCCCATAGATCTGGCTCCACCAAGCCAAACTCCACCTTGGAGTTTGTGTATTCTTTCACAGATTCTTTGAATTCATCGGTGAACTCTTCATCGTTCAAGAAAACCCATGGATAATTGAACCACTGGTTGAAATGTCTTTCCAAAGTGCTCATGGACTCGATTACCCCGTCCAACTCTGAATTTCTTGCCAAAACCACCAAAACAGCATTGGCTTTCTCTCTATCATCATCGATCATGGGTTCTACACAGCCTATTTGGAACGGCTGATCCACCTCGGGGGTCCCGATCCATCTGGACTTGATCTTTCCCGTGGTTTTCTTCAAATCAAACTTATCCTTGTAGCTCTTTCTCGCATAGTAATTGGTGTTGATGTAGCCTGTGTTGCTGATATCGGAACGGCTCACGCTGAGCAGGGGTATTCCAAACACGGTTTCCTCTATCTGGTAGTAGAAAAACACCAAGCCAACCGTGAGCAACGTGCACATGAACCACAACGGCATCGTCACGGTTCTGAGAACCCGAACTCGTTTGGTGCTGAAAAGCTTTACGTAGTATCTGAACGCTGCCACATATGTTCGCTTCTTTTTCGGGGTTAAAAGGTCCATTTCGCAAGCTTCTGCGGCTTTTCTTTCAATATATCAAGTCAGCAACTCGAGTTCTTCGCTTTCTGGCTTTCCTGGGCCCTTCAACTGGCTTTTTGATCGGTTTTCGTTGGTTTTCACGTTCTGGATCACTATAAGTTAAAGGGTGTGGTTGTTTGGTGTATGTTTTTTTTTTTTTAAAAAAAAAAAAAAAAGACAATATTACCAATATTGGCTTTCTGACCCCATATTTACTCAATTTTTGCCACTTTTGGGGCCAGTTTTGAGTAATATCCAGTGATATTGAGTGATATCGAGTGGTTTTATCAAACAACTGAGCTGTTTTGCTGGTTTTTGCTGGTTTTTGCTCGTTTTCAGCTCATTTTTGGCACTTTTGGCTCGCTTTCAGCTCGCTTTTAGCTCGCGTTTCCCCCTAGCAGACGATGTCGTACAAAGGAGGTAGATCGTCGGCAGCTTCCACTACACATAGCCAGATCCTGATCAGCGAGATGAACGATTTCAGAAAAAGGCAGTCGAAAAAAGACGAGGCCATAAGAAGAAAATTGGAACACGATTTATCGAAAAAGAAGCGAAACTTCAACTTCTCCAAGAACTCGTCGCGGTCCAAGGTGGCTCCAGGCTCTGTTTTGTCGCTCAAACCAAGCGAACCCATCGTCTGCTCACCCAAAACTACGGTCTTGGAGGCCTCCAAGATCATGAGCGCCAAAAGAATCAACTGTATGCTCGTGGTCGCTGATGATAACAAGCAATTGATCGGTATCTTCACCGCTAAAGACTTGGCGTTCCGCGTAGTAGCCAACAATCAGATAGCAGGCTTTGTATCTGTGGAGGAAATCATGACCAAAAACCCATTATGTGTGTCGTCCAGCTCCCCTGCTTCCGATGCACTAAACTTAATGGTGAAAAAAAGATTCAGACATCTCCCTATTCAAGACCCAGAGGGCCAGATCATTGGGATCTTGGATATCACCAAATGCTACCAAGATGCAATGGACAAGTTGCAAAGAATGTACGATTCTTCCAAAAAATTGTACGATGCCCTAGATGATGTCAATCAAGAAATGGGGATCTCCCAACAACCCTCGCAGGTGATGAAATACTTTGAGAGTTTGAAAAAGTTGATGGGTGGTCCCACATTGGAAAGTATCTTAGACGATACCACTCTCCCTGTTTACACAAACGTGAAATCTTCAGTGTTAGAAGCAGCGGTCCTTATGAAAGAACATGGAACCACAGCGATTCTTATAAAAGACGTCAAAGACGAAGAGGTCACGGGGATTTTCACATCAAAAGACGTGGTGTTGAGAGTCATCGCTGCTGGATTGGATCCAAAGACTTGCTCCGTAGTAAGAGTGATGACCCCTAGTCCAGACTGTGCATCAAAAGATTTGACGATCCACGAAGCCTTGAAACAGATGTTTGATGGTCATTACTTGAATTTGCCTATCGTAGACGATAATGAAATCATTGGAATAGTTGAGGTGCTCAAATTGACGTATGCCACTTTGAACCGTTTGAAGCTCATCAATTCTGATGAATGCACAGAGTTTGATCCCGATGACCACAATCCCAACTTGGATTCTAACAATCCTATCTGGAACAGATTCTGGACTGCCTTGGATGACTCAGACTACTCTTATTCTGAAAGCGAAGCCCGTCGCAATGCTGCTCCTGCGACTTCAGACCACCACTCGTCAAAGTTCCACAACGAGGTTCAGCCAAACGACTCGATCTCCTGTGTCAACCAAGAAGATGGCCAATCATCCGTGGCCACCAAGCTGGCCACGGGAGTCGGGTCGACCACTTTTTCCAATACGTTCAATTTCAAGTTCAAATCTCCAATGAAGAGAATCCATAGAATCACCATGAACCCAGAAGAAGGCACCGCCGCTTTGAGATCGTTGATCACCCAGAAATTGAATAGCCAGGACTTGAAAAAAACTACAGAATCATATGCCATCTCGTACAAAGATGATGAAGGGGACATTGTGGCCGTGACCACGGACCAGGACTTGATCGATTGTGTGCAGATCTACAAGACCCTCGGGCTCAACAAGGCTGATTTGTTTGTCCACAACCCCGAGGACTCCTTGGAGAAGATCTTGCAGGACTTTGAACTGCTGGATTCGACGGTCAAGGACAAGCACAACCACAACGAATTTAAGCGTTTTGCGGGTCTGAGAGCCTCAGACACCGCGTTGATCCCGGGAATCCCCAACCAGCTACTAGTTCCAGGCGCCATTGTGACGTTGGCGGCCTCTATTGTTGTTGTTTTCGCGTTTACAAGACGTTGACAAGCTCACTATTTCTTCAGAAAATTCCAGAAAATTACCCACGCCAGAGGCGCCTGTGGCGCCTCTGGTACCACAGAACCCAATATACATACATTCTAACGTGAACAAAACATCGGACGCTTCTAAATACTGTACATATCTGGCTTTAATGCTGTTTTTTGACCGTAATTTCGTTGCAAATCCCTTACAATTCGGTGGTTTTCACCAATATTCGCGTTATGAGCGCCGGCCGGTCGAAAAAGCACTTAGTTGTCAAACTCTTGAAGAGATCTATTGATCTAACAACCTAAAGAGCTATTGATACTCTGGAAACCAACCAGATAAAGCAGGATTCTTGGGGCAAACACGCGAGGAACACGCGAGGAACACCATCGCCAGACACAGCAAGATGAGGAACAACAAGGCAAGCTTTTATACGAGAAAAACCGAGAACAGCAGCTATGCCAGCAACAACAACAGCACCATCATCGACGACTTCGAGAATGACGAGGAGGAGATCTTCGACATCTTCAAGGACAACTCAGACCGTTTGCACGCGTTGACTAACATCGAGTCCGCAGACTACTTGGACAAATTGACCCCTATAGTGCACGAGTCACTTCTAGAAAGAAAGTCGTTGGACGAATTGATCGCCAGCTTGGATATCATCTCGAATGAGAAGTCAAAGAACTTGGAGGCCATCTGCAAACAGTCCGAGAGCGATATCTTGAACTCTGTGAACAACATATCGTCAATCAAGATCAAGAGCAACGATATCCTGATAAAGGTGCGCGAGATCAGCTCGATTTTGGAAGAGAGTGGCAGCAATTTGATAGAAAAGAAAAAGGATTTCCTAACTTTGAAAAACAATTCAACGAGAATCGACCAGTCAATTGAGTATATCACTGCCTCGCTCCAGATCTTGGAACTCACTAATAAGGTCCATGATTTCATAGTGGCTGAAAAATATTTCATAGCTTTAAAACACATCAACGAGTTGAAAAAGGCTAACCAGAAAAATTACGAGATTAATCAATTCCAGTTTGCCAACCAGATATATCAGTCCATTCCTGCAATGACCAACTTGATCAAACTGAAAAGTTTTGAAAATGTCAGGTTTTTACTAGGTAATTTCGATAAAAGCGTCACCACCGTAGGAGAAATATTGTTCACTCATACAGAACAACAGATAAATAAATGGGCAGAAGCTATCAACGAGAATGAGCTTATCAAAGAATATTCTTTGAACTCTCCCATAGAATTGACCATGAGATTGGTGAAATCATCTGCAAAATTCAACCCTTTAGAGAACGATTATGTTCATATCCCTTTGAATCCATTATATGATGCTATTTTGATCTATGAAACCATCGATGAACTTGATGAATTGAAATCGCTTTTCACAAAAGAAGTCACTTTCAGAAAAGATCGTATCTTTCAACAACTCATCAAATTGAACTCGGGAAATGCAGAAGGAATGTTTTCTGATTTGTCTGGAATCCAAGAATTTTTGTATAAAATGGCATCGTTTTTTGTCATTGATGGAATCGTTAATTCCAAGACTAGATACAAATTGAAGTCATGGCAACAAGTGGTGTCGATCTGGAACGTTTTATTGGATAAGTTTATCCTTGTATTAACATCTTATATTAAAAATATTACAAATGATAAAGTGGATCAAATAAGAGAATTGAAAAAAATGATTGGTATCTTTATAAAAATCATGGAAGGTTACAACTTTCCTGCTAACAGACTATACGATGAAATTCTCGTTTTATTGTTCAAAAAATATCAAGAAGTTTTGTCCAATAATTTCGAAGATGAATTCAAAGTCTCGTTGTATGAGGATGATTCAATGCCTATGAGAATCAATGATGCAACTTTATATAAGAAAGTATTGGCTGTCAGTTGGTATCAAACTGATAACGAAGAGATCATTCCTATATCACCTATCAAGTTTTTGGATGAAAATGATCATGATTTCCCAAAACATTTACCATTTTCTCAACTTTATCCTATGACATGTGCTCAAATCAGATCTTTTGTGAGAAAATCATTGCAATTCTTGGATTTCGATTTTTACAATCACAACTTCAAATTATTAAGTCAGCTTTTAATCACTTCCTTAGATGATTTAATGAGTGGTCGTATTGGTAAGCATTTGAAGGAGAAAGTCAATTCTACCAATAGAGAAGAGATCGCCCAGAATTTGATCAATTTGGATTTTTTCTATATTTCCTCGAATGAAGTCTCAAAACTTTTAACATATGGTAATGCTAATCAACTTTCAAAAATATCGATAAATGTCAATCTTGTCAAGAGTTTACCGCAGAAAAACTTCAGATTAAACTCCATAAATATATTCAAAGAGATCAAGAAGACAGCAGAAAGTAAATTATTTGAAATGGTGGACGATAAAGTCATTCAATTGTTGGAAATGGTTGATTTTGATTTCGCTACTAAAGTTGTTAACAAAGAACCTTCGATGTATGTAGTGGAACTTGGTGAATTTTTAAAAGCGATGTTTAGTTCAACGTTTAGCAATTTACCATCTCAGGTATTGGATATGTTAATAAGTAGAATTTTTGATATTCTTGCTGAACAATTCAAAGATTTCTTGAGAATTTCCTCTACTATAACAGATGTGGCTATTCTTAATTTTGATAATGACTTGACATACTTGGAAGAAACTTTGACTCATCTAAGATCCAACAATAGCGATCAATTTAATAGAAAAATGGAGAGTAAGTTTGATGAATTGAGACAAGTCATTCTTCTTATCAAGAATCGTTCTTTTGAAGAATTCAGAAACTTTAAAAATGAAAAATACAGTAAAATTGACACTTCTTTTGGTATTCTGTTGTTAAACAAAACAAGAATCAACGGGATGACAGTTAGAGAGATAGAAGAGCGAAGTAAACTAAGATAATGCCTGAATTCCGTGATAACTTTTATTCATATTTCGAGAGCATGCTTTCATTCTATAATTATATAATAAATATATATCTATATCTATAATTTACACAATATATTAAGAGAAAGGAAAGAGTGGGTATTTTTTGAAAAACAGTAAAGGCTGTCATAGTGGTTTTGGCTTGAGTTGTTTCAAAACATTTTCTATTTGAACTTTGAAAGCTTGTAAATTATACGTATAGCGGTTTTTATAACTACCAGCAGCAGATGATATGTCTGATTTAATGATATTACATTCGATTCCAGTTAAAACAGTCACGATATCTGGATGGGTTTCAATATCGCATTCGCTGGGTATGTATATATTAGTGATGAAATCAGTGAAACACAATCTGTTTGGGATCAAGAAGTCTTTATTCAAATACATCAATTTTCCGATAGATCTTTTGAAGTTTTCCAGAGTATCTGAATTGTCGAGTTCCTCTATTTGGTTCAAGGACGCAGCTTTCTTTGTTACATCAATTCCTAAACTGTATATCATGGACTTTATCACTTGATAAATGAAATCTATTATGTTATATTTGGTAGTCTCTCTGTCCAAATTTCCATTTAGCATCAAAATTTTTAAAGCATTCTTATTTTGAAGGATCGAAAAACAGAATCCATCGAGTATTATAACAGGGAGAATGCTTGTGATCAAGGAACCTATTGAGTAAACTATTATGTCTGACTCATCCAAAGCCTGCTGCGCTTTAATGAATAAATGGTTTCTGATCTCTTTCTTTTCTCTTGTTATGTAAAATAGCTTGTCAACTGGTGATACTAGAGGAATATCCTCGAACTTATTGAACATGATCTGGTCTGTGCTTGGATGCGATATATCATTCTGTCCAATTATAAGGTCAGCGTTATCTAATCTTGCGGCGATCTCAAAAGTTTCATCGACATCTTTTGTGATTATACTGGGGAATATGTCAAATTTATCAAAAACATCACGCGCTTGGCCCGTATCGGAAGAGCAATCTCTGATTAATAGATCTATGAACTTTAGAGAGCAACTGTAGAGATCCAAGTTATAGTACAATCTGAGACTTAGCATCAACAAATTGCCAACTGAGGCATTCTGGAAATTGAAATCCACTGCCTGTTTGCATATGATAGTGTCCAAATACTTCAAATACTTGTATATCTCGCGATCTATGCTGGATATTTGTTGTTTCCCAGCGTTTTCCAGCAAAGAGAGCATACATTTCCATTGATCAAGCGCTTTTTGCGGACATTTCTGGTCCAATCTTTCGTTTATCAAACAGTTTTCGCCCAACAAGCCACCAATAGTGGTTATTCTTGACCGCAAATCACCTATGGCTGGTCCTCCGAACTTGTAAACGATCTCTGCTGAGGATCCGCCATTATCTGACACTGGAAGTATAAAGGATATCTTATCTGCATCCACGAGATCGTTTAAGACTGATACCAAAGAGTTTGTCGCTGTTCCCCCCGATACTAGTGTTATTTTACTCATCAAATACTATCAGTGGATCTTTCTAGCCAAACCTCTTGCTCTGATGATTCTATATTCAGTGTATTTCCTGGTTGATTAGCATGTTAAACCAGTTGATTGCATTTATCTTTGATTTTTTTACGCTGGATTTTTCATCAGCGTTATCTTCTTAGTAAATATCATCATGAATATCACCCTAAATGCTCGTAAATCACCATAAGTCTCCATTTGGCCCATCAAAACGTTTATAATTGCTAGAAGTGGACCCTTTATCTTGAGAAACTATAGCAGATAGCCCCTGGATAATGTTTACTGTCGCAGCGTTGCAGCTAAAGCCTAAGTTCAAAGATGTTCTATACAATATTGACAGAGCAAGCTCGCTTTTGAAGAAAGCATACCAGCAGCGAAAGTTTGACTTGGTGGTGTTGTCTGAGTTGGCATTGACGGGATACAACTTCAAAAGCCCTAAAGAGATCGAGCCGTTCCTAGAGAATATCAAGAATTTCGGAAAAAGCATAAACTTTGGAATCGAGACCGCCAAAAGCTTCAAATGCTTCACCGTCATTGGATACCCTGAGATCTACCAAAGCAAGATATACAACTCCAGTTGTTTGATAGCACCCAACGGATCCATAATTTACAATTACAGAAAATCTTTTCTTTACGAGACTGACGAGGTTTGGGGTGCAAACGAGAGCCCAAGAGGGTTCACATCGTTTCGATTGAATTTAAACAAGGAATTCTACCAGCAATTGGATCAGCAAAACTTCCATGATGACAATTACTCCAAATATTCGTTGAAAATGATCAAAGAATTGGATTTGAAATCAAATCAAGGAGACGAGGAACTTGTAAAAAGTTTGGAAAAACAATACGAAAACACTTTTATCAACTCAACCATTGGGATTTGTATGGACCTAAACCCGTATAAATTCGAGGCTCCTTTCGAGGATTTCGAGTTCTCTAAGTTCTGTTTATCGCAAGACATTGACTTGGTTCTATTTCCGATGGCCTGGTTGTCTTCCAAATCTCCGTCAATCAGAAAAGAGGAACTGCAAGAGATTAAGAATCAAGATATCAAATATTTTCAAGAAAAGTTCTCCAAATTCCCTGAGGAATTCACTATCAATATAAATAATGAGAACATTGACTTAATAGATATCAATAGCATGCCTTCGAATGAAGATTTCAAAAAACAGATGGTGGATATGGGAAACATCAATTATCTTGTTCTCAGGTGTCTTCCTTTGTTTAATTCATTCTACAAAATCAAGAAAGAATTACCTATGAATGAGAAAAACAGATTCATTGTGTTCTGCAATAGAATAGGTATCGAAGACGATGTTTTGTACTGTGGATCTTCTTGCATTATCAAGTTCAACAACTTGAATCCAAAGAAATTAGCACAAACAGGAGATCAGAGTAATCCAGAATTTAAAAATGAGCTTCTCAAATTCCTTAATAATAATTTGCAAAATCCAAGTGTTGAACTTCTCAATAGATTGCCTATTGGCCAAGATGGTATAATGGTAAGTGAAATCAATTTTGATGATCAATGAGCACACTCTGATTATAAATAAAGAGATTCATGGAACTTTTTGACAACTGTAAATACTACAAAGAATCTACACTACGATCAAATTTTGAATACTTAAAAATATATTTAACCAAAAGTGTTTTGACCTTTTTTAATTGCTGATCATCTATATCCAGTAATTTCGTCTTAGTTGTTGCGCTTTTCGAGTGAATGATAATGAAAGAATTTCTCTGTTTGATTGTAAACATCCTCTATAGTTTGGCAGGTCTCGATTCTTTTCTTGATCCAACCACTTAACTTGCCTTTGACTTTGTCACTATTGAATCTGTAATCTATTAAATAAATCATCGAATAATCATTAATATTTCTAATGGATCTCCCGATACTCTGGTTCACTGCCTTCATGCATAAATTTTCGTAAAATTCTTGAGACTTCATCTTAGCATCACTCAAAGTTTTCCCCTTCTCTATCACTTGCTCTTCTATGTATTTTCTTTTGTTAATGAGCTCTCCACTAAATATATTGGGATAAGGCAATCCTATCATAAAAACTGCTCTAGCTAACTCATCATTGAAGTTAATACCTTCAGATATCTTACCACCAACGACAGAAAATAGTATAGCCCCTGTATTTTCGGAATGTATATATCTACTATATTCATCTAGGAAATTTTCTACTTTATCTTTGGGCTCACAGAATACCTTCTTTACTTTATTGACCATGTCCCAGATTCCAGCACTTTTCCATTTGAGAATTAAATCATTCAAATACTTATAGCTCGGAAAAAATATGACCACTCCATGGGGAATCTTCTTTGCTAAAGTTACTATTAAATGTCCCAAATCTTCCATAAGTTTTTGATTGTTTCTTTTTTTGAATGAAAAATCAAAAACAGTATCGTTGTAATTACCTATTGGAATTACCTTAAGATTGGCATCAGGAATTATATGGTCACAATTGAATTTCTTAATCTGTTTATCTGGATCAAGATAAGGGAACAAAAAATCTTCAAAATCTTCTATAGGTTCCATAGTTCCTCCACATAAAATGATACACTTTGACTCCAAAACAAGATCCTTAAACGCTTCTATGGGATTCAATAACATATAATTCAACGAGAAGTCATCGTTGAAAAAAAGTTTGCCATCCTTCGAGGGATTATTTATAAGTTTCAAGAGCTGTATTAATTTAAACAATAGCGGTATCTTATTATTCGTGAATTTCTCAATTTTATATGCAATTTTTGAATTTTTCAAATAACTATCAAGATCGTATATATTAATTAGGTCGTTATTGAAGAAAATATCGTTAATATTGAGATTTAAACCATTTTCTATTTTTGGATTTTTGGTCTTGAATTTTTCGACATACTTGGTCAATTTTCCTATAAGTTTAATTAGCTTTAGTAGATTAATTCTATTTCCACTGTTGAGCTTTTTCATGAACCGAGAGTAATATGCTTTTAGATTGGTTTCTATTTCTTTAAGTTCTTCAAATTTAATATTCACAGAATTTAGAGACGTTATCGTATCAATTAGATTATGGGCTTCATCAATTATTATGATTGAATTTTTAGTATTGATGTTCAATTGGCTTCGTATTTCTTGACTCAATAATAATTGATAAGGTAAAGAAATAACTTCGGGGATCGTATCAATTATATGCTTTGATGAATAATATGGACAAATATGTAAATTTTTTCCCAAAATGACTAAGTCTTCAATATCATGAATTTTACTGAATGTCAAATCTCTGAACTTACTATTTATTTCTTTTGTAGTTCTCATATCGTTCTTATAATTTATGTAAAACTCACAACCTTTGGTATTCTGTTTAGTTTTATCTGTATTTGTTGATTTTTTGGTTTGATCTTTTTTCTGAAGATCCAAACATGCTTCATTTATTAAAGAAGTGTTTCCTAGTTTTGAAACTTTTTTGTTGATACAGAGCTGTTTTCTTGAACCTAAAGGCAAATACTTTACTCTTTCATTGAATGTTAAACCATCCAAGATAGAAGGAAACTTGGTCAACAGTAGCTGACCTGAAAATTGAGATAATTGAGAATGAGTTCTTGATGCAAAATAAATCTTGGGCACCGGCTGGCTGTCATACAAGTCATTCACAACACTATTTTTGAGTTTATCGAATTTATCTTGAATCTCTTCACTTTTCATCTTGGATTCTAAATTGGTTATCATTTTTTTTATCTCACTACCAAGGTCTTCATTCTCACCAGTATCATCAGCGTTATAATCGTCAGGCAAAAATTCATCCTCACTATCTATTGAAACCTCGATTTTTTTTTTCTTAAACCTTCTATAATTCTCGGTTGCCATCAGATCAGCGATATCATAAGAATTATTTATCGAGGGAGCTTCGCGCAATTCATTGTATAAAAATGTATTTGTACTCAACAATTCTTCTAAATGGTTTTCATAATCATCTAGAAGACCTTTTTGGTCTCTAAGAATGTTTTCTTTGAAACTTTTTGTGACCCAATCTGGTTCGTCATCTTCAATTTCGTTCGAGCCACCATCACTCAAATTTGCTTCATCTTTGTGTAAGTTCTCGTATTTGTTCTCTCTGATCCATGTCAAAGTCAGGCAAATCAAGGACAAAGTCTTACCTGTTCCTGTAGGACTTTCGAAAATTCCGATCTTATAGTTATCATTTTTCAACGTATCATATATCTGTTTCATCAAATCTAACTGGATCTTATATGGTTGATAAGGATGGTAGTATTTCTCTTTCTTCAGCTGAAAATCTCGATCAATTTTCTTCGGGCCATCCTTACTTTCCAACTCATTGCTCTTCATTTTAACTGATAAGAGATTATCATCAGAGAAAAACTCAAATAGTCCCTGATTTTCAGTATTTCCTTTCTAAGTTTTTTGATCTCTTGATTCAGCTAATCTGTCAGAATGTGAAATTTTCAAGCAGTAAAAAGTATCAGCCATCAAAAAAAGAAAAAAAAAAAAAACCTAATGCACATAATCTATTAATATCCACATACTTTGTTAGTCCACTTCATTTATATCACCAAGTCTTTTGAGGAAACAATTATCAGAGATAAAGTCATAGGAAGGAGCATTTACATTATGATCTCTTGATGATGAATGATAAATATGAATAGTTTCCATCATGATTTGAACAACCCCCTTTTGCTAAGAAAACTCAGTATCAGTAATCATGAATATTTTGAAAAAAACGCCAGACTAAACTCCAAGTTTCTTGATGTGAAGGATACCCACGACTTTTTCACGATCCAGAAATACAATAATCCCAAATACGTGATCAAACCATTGGGCAATGAAGGATTTGTGTATGGAAGCAACAATGAAAATCTTGCTATGGTTTTGAAAAGCCAAAAGGGTAGATTCATTTCAAATGAGCTAATCAAATATAGCAGCAATGACTTTGTTGATATCATGGATATTGATGTGAACTTGTACAATGATAATCTTTTGATCAATGAAAGATTCAATATGTACATCTACGACATCGAAAAGCTGACAGTTGCGCGGGAATTGATTTTTAGAGACAATTTTGTACCGATTACGACAAAATTTAATTCTTTTAAACATGACATTATTGTATCTGCCTCAAAGGAGCAATTAGTGGTGTTTGATAACAGGTTGAAATACTCGGTTGATGGAGGAGATATACTTTATTCCACCAAAGATATCAAACGGAAATTTCAAAAACAGCCATTTTACAAGCCATCGGACTTATTATGGATCTCTGAGAATCAATTAGTGATTTCTACAAGACTGAGCTCTCTTCTACAAGTGTACGATCTCAGATACACCAAGGAATCGATCTCGGTGAAACATTCGAACAACATTAGCAGCACATCGTCAGGTATCCAACAGTTGAAAATGGACTCTGGGTCTCGGCTAATCTACGGGCTAGACACCAAGAACTTTGTCAACGTATACGATTTGAGCTTGCATTGCTGGAACCGCTTCCAGGTAGACGAGCTGGGATCTGCAGTGGTAAAACTAGACATCTTTGAAACAGGCAGAAGTTCCAGCTTGATCTCCTTTTGTAACAGCGATAGCAAAGTGCATATCAAGGCGACCAATCTACCAAATCCCTGTGTTTCTGAGCTCACTGCCCAGCATGAGGTCCATACCTTGAAAGTGCTAGACAATTCCACCGATTTGCTCGCATTTTCCATGAACCATAACTGGATTTCCTGTATTCAATCGTACAACAATGTGCCCATGATCAAGTTTTTCAATATCAATTGCAAAAACAAGGGCTTCCTCTGACCATAAACGATCCAATCTTTGGCCTTTTTTCGGCTTTTTTTAGCTTTCATTGCATTCTCTGGCCCCCAATTATCAAAAATCTAAGTCATTTGTCACAATTTAGAGCCAATTGTCCCATACTGGTGTCAAAAACCACATCTTTGACTCTATTATAGGGTTATTGGTTGATCTTCTTTCCTCCTTTTCTCAAATAGAGTCTTTTCCCTTTTCCCTTTTTAGAATAATTGGTTTTGAGCGCTGGCTATTTATAGATTCTTAAAAATCCATAATAAAATTTCGCTAACAAAAAATTTCCCCTAAAAAACTCGCATCCTTACATTGGGGGTGTTTTTTTTGCAAAAAAAATGGTGTAATGAGTCAAAGATGATGTAATAATGTAAAAAAATGTTAAACGCACTTTAAGGTTATGTGCTATGAGTATATGGTTGTGAGCTTTTGGAGACGGAGTCAAATTATGAGCACTGACTAGTTAAGATGGGATAAACTCCCGAATCTTATTGGATCTTCGATACAACACATTGTGTAGCCATTTGAATACTGTTCGACTCTAAGTCTTTAAACCTTCTTCTCATCTGTATTCTTTTCTGTTCTTTAGTAAATCAGGAAACCTGATCTAACTTATACTATTCAATCAACTGATGTTCTCTTCTAAGAGGTGTTATCCAGAAGTTATCCCTGATGCATTGTATTATTACTGATAATTTGATTCGAGAGTAATACTATTATTATATTTAATTGCTATATATTCCTCTATATCTTTTCTATCTCTATATTTATCTATTCTCTAGTAAACCAGGATACCTGGTCTAATTTAAACCATTCTGTTAGTGAACTGAAGTTCTCCTCATAGAGGTGTCATTAGAAGTTATTCCTGATTTATTGAATAACAGATATTCTTATTTTCTTATCTATTGTTGCTAATGTGATATTCTGTAAAGTTACAAGAATTCCAATGAATAACGATGTGTATTTTTTTTTTTTTTTTATATAAAATAAATACTTTCTTAACTAAGATTTGATAACAGAAAAGGTGGGAATTTCAACCCTTTAAATATGTTAGTTGTGAATGGAAAAGTAGGGCAAAAAACCATAATCACAACTAATNCTTTAAATATGTTAGTTGTGAATGGAAAAGTAGGGCAAAAAACCATAATCACAACTAATGTATAACAATAGTAGAATAACAATATAGTAGTATAAATTTGTGCAGGAATATTATTAAATAACATGTGAGACATCAAGATCTCTTTAGAATTCCATAGAACACTATGGATCTCTATGGAACCCTATGGAACCCTATGGAACCCTATGGATTTTTCTGGAATATTCCTGGAGTAATAATTAGTAAGTGTAATAAATTAAGAATAACAATAAATATAATCATTGTATGAATAACTGTTGGATGATTGATAATAGATAACAAATAGTAAATAATTATCAATCATTATTTCAATATATTTTCACATATTCATCTCCACAATTTATTACCTTCCAAAATGCACATGAATGCATCATTTCGTCTTCCTCCTTCATACAACACAATATCAATCCAGACACTAGTGGCCTAACAATTATTAATACAACAATATTATAAATCACATCTTTTTACATCTTACTCCATTGGTCTACCAATATTTATTTCGTAGAGTATTACTGGCTCAATATCCACCCTAGTTTTTTTTAAAATTTTACCCTATCATTTAGAATATCAGCATGCTGTCACCTGCTGAATTTTTTATACAAAGATCTACTTATGTCCACCAATTTTGGTGGAGCAGTCAACCTACCAAAGTTTGAAAAGTCAAGATTTTCTGTAAATTTATTAGTAATTGTCTCCATTTTATGGGCCGAGTTACACCATTGAAAGTATATTGTATCAGCTTCATTAGTGTATCCGCTTGTGGATTGACCGAGTCAAAATACTGAATCCCTAACCTGTTTTTCTTTGAGCAAAGTTCTGTTGCGTACTTTTCCGCTTTATCAACAACTGACTATCCTTCGTATTCACCATATAGTTCAACCCTTGTTTATACTTGATCCAGACAGGCTTTGTTATAATACTAGTTAGTCTTGATAAATAATTATTCACAAATTCCAAATCCGGACGATATGTCGTTGCATTGTAATTTAGCACTCCTGCAAATTCTCTGAAGTTATATTCAACCAATTGCTTTAATGACGCTTTAATAACGGAAAGATAATTTTTAATTAGTTATTGAAGTGTTTTCAATTAAAAAACAGTTGAAAGTATTAGCCCCTCCCAATAACGTTTATCTCTTTAGCTCTGCCAGAGTTCAGGCTAATGTTTGTGTAATTTTGTTCTGTTTAAATGTTTATTATAACTGAGGTTTATCAGTTCATAATATGCGTGATAACCATGGTCTTGATTAATTAGTTTAGTTAATATTCTAGACATTTATAGTTAATTTCATGTTGAACATTAAATTTATTAACTCTTTTTTTATCTATTTATCTTCAAGTCACTGGCGTATATTCGTGCCTAAGAACTGTATTTATCACTAACAATTTGATACTAGAGAGACATATTCGTCTATATGTTGTAATATATTTTTCTTTCACTTCTTCTTCAATTTTCATTCTAAAACAGGATTTCTGAGCTAATGGTGGTTTTTTCTTATAAAAGTGTAACTGAAAGTTAGACCTGATTTATTAACTCCAGTACCCTCAGTTACTGAACTATTTCTTCCGTATGCGGTATCGAATAAAATATTAATTTTCACAATTAGGTATAGTCCAACATGCATATAATACATCATTTCGTCCTATATCTTTTTATCATTTGCATATAACCCAATATTAATACAGATGATGCTGGCTTAACTGAAAGTAATATTGATTAATATATTATTTGCTCTAAACTTTCTGATTCCTCAACTATTATAATCATGCATAATTTTCCCTACTCATATTGCAGTTGTTTGAGTGTTTCTAAAAACTAAACAGTATTGAATTGTAATAACCGAATATCAACAGTGATTTAGTTTCTTTCGAAACATAAAGAGAAAATAAATAGTGTATTAAATGTATTAAATTCTTTAGTGTAATAATAATTGAGTAAAATCCTTGGTTTAAAATAAACCAAGTAAATAATAAAATAAAACAAAAACATTAAAATGAGATAGGACAATTTGAGTTCTTTATATAATTCAAATGTATTTTTAGATGTGGTTGTTATAATCGAATATGAATATGACCTTATGAATTTTCAAATCTTGTAAGTCACGCATTTGTGAATCATACATTTATGAAACAAGTTTCTGTATATCACATAATTGTACAGCAGGCGATTCCGGATCATGACGAATGTTGATTATGATATTCTGATGATTATCAGTTATCATGGTTGAATGATTCGAGTATTCACACGTGAATCACACATGCAATAATTGGGTTTGAATCCTTGGTTAAGAATGTAATTAGTAAATAATACAGCAGATCAGGCGTCAAAATCTTGAACTTGACTTTTTTAGAAGTTTGCACACATATTGACTGTGAATATTTTGCAAATATCAATCGCAATCTTCTTTTATTAATACATTTTATTTCAAAATGAAATTCTCACAGAATATTATCATAATAGTGGATCGCTTATATTTTTGCAACTCTTTGTATACGTATCTGGAATTTTCATGCAAATACCTGCCACATTTTTCTAGTGTGCATATTCATCGCTTTGTAATTTGACAGTATCATTGGGTACTATTGAATCACAACTGAATATATCAGAAAGTTAATCAAGACCATCAGGCCTAACTTAGTTTCTAATTGAGATGTAAATGTTACTATCTCCATTGAAAACTAGTTGTCAAACCAAATTTACTAGCCCACTTACTGATTGCCTACTCCTCAACAACTGTAGTATTTCATTATTACATTAACACAGTACCAGTACACTATTAGCTCAATAATTTTTCATCCTAAATTCAATATTTTTGTTTTCTTTGATATTCTTGCTCAAAAATTGATTTTAGGGATTAAATATTATCTTTTCTATTTATGATTTTATCTATGTTTTCTCATTTTCTCCTTTCTCTTTATTTTTTGCATTCCTAATATCAAGAAGAACAAACATTATTCTTTCCCATTAATCAACAGGTTTTCGATTCCAAAGAAATTGATGGGACGTAATTTTTATTTACTGATACAATTTGAATAATATATTTGAAAGATAGATATAAATTGATACTATACTGGCTCAAAAAATTCAAATAAGAAACAGATTTTTTAGCTACTGAGGCTGCTTATTGCCATTCTAAGTAAATATAATGAGAAACGAAAAACTAATAATAAATAATTAACTTTACCTCTAGCATAAAAAATATTTTAAAATTAAAATTCACAACGTATAAAAGAATTACAAAAATTCCAATAAATATCATTGTAAATTTTCTTAAAAATAGAAAAACATTATATAATTCAGATCAATAAAAACAGAAAGGTGGGAATTTCAACCCTACGGAACTTTCTGGAATATTCCTGGGATAACCATTGATAAGAGTAATAAGTTAATGATAATAACTATAATATAACTGTGATATGAATAACTGTTGATTGATTGGCAATATATAACAAATATAGTAAATGATTACCAATCAATATATCAATATATTTCCAATGTAGTATAGGGAGAAAATGTTTTAAATATCTAGTGTTCTTCAGGAAGGTTCAAATTAGAGTTAAAATTGACATATGTTCAAGATTACTTTTGAATATGAATTTGAAACAGTATTGGAACAAAATAATATCGAAATAACAAAGCCAAAGTGCTTGTGAAGGTCAGAGCTAATAAAAATATACTTATGAAAGGTACTAATGCTTGAGATTATATATACAGAAAATATTAAAAGTGATAGCATTAATACTTGAAACTATCTATGCAGAAAATACTAAAACTAATAATGATTCATCAAAAACATTTTAATTTTAAATTTAATCGTTAGTTGATACAATATGACTTACGAAAAAAAAAAGATATTGGGATAAAATAATTATATTGAAGTGATTGCTAATAAATTACAGCCAGTTCTAATTTTGTATAAAAATCCAATAATATCTCTATTAGCGGTTGTAAAAACTTTCTCAATGATCAAATACTAATTTATAAAACAAGTCAAAAATACAAATGTATTTTGAAATAAACCCAGAAATATAATAATCAGTTATAATAGGAGTACTTTTTTGATTCAATAAAAGTTATAAAATTTTTTAATACAAAACGTATTAATTGTAGCATTCCAGATGATCAGTATTCAGGATTTAATATTAACAACTGAGAAACAAGAAAAATACGCAGAGAAAGCATTCTTTCTCTTTCAACTTGTTATATTAGTATGATGTTTTTCTTTAAATATTAAAAGATATCGATTACAATTATTTCAAAGCTTACAATTTCATGTTTACACTTTTACTATAAATGTATATAAAACATAGAAACTAGTATTCAATCAATAACTCAACAAAGAATTACAACGGATAAATCATATTAACATAAAGAATATAGTGTAGAAATGGATATGACATATTTTTCTTTCTATAGATACAGATGAAGCGGTAGATGCAGAGTTGATGGTCATCTACTAAAAGAATCATATAACCTATTATTAATAATTCTTATTTGAATGAAAATCCTGATAGGACTGTAATATGTTTCGGGGATAAATAGAAAAGTATATTTAAGAACGAAAGTTTCTGAAGGATAAGTACCAGTTTCTATTTACTCTAGGTAGATAATAAACTGAATGTCAATAAATATTTTGATAGCAACACGGAAATGCAAGCTAAACATAATTTTTTAATTAACAGCTCACTGTGTTATAATTGAAAGACACTATTGATATCAAATCAAACAAAAAGGAAATAAAATGAAAAATACAAGTAAAAGTGTACTATATGAAATTGATGAACTTTAAGTCACACATAGTAATTTCGAGTAGACAGATTGTATAACAGGGGAAACGCAGTGGAAGTCTTTCTGTTGTAGTGATGTTTAGAAGTTATATGATAATTCAGGATCCATAGTTGAATTGCAATTTTTTATTCTGAACAAATCGAAACATTTGATTTATATAAAACTAGAAATCATCGAATATTTTGATGAACAAAATGACCAAAGCTAGCTTCAAACTAAAGATTTGCTAAAAAATTAACTGATAAAACTCATCACATTATTGTTTACTGGGATAATATTTACTATAAAAAAAAGTATGCAAAAAGAGCTCTCCACTGATTGGAATACTTTGTAGATTATTTATAATGGCATATCGTTTTATCGTTACTCAAAGTTAAGTGTGAAATAATAAAGAGATTATCAATTTCCAATAAAAACTATAACACACGATATTCTAGTAATATAGATATGAATTATATTGTTAGGAGATAGTAGAGGAAGATTTGCCAAAACAAAGGAGGATGTTCTGATAAAATCTCGATTATAAGAATTTGAATCTAATGTTTATCTTTATAGTGACTATAGTATTTTTCTACAATGTTGCAATAAACCAGTCGCTTAGCTGTTGAGCTAGTTAGTTAGTATTCAAGTAATTTATGTCTCAAATACAGCGGTTATATACTTCAAGAGTAAGAGGAGTACTTAAGTACAACTAACTAACAGCCTAACACTATTCGGATGTGATCAAATTACTTCTGCTAGACAATTTTAAAACAAAACTGTTGTATAGTATAATCTCCTAGATCATCAAGAATCTTAGGTGTTCATGCATTCAAAGGGATTTTATTTAGTGGATTTGTGTTAGTTGTTGGGCTGTAACTCACCAACTTGGAGCTACTCTCTGCATACCTAAGGTTCTATTGTTAAGGAAAGTCAAATAGAAGTAACATGTCTGAAAGGGCTGCTGTATGTTATGGTATTTCAAAATATTACATTATTGAAATGTTACTATATCAACACTATTCCATAACACACATATATACATTATAAAGCTAACACAGGTTTATAAGTATTTTTTAATTTTTTTTAAGAGTCACGAACCAATATTATGCGAAACCACAAAAACGCATATCAGATTAATATTAAATAGAATATTTCAATTCAACCTGAGTAAATATAACATACTGGCATATGTTTATTGTGAAATACAGATATACGATATCAAAGTGATTCAAAAGTTTACTTCAACTTCAAGAAATTGGATGCCAGCTTATTGTATACATTGTAAGCTTAGACAGGTCAAATGACAATCAGAACAATTAATGCTTGTCGAATCATAAAATGGGATATTAGTCATTGGTAAAACAAGTTAGTCACTAATTAGCGAAGTGATATCTCTCCTTCGATATGCTTGATTCCTATATATTCCGTTTTCTCTTATTATCATTAATTATAAAGATATATATATTAGCGCATATGCTAGTAAATAAATATAGTTGTCGATGTTACTGAATATTCTTACTTTAGTTTGATGTCAAAATGAAGAATCTTTTTAAAGCACTTTGATTTTACAATTCAATTAGTAGAATTTTGTTACGAAATATTGCGTAAAAACTTAACTGTATATTACCAAATTATTGATAGCATATACCTGTGTATGCAATTGAATTTAGATCTTAATTGGATTTCTATATCAATGATCCTCACTACTTTGTAGCTCTAATGAATATTAAATTGTTTTCTGGCATCACTAGCAATCAATAATTTCCAACGCTACAGTTAAAGAGACGTTTTAATATTAGCGGAGTAATCTGGTAGAGTGGGTAAAAATATGTTACCATATATCTGGCATGTAAATCAATTTACTATATGCACATCCTTAATTTGACTTCAAGTTTGTTGCAGGAGCTTTTGCGTAATTATTTAAGAACGACTGGTATTAAATTTCTGATTACAACACCCGAGGGACGCGAATATTAACCGATTTCACAAATAACAGAGAGGAATGTTTATCAAGTTACTAATCAAATCTTTATTGCATAGGTTCTATAATTACAACATGTTAAATTTGAGTATATTATGAAACCGAGTATTATAAATCAATCATCTACGCGTTTTAGTTAACAGAAATTCGTTGAATGAAAACGACAAATCAATCCTAGAATTTTCATATTGCATGATCATAATATCTCAAGTCCAAGATTCCATCTGTGAGTCAGCAGAGGACTCTATTTCAAAAGTAAAGCTATTCTGCAATCAACTCTAATTGCGAAGATATATGTTTGCACTTTTTCAGAGATTTATGTGAAGTTTATATTATTGAGTTGGAAGATATTACACTAAGGCTGGTTTCCTATCCGCATATGGCAATACTATAAGTCTCAATTAAATTTGTTTGAGGTGTAATCATGATGAATTCTATCAAAATACTTTGCTCAGTTTACTATGTATGTTGCAATTATATATATATTTCACGCTATATTATAAATGATATAATTGAGATTATGCTAGCTCAACGAAACATTCAGTAAACTAGGTGCAGTCTATTTACTACAAAGTGTTGCAGTCTAGCTTTTCGGAGAAGAGAATATGAGCGGCTGTATTATTCACTTAAACAGATGAGCTTAGCTGAATTGTTGATTGAATAAATGGCATCTCCAAAAATTCTAAGTACTGAGCTTTATGGAATTCATATTCTCTTGTGATCTGGTAATTTGCGACTATCGATACCCACTGTTTGGATATATATTGAGCAGAGGGCAACCTATGTTGTATTGATTGCAGCTACATTAACTCGATATTCCACTTGGGTAGACTTGAATATTTGTAATCTAAAAACAGTACGATTTGTTCAGATTGAGTTAGCTCTAGAGAGTACAGGATACTGAAGTTCTGTCCTTTTCGTCCAATTCAACAGATTGGTAGGCCACCACTACATAAACTGAATACTAGAATTGCTTTTGCTTTTACTCACATCCTAGTTTCTCTCCATCTAAATAATTTGCATCTGCAACATCATTTGACGCTTGAGTAGTTTATAGTGATGAGATGATAGTTCTTTAGGAAACTTTATCCTAAGTGAAAACGTATTCTAAAAGAGAAACATACGCAAAACACGATTACAATTCTGAACTTTGATCAATCTATTAAATAGTAAATGAAGCCTAAAATTTTACGCTAATCTTGTTTACGATTACACTGTATTTAATTCTTTTTATGTATTATTTCTTAGAGAAATAATCATAAGGTATATTATATTCGGCCTCTCTTCCCTATCCATATATTAAAGAGCGCAAGCTGTAAATATGAATCATTTTAGACGATACAATCCGTTTTCCTGTAATATCATTCATTAATATTAGCATTTTGACATCTACACCTTCTCATTCGCATATCGGTAAGTTCAGCAGTCTGAATATTTTTCCATTTTATCTGGAAGATATTTATTTATACCGTCTCAATTGTTCTAAATGTATTCCAGCGACATTAAAGCGTTCATTTCCTTTGAATCTTACGCGAGGTATCATTTTTCTACTCAAAAGACTCGTGATTTAAAGACTTCAAGTATAGGAATTGAGTGTAAATTGAAGACATGACTTTGATGTATGAGATATTTTGATTCATGTAAGGATATCTCTTCAGAAGATTCTAAAATATAACTATATATATCGCTGTGATACTCTCCAACTATTACGTTAATGGATTGAAGTGCATGATGGCTAGGTGTGGATTTTTGATGCATTCATTTCTAACTTTTGATGATTCTCTTGCTTAAATATAAACAAGAAATTACATGTACAGACCGCTATAGTTAACTATATTTCTACTCCCTCCAATTCCTATAATAATCTTCGCGCTCCAAATTTTCACAGTCTTGGGTTGCAGTGTGAATAATTAAAATCAAAAAATATATTTGTATTACACAAACACACTACTCAACCCTACTCAACCGATATATCAAGTCTATCGTTATTTCATGGTACACACATACCAATATTGTAAGTAATTTAAGTAAAGCGAGAGCTATGATTATATTCTGCTATAGTGATTTTTGGCAAAATCAACGACAATTAATAGAAATACTAATTGTTCCAATCACTTCATGAAAACTAAGTTATTACGAATGTATCGTGTTTGGTATTTAAAACCGTATGTCAGCTCGAAATTCGTGAGTTTCCTTGTATCAAATATCTCTCAATTAACCATGAGTTCGTAAAACGTTGAATCTCTATCTTTCTGAATGTAGTTGAAGAGACCCTGCTTATATTTTGTCTCTGGTAAATCCTGTGTATTCGCTATGTCTCTGATATATCTTTTCGCATACAATTTCGCGGTTTTGCTAGCAATTAGAATAATTGCCAGTTTGAATAGAGTGCACTGAAGTTTAAAATTGTATTACAATCATCTTCTATTTTCGAAGTGAATAGAGTAGTTTCTTGTTGGTAATCACATTAAACAAAATGAGAAAAGAACACTCCTGTGATGATGATTCTAACAACCAATAAGTATCCAATATTTCAGTTTGCATGCAAATTATTTTAACCGAATAGAAGTTCCTAAGAACCAACATATTAAAACACATGTTTATAACGTATTTAGTGTTTAATTTCGCACTAGTGTGTTTATAATATGATCCTTTGCTTTGACACAATCTTTTTGCTTTTGAAAGCGGCAGAGTATATATAGAACGGATATTAGCCTATCATTCTCTAAAAATGTTGTACAAACCGTTGGCTGACTCTCTACGATGATATGTTAGTTCACTGTTTGAAACAAATTCAATAGGTTGAAACAATTGATCGATTATATAAAGATATATTTTTGTTTACCCTTGTTGCAGACTAAAGTCGAGAAATTCTGGAATCTTGTTAAAAGACAGCAATCAGATGTTCGTACTATCCGTAATAGATTCCCAGGAATTGTCTAGAATAGCAAAGACAATTAAATGAGATGTTTACCATAGCCTACCCTCCATATATACTATTCAACTCAAAAGTCAGATGTGTTTCCGGCTTCAGCTAATAAAGGAATATGTTCTGTTACTTCACAAACTCCAAAATTGATGATATGTAACTCCCTCTTTTTAATCTACGCAGTAATTTCAACGTGCTAAAGGATAATTCTTATCAAGATTTACAGCCTACTATGTACTAACTAATGGATGTATACATATTGAACTTCAACTTGTGCTTGAACGCTTACTAATAAATGTTTAGAAGGTAAACAAACATCGGGCCACTGTGACGCAATTCGAATGATAGTTGCGTCTGAGGTTGAAAGCATGAATTAGTGTCAAATCACATCATCAAATTCTTTGCTCCACTGTTAATTGAACTAAGTATTAGTATAATCTATCAACAAACAGCATAAATTGTATAATCAATAAACACCATTTAGTAGTTCAGTTTATTATAATCTCAAAGCCTTCTCAACGAGAATGATATTGGCAGCATTCTTCTGAAATGCATTTACACAATATCCTGAAAGCTTTGAATAGGAGTATGGCTAAGTGATTTAACTTTGGACGTAGTCAAATCATATTTGATATCTATCAATGTGTTACCAAGGTCAAACTTAAGTACTTTATTGTAATTTTATGTAATGGTATTATTGACCTCAAAAAAATGCTTAGATAATGAACAGTATTGTTTACATGGATTATGAAAATGAAAGTCAACACACCCGATGAATAACAATAGTTATAGGATGTTATCATGTCTAGTCAATTCTGAGATATCAAAATGACTAGCCAGCACTGTGAATACCAAAAAACAATGGTAATTCGAATGTGATATTCATCTCGTTTATCTATATTTCAGTTAAATATAACACATGATCCTTCTATGTAAAAGAAAATCACAATATCACTCCGACAGCTAGATTAAGCATCCTTCTACTTGAAATCCTCTCCATATTCTCGAAGTATTACACATTGCTAAACCGAAAGAATCTACAGCAAGATAATAGTATCATCATCATTTATCATTACCTCTTTGCGATTTTCTCTGTATTAAAAGTGCATCTCTATTCTCAATACTTCACCTCTAATTACTTTTCTACAAATATATAGTTGTGCGGAAAAAATACATTATAGATGGTTCTGTTAGTAAGAGTTATATTTTAGTTTCTGTTTAGTCCGAGAATTATTATCAAACATTATTTCCAGTGTTTAATGCGATGAATTGTTTCATGAAATTTACATGTATATGCTGAACTCAAATTCGTGAACAAATATTTCGAATGCTTAAACCCAATTGCTAACAGGTATTTAGTTGGTAAGTATGTATTTCTTCATGCAGAATCGATTAAGAATTCCTGTGACAATGAATTTAGTTCGTGTTTGGTATGCGCAGTAATAAGAAACTAAAGCACTAACTAAGCTTATTAGAGCTATTGGGAGATGAGTGGCTTATTCAATAAAACGAAGTGCTTTTACTGAATTTTAACCATTGGTGTGTGACTGCAAAAGTGAGCGGCTGTACAATTTAAATATTTCAAAAACCATTTTTTGATCAATCAAAGCCGAATATTATTTGCAATCTATCTTGAAGCTCATTTATATTATTTGATACATATAATACAGGCATTACCAAAATCCAATCCTATTTGTTTAACATTTCCAACGTCTCACAGCTGATAAGGTATCTATTTGACTAGGTTAAATGAAGATTGTTAAAGCGAGTCAGCAATATTTAAGAATATAATTATTGTCTCAGCTGGTCGATTACTTCTGTGTATAATTGAAAGTCAAGCTATTTCTTAGAAATCTCAGTTTATAAATATTTGAGCAAAAAAGGATAGGGTTTGCACTTGAAGAGACCTTTTCGGTTTCTTTGTCCTTCACGAGATGTAACTTCAACATTGTCAGAACAACCACCATAAAGATTTAAGCACATTATTGCGCTTCGTAAAAATTTCTTTATTGGTCTGTGCGCTATTACATAATCCATTATTAGAGATATTCTGACAAACTAATGCAAGATCCTTGATAGTTTTATGGCTTAATATATGTATAACTGGAATATAATTCGAATTTTACTGTTATTTGAAGAAATTATCTTTCAAATATTTTCATATTTGACTTGCAAATACAACAACTTCATTACTTTCGCTCAACTAAAAGAAATTATATTAATTTTCTTTGAATGTCTTGTTTTTCTGAATACTTTGAAACTTTGCTTGAAACTAGAATGGTGGGTTTGTGAACATAACTCATAAATTCATCATGATCAAATTTATCTGATACGCGATCGCGGCAAAAATTCCGTTTGAATTCGACCACATTTGGTTCAACATATAATAATTTCAGAACTATGATCATTGTTAAATCACCTCAACCTTTTTAATTTTTGATTTTCTCTGACAAGAGAGAGCAAAAAACTAAAAAATTTCTTAAAATATGTATTTTGTGGTACTATTTTCTTTCTCAAGTTTAATATAATTTTGCACTTTCTGATTATTTTACGTCAACCTAATTATATTTCATGATATTTTCATTTATACTTCTATTTTTCATAAAGATTCGCATTTTTGAAATATCATATAGAGAGATTATTCTTATATTATTTATACCTTAATTAATTTCATTTTTAATTGGAACCATTTTTTTTCGAAATAGATTCTTCAAGAATTTTTATTTATTTTTTTAAAGATTTCATTTTAACAGTTTTTCTCATTTTTTGCCTCTTTTTGTGTTTTTTTATTTGGCATGTAATTTTGCTGAAAAGATTTTTACATCGTTTTTTGAATATTAATGATTTTGTTTTTTTTAATTTTATCTAATATTTTTCCTTTTGATAAGTAATTCAAAAAAGTAGATCAGTAGTGGTATTCACACAATAGATGAAAGGAATAAATTGAAAGAATCGAAGATAGTTTACTTGTTTCTTCAATGGTTAATGAAAACTCATCACCACCTTACTTGCTAACCATCATTGAAAAAGCTGGCGAGTCAAGTCAAGAATTTGCTACTGCTTTCAATAACATTTCAAGCGGTAATTATGCAGAGATCATTTCCACTATTTCTGATTTCACTCTGTGTATCACTGATGTTGAATTGAACGTTAAAGGTATCATTAAGTTTTCTAAGACCGAGAATTTGGCAAACTCTTTATTATCATCTGCAAGATTGATTGGTGAGACATGTATTGAATTTTTGGAAGATTTATTATCTGAGAATTTACAAAACTTAACTGAAGAACAAAAGTCAGACAAAGTTATTGAAGGTGTTGTTGAAATCCATGAAAGATTAGAAGAATTAACCACTTTGATTGAGACTATTGCTCCAAAGTTTACAGATGAGTTAGACGTGGATAATGAAATGAACGCTGCTGCAGAAGTTATCAAACAAGCTACTTTACACTTGACATTAACCAGTGAAAAGTTACAGGAATTGTCTCCTATTGACTTAGAAGTCAATAAGGCTATTTTGGCTGCATCTATAGCTATCACTAAAGCTATCTCGATGTTAATCGCTGCTGCCATCGATACTCAACATGAGATTGTAGCAAATGGTAAAGGTACAAGAGCTCAATTCTACAAAAAGAATAATAAATGGACAGAAGGTTTAATCTCTGCTGCTAAAGCTGTTGCTTCTGCTACCAACTTATTGATTCAAACTGCCGATGGTAATTTGAGTGGTAAGAATACACACGAGGAATTGATTGTGGCATCTAATGAAGTTGCATCTTCTACTATTCAATTAGTCGCAGCTGCAAGAGTTAAAGCTACCCACTTCTCTAAGACTCAAGACAATTTGGAAGATGCAAGTAAGAAGGTCTCTATTGCTTGTAAGAGCTTAGTAAGCCAAGTGCAAGAATTGATGTCTACACAATTAGTTAATGATATTGATTTCTCCAAGTTGACTATCATTGATAATAGAAAAGAAGAAATGAAACAACAAGCAGAAATCATCAAGTTGGAGAATGCCTTAGGTGCTGCTAGAAAGAGATTAGGTGATATTAGAAAGTATAGTTATCAAGATGATAGCGATAATGATGAAGAATATTAGTTATCAACTTTAATTTTTGCTGTATACACTTATGTTAAAATATAAAATTATAATAATAGTATTAAACAAACAAAAAACTTACTAATAGTGTTGATTTTTAAACGGCTTAACTCTTGCTCTCCTATTAGTGAACTGTAAAAATTTATGTTAGTGTTGAAATAAACAATAGAAATAATTCTTTTTTTTCTTGATTCTAAAATACTTACCCATATTCTTACTTGTTTTGCACTCAAACCAGATTGTTTTGCTATATATAGCCTTTCACTAGAATTTGGTCTTGGATTAGTCTCGAAAAGAAGCTCAAGATATTCAATTGTTCTTCTTGAGTATCTTGAATTATTAGCTGAATGAAATTGTTCATGCATTAACCCAAAAATATCTACACCTCTATCCTCAAGATATCTTTGTAGCTTGTCTGTATATTTACTATTCTTCATTGTAGTCTGTGATATAAAAATATCAATAACCAATAATTTTTCTGTCTTGTTATAAACAGATTCTTTGTTGCAGACTTTAAAACCACTTTTTATAGCAGCATCAGACAACTAATTTGATTAGTAAAATAATTCATAAGAATCATTCTCAATAAAATAAAAATCTTTGACTTACTTTCAATGTTTTGTCTAAATAAGTTTGATAACGTTCAACTAACGGTTTATAATTTAATTTTAATTCATCTGGAATATATTTGGAATGGCAAAGGTAATATTGTGACTGATTGTTTGTATCTATTGTGAAATCAGATATGGAAATATCAGCTCTGCTCCTACCCGTTTTGCGAATAATACTTTGCTCTGTATCTCTTAATTTTGCTACCATTTCCCCAACAGCTATAGCAATTCTTTCGTTTGCACTCATTTTTGCGTATATTTATTATTTTTATTATTTTTATTATTTGAGAATATTTATTTTGCTAAATAGTTGTTTTTTTAAAATATATTTAAATTAAAGTAGGAAACTGGTGAATATTTATACAATTCAAAAAATAAGATTTAAGAATATATACCCAAGTATAAAAAAGTAAAAAAAAAAAAAAAAAGGGTATTTAGCTGCATGCCATAAGTAGACACATTTGATTGATAACATTTCATGTACATTTGGATTATATTTCTTTTTAATTTTTTCTTGTATAAATACCCCTTTCTTTCCTTCTTATTCTTAGTTTTGACTATTTTTTATTTGCTTTAATAATAAGAGAAGCACTATAATCAATTAATACTTTATTTAAAATGTCCAAAAAGTTACTTTCATTTCAACTACCAAAGGCTTCTTACAGTCATGAAGATAGCAATATGATTCACACAGGATTTCCCTATATGGATACAACCACCAAAAGACATACGAATTATGAAACATATAATGTTATTGCTGTTAATTGCGATGTTATTGTATCTACTGTAATACTGAAAAAGACTAAGCAACCTAATTATAAAAGGTGTGAACCAACAAGACCCCGAAATAAATTTATTATCGCAAGAAACTTCATTAGTTGCTTATTGAGACACCTGGAAATAACCATTAATAGTCAAGTAATATCGAAAATTGTTTCAGAAATCTGGAAAAATTCTGGAGCAAATTTCACTAATTATTTTGATTACCTCGCAAAATTTGATAATAATCTTCATCATCAGATTTTTGATAATGACTTTTTAAGATTCAAAACAAAAAAGACTATCAATAAAAAACACTTTAATACTTATGGTGATTTCATTTATGAAGTTCCTGAAGTTTTACCCAGAACTAAACCACAAACTTTAATGAAATCTAGAAAAGAATATCTTGACTTGTGTAAAAGTTCATTAACAATAAAAAATAAATTAACATCCAAACCTATAAAGAGTGTGAATTCTTTGTCTAGAAATAAATTAATGTCATTACCACTTGAAATTCTCAATAACCCCAAATCAAGAAAATTGGATTTTAAACAACCAATGTTCTCTAAGTTTTCTATATCATCTGGTAGAGTACATAAGCAAAATAGAAAATTGCAGTCCAGTATTAATTACTAATACTGTATATAAATACTAAGTATATAAATTTGTTTAATAAAATTATCTTTTTTTCTTTCATACTTTCCATTTGTACACAAATTTGTTGCGCTGCAGTAATATATGCTGTCATACTTAATAATAACCCAAAATGATTTAACATTTCGAAATCAATTTTGAAAAATGGAATTTTCTATTAAAAAAAAAAAAAATAAAAACTGAATATTTAAAAAAAAAAAAATAGATATATATATATCTATATTGTTATAGATATATATATATCTATTTTTTTTTTTTATATATATATCTATTTTTTTTCAATATTCTATCTATAGAATGTAGATTATAATTTCATTTTTGCTTACGGATGTGAATTTTTTCTCTAATAATAATTGTTATTGTATGAGAATAACAGTATGATTAAGATGATTAATGCGAAACGTAAAAAAATATCTTCCAATTTTAAAACCAAAGATTGCTTGACTTATTGAAATACAATCTTATCCTTATTACTTATCCTTCCAATCTTATCTATTCTCTCTTCTTCTCTCTTATATTTTCTTCTTAAATAACAATGACAAAATCTCATGTACTAAATGTTTTGTAGATTATATTTAAAGTTCTTCAATACCAGTTATCAATATTAATCACATAAGCAATTCCATGAACCAAATGGGTGGGTATAAATTAAGTACATTCTTTTTTTTTCTGCTGCATTGTGCGCGATCTCCTAGATCCGATCGATCTAATCCAAATTTTCATTATTCGAATTAATTGATTCCACAATAAAAAACTAAATTAAGATTTTGAGCGCTGCTCATATTAGGTCGCATACAGAGAGTAATTAAGTAAGACCTTTAAACAGAGTAAAAATAACGGAAAACAAAGAGCCTTTGCTAATTGTATATAAAAAAAAACACTCATAATAATTCTTAATAATAGATAAAATACCACCTCTTTTGCAATGAGTTTGATATTCTTTTGATAGTCAATACCTTTGTGTCGTATTCAGTACGTTACCTATAGTTCTTAAGAGTATATCACGTGACGTGCGATGAAACTCACTTCTCGAAAATTCCGTATGACCCAAAGCCTCTATGATCAAAAATTCTCTTGTGTTGAGAAACATAATTAGTATCTTCATTCCTTCTTTCTTTTGTGTTGTTTTGTGTTTTTCCTCAATTTCACCTTCATAATGAGCTAAGTACTCTCTTGAAAATTTTGTTGTTGACTCCAATATTTTTATAACTATGCAGATTATTTTACCTTGATCTTTGCGATTCAGTATTATTTTTTTACTTTACACAGTCAATACTAACATTCATAGTAGTTATAGCCATATAATGCTGCTCACTTATCAAAAAAGCATTCTCTCTACCAGAATCAATAGCTGAGTTAACAGATATATTTGATCCAAGAGAGATAGTTAAGTCGTTAATTAAATAGATTGTTGTCTGCCCCCATTCTCTCTCAGCCACTACTTTATCAAGATGGATAATTCTCTCTATTTATATACAGATGTTAGCAAATCATCATTTATGACTTCGCCTTGAGCAAACATCGAATTTTTTGTGTATCATTCTTAGCTCAAATTTAAGTGGCCTCCAGTAATCCTATGATGGACTTCGTCGTAATACTGAGTCACTAAGTATTATTGACTCAGTAGTAGTTCTTTTTTTCATGCCGTTGTATCCTCTTCGGCTGTATTAATTTGTTGCGCGCAATGTCTCAAGCGTTTCATATCTGCTATGTTCAACCCTATATTTATGACGCTTGATTTTTTAGCTTAGCCTACTTATTAAAAGCGTGATTCTCTAAGTAAAAATATATGAGAAATGATAATACACTGAAAACAAATGCTAAATAATATATTCAATAGCAACTAGCATGCTTGATAAAAACTATTACTCTATTTGAAGGCTTCGTACTATATAATATAAAAGTGAATTATTAACACTGTCAACACTGAAGGTTGACGAATATTAACTAGTAAGTTGATTGTTATTTTTAATCCAGCAGTAGGACTGAGATATGACTATGTAACGAACAAGGTTAGGAGATTTAATCTCGAATAAAGACAGAATAGTATAGATTCAGATAACGAAATAATCAATATATAAGATTTTTATATTCTTAAAATCAATTGTATTTGATAACAGAGAATAGTGATTCTGATAACATTTATACGTCATTAATAAGTAACGAAAAAGATTTGGTATAACAGATATCACTATAAGTGATAACCCGTAGACTATCCTTCAATAATTTTCAAAGGTATATATCTTGAAATCCTTACTACCATAGATATATTAGCTTTTGTGTTATTACGCATAAATTAATTTGAGGTCGTACCTTAGAAATTCTTAAATTATGGAACAAAAATCAGAAACCCAATAGACAGAGCATTAGTTATCATAAATATAGTCAGATCTTTGATGTAGCATTTGGCTATTTATATTTCTGATTTATTTTCATGATATTTCAACATCATAACTTTGCGCATAATTTCAGTTAGTAATTATTATGCCAAAAAAAACGTAAGCATGTTTTGTACAGGAAGAATGACATATATGAATATAAGGATGAAGAATAAAGATTAAAAAATATACGAAACTAATTAACGGCATGTAGTTCATCATCCCACTTAGAGAAAAATGAAGGTTATTAACATAGATAGTTATTTTATTAGCGAAGATTATTCACTGTTAACCCAATAAAATTCTGACTCGACCGCGATATCAAAATTATAGGCAAGTGATTTTATACATAAGAAGTGAGGTGACGTAAACTATGAGAAGATTAAAGAAAATGAAGAATCACAAAATAAATAATATTTGAGAAAAATTCTAATAGAGGATGAAATCTACAGTTTCCTACTCTCTCGAGAAAGGTTTCAGTACTAATTTATGAAAATCTGCAAAGTATTACCAACAGAATCTTAATATATAATTAGATTAGTTCAGGATCCTCAAAAATTTATTGTGCATTTATTAGATAAGCTCGTCGGTCAGAGAGACAAACAGCGATTTCGTGGAATTAACGGTTTAAAAATATTAAAAAAGAAAAGACAAGTGAACAGTCGCCCAATAAAGTTCTTTTATGTTTAATATTTGAGCTTAAGTTTAAAAACCACAATAATTTGCTTTATTATTCCAATACGATAATAAATGTTAGATTTTGATATAATGAATTGTTGAGCCAGTAATACTAAGTGCTACTGACTCAATATTGGTAAGCCACTGGATCTAACCGAGTACTATGTAAGAAGATCTGATTATTAATAATG